>VBSM01001979.1:26218395-26231715 GCA_008086735.1 Cheirogaleus medius | reverse complement strand
CTGGGTTGTTTCCACAACTTTGCAATTGTGAATTTTGCTGCTATAAACATTCGATTCTTGAGATCAAAGGAGGAAAAACAGTGGAAACTTCTAAAGCTATGTCCTGGAAGATTTCTGGAAAGTAGACTTGTTCCCATCTTATGTACTTTGTGGTCACTTCTGAACTATTTAACTTATAGGCCAGAATGTATTGTGGAAAGTTAGCATTTGCCCCCAAAGACGGTTTAGCTTTCTGTTTGATTCATCCTGCAATTCCTGGGCAGCTCCTGGGAGAACTTGGGATATATTTCGGTTCCCTCCAGGGTGTCAGAGGGCTTCTTTTTGCATAGAGTCACTAGAGCCACTACGTGGAAGTGTAGCACCAGACTTGCCGCTTAACAAACGTAGCTTCAGGTGAAAGTAATTTTATTTAGGTGGGAGGATATTGTAGTAGAAAAAAATCACTTTCCTTTCTCAAATTCTTTATTATTTTAGGCTTTCTATAACTTGGATCAGTTAACAGATATGGTCTAAAAGGTCAAATCTATTATTCTGTGTTTCTCGATTCAGAGTACCTAATTACATACTCCTAGGTTTTTTGATCACTTTAAATCTTTTTATAGACAGGTGAAATATGTTAAATATGTACTTAAAGCTATTGAATTAAAATTTGTTTAAAATCCAGGATGTTGAAAGCATCAGTCTTATGTTTAATCAGTGGTATTTTGAATGTATCAAATGTCTTTCTTTAGAGGTAGCAGTAAATAGTTCTGTCTTTCAAATGTGATATTTGCTTATAACCTGTATCTTTCTACCAGTTAGTTGTGTTTTTAGGAACATCTTTAGTCAAGAGATGTGGTGGTTCTTGGTTCTTCTAATCCATAAGCAGTTTTGAGCAGAAACACTACTGTTCTTCCTTGCCATCCTGGTTTTATCATCATCATCATCAGCAGCAGCAGCAAGATTCCAGTGGGCATCAGCTGTGTGTGCCCATTGTAGTTCTTGTGATTTAGACAGAGAAGGTAAAGTCCCCTCCACACAGTGACTTTGAGGGCCTGATGCACGTAGTGAGTATAACTGTTCGTGGGATACCATCTAAGTGAGGATTCTAGGGGGTGAGTGGAGAGTGGTAATGGCTTTGATGATGAAGGAAGGCATCAGGGAAGCAGGAACTATGTTTTTCAGTATATACTGTGGAGGTAGAAGTTATCTTGGGTAGTTCTCAGGAATCTTTCAAGCAGGAGGACCTCTCTCTAAGTTAAGGTTTTTGTCAAATTTATAAAATATGTTTACCCATCTGCTCAGTAATTGTTAACTTACATAATCTTTGTTTTTCATTGAATTGCCTTATTATACATTATTTAGGCTTCTGAGAAACTGAACTATAGGTACCCAGTATAGTATTACTTGATATAATTGTTGGAAAAAACTCTTAAACCTTTGTCTTTCCTTTTGAAGTATAAGAAAAGTTTGATTGATCGTAAGACATAATTTTAAGGGGGTCTATATGTTTAAATCTGCATCTTTTCCATGCTTAATTTTTTTCTCTTGAAGGACCATGACTGTCTTCCTAAAATATCTTTTCGTTTTCCCAAATCATCTAATGGCTTTTTATTTGAACTCAAGTGTAATAGTCATTTTTACCAGGGAGGTGCACTCTAAGTGTCTGAAGTCATAGTACTTATTTATGTACTCTTAAAGTTTTTTATAACAACTTTATTGTGTTATAATTTACCATACAATTCTCTTGTTTAAATTGTACAAGTCAGTAGTTTTTAGTATATTCATACAATTGTGCAACCATCTCTATAAACAATTTTAGAACATTTTCATCACCCCAAAAAGAAACTCCAAACCCATTTGCAGTCACTCCCCATTTCTTTCCAGCCCCACCCATCCTCCCTGCCTCCAGCCCTAGGCCACCACTAACCTACTTTCTGCCTTTATACATTTGCCTGTTCTGGACACTTCACATAAATGGTATCATCCAGTATCTGGTATTTTGTGACTGACTTCTTTCACCTAGCTCTATCAAAGCACATTTTCTTTTTTTGCCAGCACTTGAACTTCAGGGCAATGTTATAGATTCCAGATTCAAAACCAGATATGTCTGCTGACACAGAAACGACAGCCTGTCCTGGGACCAGAGAAAATAGCGAAACCACCACTTACCGTGTGTGTTGTGGAGCAGGGAGTGAACTTTGGAGCTTTCATAAACAAAATAAAACCACCCCAGGACTAATCCACCAGCGCATGCAGTGCACACGATTGATTGCATAATTGCCTTGCTCCTCCTTGTGTGAACACTGTCCTGCTTCTTCCCTTTCTTTTCCTCTTGGTGTGATCTGTGAGTAAGCCTTGGCGCTTTTTTCCCTTTGCACTGATTCTTGTTTTCAGCTTTTGCTTCTCATCTCATTGCTACCAGGTTAGAGCAGACCCTTGCCTGTTCTGCCTGAGTGCCTGCAGCAGTCTCCTTTCTGACCGCTTCTGCCCTCCTGTCCCGTCTCCAGGCCGTCTCCTCTCACTGTTCTTTCTAATGCACCACTTGGGTGTATGCGCCACCCACCAGGAACTAAAGTGCTCCGGTACTTTGCCCTGTCAAACTCACACTCTGCTGCTGGCTTTGTGACCTTCCTGTTGGGTCTCTCCTTTCCTGTTTATCTGATTTTTTTTTTTTTTTTTTTTGGCCTAAGTCTGTGTCTCTGCCTTCATTTTCACTGGACTCTGTTCTCTTCTCTTCCTAACTATTCTGATTTTCTTTGAACCTTTGTTCATTTTCAGTTTTAGTTCTATTCGATTCAAAAACGTATGTGAAATCTAATATCCTCACCCATTGCCTTATTATTGCTATCCCCTTCCCTGCTATCCCCTTCCCTTATCCATATCTTGTGTCCCTGATCCTCTTTGAACTCCAGCCCCTGAACTCTAGTTTTATCTATATCTTTCTCATCCCTGAAGACCCACCTCCTTTATTGACATCTTTCTGGTTAGTAGAACTCAGCCTGATTTCTCTCTTCTGTGAAATGTTGTTGTACCGTGTTGCATATTTAATAATTAGTGCATAGTTCATCATGTTTAGCCTGGAGGAGACTCAGAGAGGACCTCATCCTTTGTCACAGAATTGAAAGTCCATCATATGGAAGGAGGAGAGGTTACTATTGTCTTCTTAGGCCCCATGGGATAGTCCACAAGTAAATACAGATATTCGAATAAACATCAGAGAGGACTTTCTAGTCGAGGTGCTTGCAGGTGTGATAGGCTGTGCTCCTCATTGTTGGAGGCACTCATGCGTAAGGCTGTATAATTTCTGGACAGGGTCATTGTAAAGGGAATTCAGACAGTTCACGGGGACTTCATTAGATTAATGATACTCAGTCTTCTTGGGTATCAGAATCACCTGGGGAACATCTTAAGTATACAAATTCTCAATCTCTCCGTTGAAAGTTTAGATTCAGCAGTCTGTCGAGCTAGGCTTGGAAATTTTTGAGTCAGATGACACTTTTAGTCCTGAGATCCTATGAGTGTCTCATCTGTTGGCCAAATTTTTACAGAGTTCCTGTATTGTATGGCAATATGAAATTTCGGTTTTGCCTTTGTAGGCCATAGAGTTAAGGGGGACATGCAGACAGATAGGTGAAACCATGTGATTCCTCCTCGCTAGGTATACATTCTCTGAGGATAGGGACCATTTCTCATTTTGCGTGTTTCTTTCTTTGCCCCAGAGGAATGGGCACTTTGGTGTTCATTCTTGGCTGGTAATCTGATTAACCGCTGATTACTAATTTGCTCCTGGTCAGGCTTGCTGCTGTGTTCTTTATCCAGTTGTTTTCATACAACTTAATGTCTTGGTTGAAAAGGAGCCACTCTAATTTTAATTGCTTCATGGCAGTTTCAGCCTTTTGATTTTGTTGCTTCCTTGTAATAAAATTAACCTTGGCTACCATTTATTGAGTAACCAATGTGTCAGGCACTTCATGTCACATTATTGCTAATCTTGATAACGAGCCAGTAAGGTAGACATTAGGACTCTGAATGGGAGCCAGGATATTGAGTTCCTGTTGTAGAATTTTTTTCTCACATTAACATACATTGCAGCAGTGACTGAGTTGAGGAATTATGTAGTGCAGTCATCTGTTGGGACTAGAGTAGTTGCAGCCATATTTTGACTGTGTGCATAAAGTGTACTTTACTGTTGGGAATGCCAGAAAGCCTTAAAATAGGGTAGCTGTGACTACCACCCTGTGAGTGACACTTGTAATTTGTTTTAAACACTATGCTATGCTGATGATAAAAGATCTTTACCCATTTCTCCAATGAAAGGCTGGTCTTGCTGGTATAATTTTTAAGCATGGTATGTAGTTTATTATTCATCTGTGTTATGCTCAAGTGCAGAGTCAGGGACTGTATTTTTATATCTTCATCTATGATCTGTATTTCCCCGAACTGGCACATCACTTACTTGGTGGTTTCTTTTCCTTAACTGTTGTAGGACTTTGGCCTGTTAAGGTGATCTCCACAGTGCTCAGTTAATAATGGTCATAAATATCCTTCTCTGAACGACAACAATGAATTCATTCTATGTTTCTTTACTTACACCATCTCATGTTATCCTCCTGAAATTCCTGGGAAAGAGGAATTTTCAACATTAAACAGATGAGGAAACTGAAGCTTAGCAAAGTTAAGTTAACTTGCCTTTCAGATGCTCATCTGTTTACATTTTTCCAGGGGACCCAGGTATGATTTGCATAGGAGTTACACTGTTTATTTTAACTTCTCTCACCTCTTCCTATTGCTGCTTTCACTAAGAAAACTAGGTGGTAGTTGAGTAAACTTTTTGGAGGTGAAGATGAGCTAGTATCTCAAACACCTAGACAAAAGTTGTGGATAATGTATTTAATTTCCTCTCTAATGGTTGTCATTGAATGTCCTCTCTGGCCAGCTGAACTTGCTGAGATTGGGGATAACCTCACAGTGGGCTCACACCTTCCAAGAGAAGTCCAAGGCCTGTGGTTGCAAATATTTCTAATACGGATAGCTAGACGAAATGCAAATATATATAGTTGTGGTGAAATAAATGTAAATCTTCTCTGAGTTTATAATAACCACAGAGTTTTTTTCTAGTAAGAATACCTTCCCTTTACTTCCTAACTTGGGCAAGATAGGAAACTTTTGACATTTATTTTCCAGGGTGAAATGCTTTCTTTTTCATCTTGCAGCATACATGGATTTGTTGTGCAATTGTTATCCTGTCCTTGGCTTCTGCCTATTGCCCTAAAATTGGCATGCTGTCATCAAGTCAGCCTCTGCTTTGTTTTGAAATAAAAGTCTTTTAAGGGCCTGGGGGTATATATTAGAAATATACAGATTTTTAAAGAGAGGTTGATGGAACTGAAGTTAACTGAAAATACAAAAACATATATAAGTGCAATCTTGGCTTCTTTAAGTGTGCATAGGAAACACACATTCAATGTATCAAACAGAATTGAAATCACTAGTAAAAGTTACCTTAGTTAGCTTAGATAGTGGTGGAAGAGGACATTTTGACTACCTTAATTTTTATATTGCGTTGGAGGCTTATCCAGTGTACCTTTGCTTAAACTTTATGTACAGCTCATTTCTCCAAGCCAAATATTGGAGACTTCTCGTTCATGTTGAATAAATCCTCAAGATTTTCTGCTTTGGTTTATTAGATAAGGATTTTTGGTGGTATAGTAACAAAGCTTGGGGTAGTTTTATCTTAATCCCTCGTTTGCTCTAGTATTTAAGTTTATTTAATCTTAAGAACAAAGATTAATTTTAAAGAGGATCATTAAACTTTGGTGACCGAACAGCGCCATGATGTACCTTCTAAATGGCAGAGAGCCCCAGAGTTATTTGATGAATTCAGTTCCTGGTGTACTCATTTATAGCAAGCTGCACAAGGACCTTGGGGTCTGTCTATCATTGTGTTCTTGCTTTACACTGCAGCAATAAATCACCTCGAGTAGTTCCCCATGTCTTTGGGTTACAGACTTTTCTTGTTGAACTGCCTAGATTGTTTGCAAGCTACATTTTTACTACTGTTATTAATCCGAGTACATTGAGGGCATGCCACATTCAGACCTTGGTCCACTCACCGTCTATCCACCAAGTCCATTTCTAAATATCATCTGACTATTCATCATTGACTCAGCAAGTACTCTATTAGGTACTAGCAGTTTTTTGGAATAGTGTTTCATTTAATTTTCATAGCAAACACCTGAAGACGGAATTTTCCTCATTGTTGTAGTTCATATGTAGAAAATGGATTTAGAGGCTGTGTTGCTTGTTTAGGGTCACAGTGTTTCATATTAAGTGGCAGTGACACAAACAAGGCTTTGGAACCAGAGACCTGGGTTCCATCCTGGCCTTGTGATCTCAGATAATTCCTTAACCTCCTTCTTCATTTTTAAAAAGGTGACAGTGATGATGCTTAACTCACAAGGTTATTGTAAAGAAGAAATGAAACAATGTATGTAACACCCTTCCCATAGTTGGGATTCAGTACTAATAGATGAGAGCTCTTGCTGTGACGTCAGTTGTAAGGCAAGCAGGCCCAGCGCCTGGCACACGTGGGCGTCCGACAGTTGTTAATTACCCAGGGCTTCTTACAAGCCCTCCCAACTTTTCGGTTTTTCTAGTCTGTCTCTTTTGGATTTTGAAGGACCCTGATGGAAGGATACACTTCATTTGGGTTATCATGGTGGATTCTTGGATTTTTAAAATAAATTTTGTCTGTATTATACAGGAAAATCCCATCTCATCAGTAGTTTTCTCTGTAAGGTCATTCTGAACATTTTCCCCTGGGTGTCAGTGGGGGAAGGTGAAGGGGTAGGAGTTTGGGGAAGAGGTCGAGAAGGGCTAAGAGGGCAGAGGGAGGAATGAACTTGGATATTTTCCTGGCTTAATTTTTTTACCTGCCAGCCTTGGCAAGGTCTGTCATGGCCGAGTGTGGCTGGGATTAGTAACTGAGCAGAGGGTAAGAGGGTACCATGTGGGAGACGGGTGCTATGTGGGAGGTACTTGGTTTTCCCGGCACACTCTTGGTCTTTCATTTACTTTTTCAGTCAACAAACAGTTGTTGAAGCTCTCCTGTGTACACGGCACTGTGCCAGTCCTTGGGATTCCAATTGATAGATAAGTAAGAGGAAATTACTACTCAGTTTTAAGTGCCAGGATAGAGGAAAGCTAGAGGAGCCTTGCCAAAATATATTAAAAATATCTTTCTGTGCTTGCATCTCTTATTGGACCTCGAAGGCCAGGACTACATCTTTTGCAACTTGTTATTCCCAGAGCCTACTCTTCAGTGCATAAATATGTATTGTTTTAAATCCAACACAGAAATAAGGTAGTTCATAAATGGTTTCTTTAAACTGTATGTTTTTGGAAATCTCAACCCTATAAAGGTGACATCTGATATGTCTTTGACTCATTGGTGATTTCATTTTTAGAAGGTAGAAGGTGGAAATTTGATTAGCTGACTCAGGCGGAGAACTTTGGGTGAAGGTGGCTATTTTGTTTTGGGGTTTCCTCATGATGGAAGTTATGTAATTGAGTCTATGGCCTACATTTTTAGAAAGGTATCTCATGAAGTTAGGGAAGAGGTGACATTACCTCCAAGGCCAGCAGAACTATAAAAAAGACTACGGTTTCATCTAGAAGGGTGGGAAGCTCCAAGAAACAAAAATTGTGATTGTATGATTGCAAACATGGTTGAACAGCAAAAATGGGAGTGGCTTCTAGAGAAGTCCCCACAACTGTTCAGGGCCATTGGAAAAGAAGCCAGATTTTTAAAAAAAAGTTATTGAAATATAATTCACATACAATATGATTAGCCCATATAAGTATACAGTTCAGTGGCTTTTGGTGTATTCACAGCTATGTGCAACCATTACCATAATTTTAGAACATGTTCATCACTTCGAAAATAAATTATATGCCTCTTAGGTATCACCCCTCCCTCCCATCCTTATATCTCCCCAGCCCTAAACAACCACTGATCTACTTTCTGTCTCTGTAGATTTGCCTGTTCTGGATGTTTCATATAAATGGAAGCAATATGTGGTCTTTTCATGATGTTTTCAAGGTTCGTACATGTCGTAGCATGTTTCATTACCTTATTTCTTTTTATCGTCAAGTAATATTCCATTCTGTAGATGTTAGCATTTTGTTTTTTTATTCATCAGTTGATGGACATTTGGGTGGTTTCTACTTTTTGGCTATTAGGAATGCTGCTATTCATGTATATGTTTTTGTGTGCACATATGTTTTCCATTCCTTGGATATATACCTAGGAGTGGAATTATTGGCTTTTATAGTAACTCTGTGCTTTTGAGGAACTGCCAGACTGTTTTTCAAAGTGACTGCACCATTTTATATTCCTACCAGCAATGTACAAGGGTCCAGTTCCTCCACATCCTTGCCAACACTTGTTATTGTCTGGCTTTTTATTTTAGCTGTTGTAATGGTTGTGAATGATTTGTATTTTTTTACTAACTAATGATGTAGAGCATTTTTCCTTACATTTATTAGCCATTTGTATACCTTCTTTGGTGAATTGTCTATTCACATCCTTCGCCCGTTTCAAAATTGGGTTATAAAAAAAAATTTTTAAAAATTGGGTTATTTGTCTTTTTATTGTTGAGTTGTAAGTATTCATTATATATTCTAGATAC
Organism: Cheirogaleus medius; assembly: GCA_008086735.1. Classification (NCBI taxonomy): domain Eukaryota; kingdom Metazoa; phylum Chordata; class Mammalia; order Primates; family Cheirogaleidae; genus Cheirogaleus; species Cheirogaleus medius. Next base: position 26,223,043 of record VBSM01001979.1, on the reverse strand, counting down.
AGATCATTTATCAGATAAAGATTTGCGAAACTTATCTCCCATTCTGTGGGTTGTCTTTTTACTTTCTTAGGATGCTAGTTTTTTTTTTTTTGAAACGGAGTCTCACTCTGTCACCCAGGCTAGAGTATGGTGGACCTAACTCACAACAACCTCAAACTCCTGGGCTCAAGCGATTCTCCTGCCTCAGCCTCCCGAGTAGCTGGGACTGCAGGCTCTCACCACCACGCCTGGCTAATTTTTCTATTTTAGTAGAGACTAGTCTCACTCTTGCTCAGGCTGGTTTCTAACTTCTGAGCTCAAGCGATCCTCCTGCATCGGCCTCCCTGAGTTCTAGGATTACAGGCGTGAGCCACTGCTTCTGGCCCAGGACACCAGATTTTAAGTGGTGTACAAAAGAGAAAAGGGCACATTATAAAAATGAAAACAGAAGAATAGGTTTAACTGGTACAAATGTTTTAGAAAGGTTATACATAGGGAGACCTAGGAATTACAGAAGAAAATTTGAAATTACCACAATAATTTTTAAAAACTTTTTGGAAGTGTGATATACATCAAATCCACAAATCATAAAGGTATAGCTTGAGAAATTACTAGCAAATGAATACACACATGTAACCACCATGCAGGGTCAAAAAAGAGAACATTACCAGCCCCAAAAGCCATCTTTGCAATCATTAGCTCTCCTTCTTCCCCCAAAAGTGACAGTTTGCTTTTAACTTTTAGCACCATTGATTAGTTTTTACATATTTTTGAAATTTTTAGAAATGGGATCATACAGCATGTTATCTTTTGCACCTGGTTACTTTTGCTTTACAAGTAAAATTTATCCATGTGTTGCTTATAGCTGTAGTTCATTTTCATTGCTTCATAGTTTCCCATTGTATGAATGTCCAACTACTTACATATTCTACTCTTGATGGACATTTTGAGTTTCAGTTTTCAATTTTTGGCTATCATGCCTTTTCTTGCATGTGTCTTGAGGTATACACATAGGCATGCATTCCCTTTGGGACATATATCTGAGAATTGACTTGCTGTGTCATAAAATGTGTTCAACTTTATTAAAGTGTATGTGAATTCAGTTTTCAATATTCAAAAACAGAATGAATAAAAAGAGTCTAGACCCACTGTGTAATTTTTATAAGAGGGATTTCGGAGTTCACTCCTTTTTCCTACTGTCTTTTCTCTAGCAAGGAAAGTGTTTATCAGCTAGAAGGACAGGATAGAAAGATGAGAATAAAGCAAGAGAATTCTAACCCACTTGGAATAGGCAAAAATCTCCAGGCTGAAAGGAATTGTTCCCCAGGACATGGAAAACTCTGCAGTTATTTTCGAGGAACCCCAGCTGGGGAACTTTGAGGAGAGAAGGGAGAGAGAATCTGAACTACTAACTTTCCTCACCCATCATGAGGTATCACGGGCAACACTCCTATAACAAAAGATGGGTTAGCAAGAGAGAAGCAGAACAAATTTATTTAACAATTTTATGTGACATGGGAGCCTTCAGAAGTGAAGATCCAAAGACCCAGGGAAGACTAGTTTTATGCTTAGGTTCCATGAAGACTGTACAGCCGTGTAGAAAGGTGATCACAAAAAAAGGTCTGATCTAATGGTGGTAGACTGAGGGGGCACCCAGCGAGGCTTGTCTGTTGAGATTCTTCTCAGCCTCTCTGTGCAACATTCCTTCCCCCTGGGGATGGGGCAAGACCCCTCTGGAATGAGTGTCTTATGACTTACTTACAGATAAGATAGGTCGGAGAATTCCTTTATGACCAGGCTTCACGTAGAAAGGTGGGGGAAGGTTGGAGTGCCTTTCTTGCTCCTGGGGTGCTCCTTATCTTCAGTTCGGAGTACTTTGGGGCAACATTTTCTGAGCCCTGACACTCCTGAAATCTGAAGGTGAATCACTGTTTTATTTTTTTCCCTAAAGAAAGGAAACAGATTAAGTTTCATGTGATGTTCTGGCATAATTCTAGTGTGGGTTTAAACAGGTGATTTCATAGCACTGAGAGTAAAAGGCAGTGGTTACTATGAGCCAGGGAGCCAGGGTGGTTTCAGTAATTCAAAAAACATTTATTGGGAGCCGGGTGTGGTGGCTTGTACCTGTGATCCCAGTGGAGGTTAAGGTAGGAAGATTGTATGAGGCCAAGAGTTCGAGACCAGGCTGGGCAACATAACGAGACCCTGTTTCTAAGAAAAATAAAGAATAAAAAATTAGCTGGGCATGGTGGCACACACCTGTAGTCCTAGCTACTTGGGAAGCTGAGGTAGGAGGATTGCTTGAGCCCAGGAGTTCAAGGATGCAGTGAGCTATGATTGCACCACAGCACTCCAGCCTGGGTGACAGAGCAAGAACATCTAAGAAAACCAAAAAAACTTTACTGGGCTTCCAATTCCTGTGAATTTCTGGTACTCCTAGTGCCAGGGGTGCCAAGGTGAATGTCAAGTTCTCAATTTAGGAGGTTAGCTTGTAGCAAGTGCATTTCTTTGCACATATTTCTTGAAATGGTTCAATAGTGGAGGAAGCAGATGGATTAGCAAGTGATCCCCAAATATATGCAGAGTGCCTAGGAAGCTGGTTATGAAGTGCTCTTGTGACACTGGGGAGAACAGGGGAGAATAGAACATCCTTTTAAAGAAGTGACACTGCTGGTAAAATATGAAGAGACTAAGGGAAAGTGGAGCAGGAGCTGAGGCTTGGGGGTAAGAGCATTTTTGCTAGAAGGGGTAAAGTGATTGTGAAAAAGCTTTCTAGAAGTGAGAGGATGTTGCCACTGAAAGGCTTTGCATATCATGCTAAGGATTGGGATTTTCATTTTATATAGCCCTGGGGGAGACCTGGAAAGATTTTAAATATCCAAGGATCAGAATGGTCAGATTTTAAAAGATTGCTCATCATGTGGAGAATAAAAAATACTGATCTGAGCCCAGGGAAAGAGGAAACTCTTAAGAGAGCAAAGGTAGGAATTACAACGGTCCTGAACTAAGATAGTATGTTCCAGGAGGCCAAGAAAGAGAACAAATTCCAAAGGGATTTAGGAGAGACTAAGATAAGTCATTCTCATAATCTTGTTTTTTTTCTAAAATAGATTCTAAACAGGTTAACTAGGTTATTATCGTGTTTCCCCGAAAGTAAGACAGGGTCTTATATTTATTTTTCCTCAAGAAGACACCCTAGGGCTTATTTTCAGGGGATGTGTTATTTTCCCCTCAAAGCCTCAGCTTGCAGCACACACAGGATGGCTGGGACCTGACGGGGAGCTGACCTTGTTGGTGGGGCTGCCCGCACCTTTCCGGTCACCTCTGGGATAGTAGCTGTCACAATGGGGCAGATGAGAAGGGCTGCTCCTCTTCTTTACTGCTCCACGAGGAAATGCATGGGTTGTGCAGATACGCTGCGCAGCCACGCCCATCACTTGGTCTTATTTTCGGGATAGGACTTACATTGCGCAAATGCTTAGAAATCCTGCTAGGGCTTATTTTATGGGTAGGTCTTATTTTTGGGGAAACAGGGTAGTTAAGGGAATGGTGTCTCTTGATTTCAACAAGATGTTTAGTTTAACAAAATGCTATCCTTATGAACAAGATGGGAAAATGTGAACTGGATATTAGGTAGATTTGTAGCTTGTCGAACAAGTATACTTTAAAAACAATGGAAGCCGAGTATGGTGGTTCATGCCTTTAGTCCCAGGTACTTGGGAGGCTGAGGTGGAAGGATGACTTGAGCCCAGGAGCTTGAAACCAGCCTGGACTACATGGCAAGACCCTGTCTTAAAAACAAGCAAACAAAAAACCTCCAAAAATAAAAACAGTGGATTTGATGGAATTGCTGCAGAAGAGAAGCATTTCCTCTTGTGCTCTTGCACTCCGTATTTGACTTCTGTGATCTTTGAAATGGTTTTATTGTTGACATATTTACAAGAGAAGTGCAATGAGAAAGGTAAGGTAATGTAGTTGACAGAATCAAGGTTTTAAAGTATGCTTCATAAAATTCATAAAATTTCAAAGAGGTGAAATTGATCCTGGGGTTTTCTGTTGAAAGTGCTATATAATTACATAAAATCTCATGGGAGAGGGTGATTAAGAAAAAATGCTTCAAAAGTTTGTTTAGAGGAGCGATGATGGAAAAAGTTGAGAAATACTGCTTTAAAAGAACTCAGCTGTTGGAATGGTGGGGCTAAAACTTACAATAGGAATAGGTGGAGATGCTTGCAAAATTCTGCATTTAGGACTGGACACCAAAGGTGCCATGATAGAATGGGAATATTTCTTAATTTATGTTTATGTGAAGGAAAGAAATTAGAATTTGCTTTCTTTGTTACTTTTATTTGTTCCTCAACTCAGTATGAGTCAATAGGGTGGATATCACTGAGAAATGGTTAGTGTACCCTTAGGCTTCATTTATAAAAATAGATGTTATGAAGTTCAGAGTGTTCTGTTGTACTATAAACAGGTCAGAATATATCTGAAAATTAGAAAAACTTGAGCATCCAGAGGATCATCAGGAAGATGGGAGGTTGCAAAACCATGTTGAGAAGCATTCAACCAGAACAGCAGCTGGCATATTGTTTAAGCACAAGACAACTGCAGGAATTTATGGCTTGATCAGAAGCTATTTTATGACTGAGCAAAAAAAAAAAAAAAAAAA
>VBSM01001979.1:26207846-26218295 GCA_008086735.1 Cheirogaleus medius | reverse complement strand
AAAAAAAAAACAAAAAAATAACTTTACCTATAGTTCTAATTACTCAGGAGGCTGAGGTGGGAGGATTGCTTGAGCCTAGGAGTTGAGGGCTTTAGTGAGCTACGATCATGCCACTGCACTCCAGCCTCAGTGACAGAGTGAGATCCTGTCTCTACAAACAAACAAATTTATATTGTAGGAAAACAAACATATGGAAAACTGCAAAAAGCGTAAGTGTACCTAGGGATGATTTTTTACAAAGTGAAATGTAATTACACTCGTGTAATTAGCACTCAGGTTAACAGAATATTACTGCCCCTCAGAAGGCCTGGTTACTTCCTCTTTCCAGCCAAAGCGTTACCTCCTGACTGCTAACACCTAGCTTAGTGCTACCTGTTTGTGATCTTTATATTAATGTAATTATGCATAATGTTTAATATATTCTTTTGTTTCTGGCTTCTTTCACTCAGCATTGTGTTGGTGAGATTCATCTGTGCTCATTTTTGTTGCTGTGGAGTATTAATGATGTAGAGTATTAATGATGTAGAGTATTAATGATGATACCACAGACTTACTGTCTTCCATCTCTGGCTAAGGAGTGGTGCTGCCGTGAACCTTCTTGTATATATCTTTTTAGTGAAGACATCTATAGGGATATAATTAGGAGTAGAATTGCTAGGTCATAGTGTACGTATATATTCACTTTAGTTAGATACTGAGAAACAGTTTTTCAAAGTGATTACATCAATTTATATGCTCCTTAGCAGCATATGTGAGCTCCACATTCTTGTCAGTGTTGGGTATTGCCTGCCATTTAACCTTAGCTGTTCTGGTGGTTGTATAGAGATACTCCATTGTGGAAGACTAATGCATTTGAGTACCATTTCATATTTATTGGCCATTTTGATACCACTTTTTGGAGTGATGGAAATGGTCTGTATTTTTATTGTGGTGGTTACACGACCAAATGCATTTGTCAAAACCCATGTGTCAAAACCCATGGAGGAACAGTACACTAGAGAGAGTGAATTTCATTGTGTGCAAGTAATAAATAAATCAAACTAATAAATACCACTTTCCTTATTAATAAATCATCAAATCAAACTAATAAATACCTCACTTCTCTTATTGATTTATAGGAGTTTTTTTGTTTTTTTTTAAATCTATTCTGGTTGAATCCTCTGTTGCATATGTGTGGCACAAATATGTTCTCCTACTTGCTGTCTTACCTTTTCAGCTCTCTTAATGTCCTGTTTTAAGAAATTTTTGCTTATTCCAAGGTCACAAAGATAAAGATGAATTTTGAGTAATGACCTGAAGAACTAAGGTCCCTGATCACGCTGGTGTCTCGGGGAGACATTTCAGGCCAAAGAGACAGCAGGTGTGACGACTGGAAGGCCAGGTGCCTGGGAGGGTGTGAGTTGGAGCAGAGGAGCGGAGATGAGCTCAGAGAGACCCATCGAGGCAGCAGGTGTCCTTTTACTGATGTGAGACTCCTGAGGGGTTTTGAGCAGAAGAGACAGGACCCAGCCTAGGTTTTAGCAGATCACGAGGCCACTGCGTTGAGAGTAGACTGCTGGGGAGGGGCAGGGTGGGGAGCCCAGTTAGGAGCCAGCCTGTTGCAAGGGTCCGAGGGAATGATGATGGTGACTTAGACCCAGTGACGGTGAGAAATGGGGTGGTCGAATAGTGAGCGATCTGTTCTGAGTGCATAGCTGACAGGATAGCTCATAGTCTGGAAGTGGGGTGTGAAAGAGAGGAGTCAAGAATGGCACTAGGTTGTATTTTAGTATTTATTTTTATGTTTTGCCTGAGCAACTGGAAGGGGGAGAGTTGGGATGTTGGAGATGGGGAAGGTGCGGAAGATGTGGAGCAGTGGTGTGCATATGTTTGCACGTTACAGATGTAATTTAAACAATTTTCCAGCATTTTATAAAGAAAGGTCATGTGAATACCCAAAGAATAGGAAAAACATAATCTTAGAATAAATGGCAACCCCTTAAGTTGGATCAATTTAACATTATAAAATATTCAAACAAATTCTTTTTATTTTATTTTTTCATTCCTCTGAGGTCCTATAAATGCGTATTGTTTTGCAGACCAGATTTGGGAATCACTGAACTGTAGTATTATGTAGGTAGCCTTTGATTTTGACACTCTCGATAAATGAGCAGCATATCCTTAAACTCGCAGTAAGATTGAGATAAGCATCTAAATATGAGAAACAAAGGAAATTAAAGTAGGCCACGTGTCATTTCTAGCCTAGAAATACTTCATTTACAAAAGAGAGAGAGAGAAAAGAGGAGTGAGGCTGCCACTTGCATCAGAGGACACATATGATACATAATATAATCGTAGGAAAGCCTGATACTCATCTAGTTACTAACGTCTCTGCTGATGGGCTCCATGGAATTGTTCTAAAATTTTGTTTTGAAGTAGCCAAGCTCTGAGTTTTCTTGAGCAAATTGATTTGTCTTGTTCTTAGGGAAAAATGTATTCTATGTTTTGACTTTTGTGTATTCCCATTCTCCCCACCATCGGTGCTAAAGCTAAGTGCACTATAGAGTGTTTGATAAAAGCAACTTGGGCAGAGGGAGGCGGGGAGGCGACACTGCTGGGGACAAAGGCAGAGATGGTCTGAGTGCCTGGGGACCCAGAGCCTGGTGGGTGCTGACAAGAGCAGGCTTGTCCTGATCACCCTGTCGATGCACATGTGTACTTTCCATTGAATTAAACACCTACTTTCTTTTAGGCAGAATGTTGAGATGCACTGAGTGAATTATCAGTGTCACTAGTTGGCTTCAGAGGTGTGTAAGTGATCTTTTATAAAGTTTTGCATTTGAGTGTTACCAGAAAAATATTTTGTACCATTTGATAATACAAAGTAATTTGATTATTCAAAGACATCAAATGTCCTTTGTACGATTCTATTGCTATTTTAAAGACCAGTATTATTAACAGCGGATTTATTTTTCCATCTCTGCAAACTGATTTTATGGGATTTAATGTCTTTATACCAAGAAGAGAACTTTAACATGCATAATCACTTCTTAGTGTTTCCCATCTGCTTTGGATGTTAGGTATTAGTGTCGTATTTTAGTTACCTGATGTGTCTGTGCTTTTGACATGATTATATTACCTTGCGGGATGGAGAAAATCAGTAAAAAGTTCACTGCTGCTTTGTGAATTAAGTTATGCCTTGGCACAAATTGCTGATCGCTTTGGCATTCAGACACAGCATTAGATCAGCCCGCCTGCAGTTTGGGAATGTTCTGAAAATGCTACCTAACACTGCAGGATTCTCCATAAACTTGAGCTGGTATAGAAAGTGATGTTTATTGTATCCTGTTCTTAAGTATCTTGCCAAGTTACTGTCATCATACTCTTTATTGATAGAAAATTAGTTAGGGAAAAACCATTTTCTTCTGCTTGCATGGCAGAGGTGATGACATTTATGAGAAGGTTGGAAGTGTTGATTGTGGATATGAGCCCTGGTTGCAAACAAAAGAACTCTTGGCTTACGGTGGAATATTCTATGTGTTACTTGTTTCTCTTCAGTCTCAGCTCTTCTGTGTGGAAATAACGAAATGAATATTTGCTATGCGTATTGGTCAGGGTTTTTAGATACAGATAGTAAGATGTATTCTAGTTAGTGTAAGCAGAAGGTGATTTATTAAGGGTGATGGCTAGTTTAGCAAATCATGGTGAGGGCTGACAAAAGAGATGATAGGCTCAGTGTCTGGGAATCGTTGCAAGTTCTGCACTGTAGACCTGGCCGGAGGAGCTCCTGTCCTGGTGCAGTCAGGATATTCCAAATCAGGAAGCCAGAGCAAAGTGGATGCTGCACACCTGGCCAGCCAGGTAGCTCTGTTCTGAAGGAGCCCCGTGCGGTGTGTCTGGTTGGCGGAACCTAATTCACATGTCTGCCTGTGGCATAGGGCAAGGAAGGCAGGAAATAATCTTCCCACTCCCAGTTTGTTTATTTACTTTATTTTTTAATTCTATACTGGGAAGGTGAGCCTTACAAAGTAAGGAACTGTGGTGAAAATGGAACAAAGATGATTTTGGGCTCCATGAATAATAGATGCTCATTAGAACACCTATATAAAATAATATAATAGTCATTACACCAATATAATTATAAGCAATATAGTTATAATCAATATTATAAGATTGTAACTGAAACTTTTAAGGAAACTTACTGTTTAAAAGCATATTTGTTATGGAGGGGGTGGTCATAAAGAATGTTTAAAATTCCAGCAGTTTCATGGTTGTGTTACTTTAGAATTCTATTTAGTCTAGCAAGAGTATGTTAATAGTACAGCTAAAGACAAGAGAAATTTGGGTTCTTTTATCATTGGTGAATACCATGGCAAGTCAAGACCTGTTCTTATGAATTTGTTCTTTTAATCATAGAGAGAAAGAGTTGCGACTTTATGAATGGGTCAGTATAAATTCATTGCTGTTATTTGAAGGAGAAGTTAGTATGAATCTGTGATGATGGTGGGTAAGCAGAATTACAAAGCATAACATTATTATAACTTTTTTTAATTTTTAGAGATAGGGTCTCACTCTGTCACCCAGGCTGGAGTGCAGTGGTGTCATAATAGCTCACTGTAGCCTCAGACTCCTGGGCTCAAGTGATCCTCCTGCCTAGGCCTCCCAAAGAGCTGGGATTACTGTTGTGAGCCATCGTGCCTGGCCTCCGTGATTATAACTTTTAATATATAGCTGTTTATCTAAAGTTTTTTTCTGAACTAGACTGAGCCCTAAGAAGGACTCAGAAATCACATGGTCCAGTACCCTGATTTTGTAGTTCAGGAAACCAAAGACCAGGGAATGAAATAATTTGCTCAAGATTATATAGCTGGTTGGCGATAATGCCTCTTGATTTCACAGCCCTGTCTTTTCCCACTAAACCCTCTAGGAAAGCAGAGGTTTCTCCATACTGGGAAAAAGCTTCAGTTCCTCCTGGATTCCCTGTCCTGAGATCTGAGTCCTGACGTGGTAGTCAGGATGTCTTAGTGGAGTTGTAGTTGGTTGGGAAACACTGGTGCTCCTTTATGTGTCCAATGAACACTTGGACATTTGTTCTTGAGTTGTGAGGACAATCAATTGCAGAAGTAAGAATTTTGTTCAAAACAGCACTTGGGGGAAAACACACTGAGCATGCCTAATGGAAGTAAAAGTTTCAGTTGGCAAAATGAGCTGCAAAAATGAAGAATGTTTACACACAGCTCTCTTCTATATTTACTCTTCTGGGTTGTTGATAAATTTGCTCATACGCAACTCTTTTGCTAAAGCATTTGCCATTACACACGTAGTCAGTCCAAGTTAATTACGAGGGAACTCTGATCTGGCCCCCTTCATCTCTTCCTTCACGTCTTTGCTCAGATGTTGCCTTTGCAGCGAGTCTTACCCTGACCACACTCTGTGTACAATTGCAACCCACCTGCCCTCTATTTACTCCTGAATCCCCTTATCCTACCAGCCTATCCTTTTTCTTTTTAATAGCATGTATTCCCTCTAATCATATCTTTTTATCTCCCCCATATAATTTGTCTATTATGTTTATTCTGTCTACCTCATTAGAGCACAAGCTCCATGAAGACAGAGACTTTTGTGAGTGTATTTCCAGCATGAAGAATAAAGAGTACCCATCACATGGTAGATAATAAATATGTGTTGAATGAATGAGCTTGGCAAAAGCAGCTAATTTTTTAAATTCTTACTAGTAAAATGACAGATTCTCAGCCCTAGTGATTATTTTATTCATTGATTTATTGGGGATGGCAAAGCCATCAGTTAATATGTAAAGAAAATAAGTGAAGTGTATGAATTGTGTCATATACAGTTTTCTGGAATGCTTGTTTATATGGCAATAAACAAGGAACTTCAGGTGAAAAAATCATTAAATTATGCAGATATGATCAATGGAACAAATTCCTTAGATGTTAAAATCTAGAGTACTAAATGATAAAAATGGGTACAGAGATTCTCAAATATAGACTCAGACACATAGCTGGTTTTAAACATAATTGGTTTAAGAAGTTTTCATTGTCTACATTGTAGCCAAAAAAGTTGGGCTTCAGAGTATGGGGTACTGAGGTGATGGAGGAGGGACAGAGGAGGAATCAGGATCTTCCATCTTGGCAGAGTCGTCTGTATGTGATGGTATATTTCTATACTCTAAGCCTTTTTGGAAAAGCTAGAACATGAGCAAAGGAGATAAGTTTAATGAAGATAAGGTCTACAATGCTCTAAAGTTTTCATTTAGTTAAGCTGGTGGTAGTCTCCTATTGAGGGCAATAAGGTAATTTATAAATGTTAATTTTTATTATTTAAAGATATTATCTAAAGATTTAGAATTCAAGGGAAATAAAGATGATAGATAATATCTTAGGAAGATGTTAAGAAACCTAGAAAATACCTTAGAAATCGAATGCATTAGCTTTTTATATAAGCCTAGGTCCAAAATGTAATTGACTCGCCCAGTATCACAGGGGTAGTTAATGGCAGAGTTGAGACTAATTTTTGTCACAAATTTTCACTGAAGTATCCTTAATAGAAGAGCAGTGTGCAAGCCTCTCTTTGGAGATAATCCAGGGAGCAATTGTGAATTTTGTTTGTTTGAATTATGAATTATGTTTCAAAGTCTGTATTTTATCTTAAAAATTTCAAAAAGTCATGCAGCTATTTCATCCCATACAAATTATTTATGTCTTTCTATTTTTATGTGTATTAGCACGTGTATTTTTTTAGTCTTGCAAAAATGTGCTTACTTGAGGAATTGTCATTTGGGAGCTGAGAAAATGAACAGCATCAACAATCACCTTAGGTTATTGTCTTAGAACTTTTAATAAAACTTAAAAAAAATAAAAGTTTTAAAGAAAACTACAATGGGTAAATATATCTGCTTGATCTGTTCTAAAGTTACATATGTTATATTAGAAGAAATTAATTATAGTGCAGTTAATATACCTTATTTAGAAAATATTTTAAACCTCAACTTGAAAGGGTTTCTATTTTTGCCATTTCAACATTCTGTGTAAAGGTAGTAAGACATCACATTTTGTATCTTTTTGCTAGATGTACTGGTTTCAGAAGTGACTAGTTTTAGAGAAAAGAGAGATGATCTGTATGTATATACAGTTTGTATATACTTTTTTCCTGAGGATCAAATCAGACCATACATGTGTAGAGAGAGCCAACCCCACTGTATCCCTCCCCTATCCTTAGCTGAGGTTACACTAGGGGGTTTTACTTCTTAATCTTCTATGAAAATTGTTCTTTTGCAACACATGGTTCAATGAGATATTTATCATGCAATTGAGTTGTAACTAGATTTCATTTATGCTCCCAAATATATTAATAGTTTTCACAGTTGATTAGAAAGCAGGTGTAATGTTAAGAACACTGAGCTGGCAGTCAGGAGGTTTTGTCTTAGTTTTATCTGTAAAATTTTTGAGTATTACAGTGGTAATGGGATTCTGGCTCTAAAAGCTTATGATCTGTATTTGCTCATGATATGCTTAGTGCCTCCATACAGATAAAACAGTGTGTGTATTTTACCTTTCAGTGTCGCTATGTGAAATAGTTCCGTCGAGGTGAGTGTCTTGGATCCAGGGCCACGTTAGCCTGGTCGGTGGGTTTCCCTGTGTGACTACTTGAGGAATCATTACATAAGAATTTGCTGAGCAGTCACTGGTGGCCCATACAGGGCCTTTTTCTGCCGATCAGGGTAAACTGTACGAGCCTTTTAGCACCTCTCAGAAAAAGGCCTCCTGAGACATGAGGAATTTCCAAATTGGGCCTGGAATCTTTAGGAACTGGCTAGTTACTACCCCTGAGCAGTTTGCCACGTGGAGTCCTTATATTACCGTTGGAAGCAGCTGTCTGAATTTTTATTGTCTTGTATTCACAGGTTTTCCAGTGATTTAAGGATTTAAGATTTAGTTGGGCAGCCATGTAGGCGTGATTATTTTACCATGCCAGTCTCATGTGCTTGTGGTCTTTTTCTCACTGGAGGCATACTGTTCGGTGTTGTGTTTTCAGTTTAATCTCTGCCACATTAGCTAGTTTACTAGCTTTAGGTGGATATGCAGAAATAGCCTACAGAAATATTGGATTCGTGTCCCATTCTGGCAGAGTTACTTGTTTAGAAGTTCAGAGATGGTCTCTCTCGGCAGGCACGTCTTGGCAGACAGTCAGCGCCGTGTGGGTGGAAGAGATGCAGCTGTGGTCCAGGTAACCGGGCCGGGGCTGCTGCTGTACTTGAACGTTGCTGCTTTAGCTGAGTACCTGAGAGAGAGCAGTTGTCATTTTTCAGGAATCAGCTCCAAAATCAGAGAGAACTTTAAAGTTTTTGAGTTATTCTGTGGTTTAAGCTCTCATTATTTTTCATATCTTTTGGATTTAAAATTTTGAAAAACTTGGCAGTTTGTTCAAATATGGTTTAGATAGAATAAGCCAAAGGTTCCCCATGAAGGACTTGCTTTGAGGCTGAAGAAAGCCTTTATTCCTCTTCCATTCTGCTAAGGTATGGCAGTGTTAGAGCAGATGGAAGGCTAGAGTTTGAGCTGAAGTTGTGTGAAAGCTTCACCAGCCAATTGGCTGACTCTAATAGTAAGACAGGAAGAACCACCCACGTTTTCCATTTTGGATTTGAGTCACAGAAAACAGGTTTCCTGCAGAAACCATTTGGCTTTAACAAGTTTATGAAGATTTCCTCTTTGATCAAATTGGTATTTTTATCTGCATTGTGTATGTATTTCAAATTAATTATTTTCACCTTTTCAATCCATAGGTGAAATTTCAAATTTGAATCTCCTGCAGTACTGACTGTAACCTAATTTGCAAGATTTTTACAAAAGGTAGAATCAAAGGACTATACTTTCAGGTAAGGAACTAGTTTTATTTTTATCTTAATAATACATAGCTACTTTTGCAGAGGTCTGGAGTTTCCCAGACTTCTGGAATAGAAGTGTAGATGAATTTTTAAAAAGGTGGCAAATCCAATTCTCCAGACAGATATCCATCTGTTTGGTATTAGCTAAGAGGTGTCAATGAGGTTGGCTACTTACAGCAATTATAGAAGCAATATATGATGGAAGTTAAAACACACATGCTCATTTAAAATGGCTTACAATGTTTTTAAGGTATTTTAAGGTTTTTGGTGGGGGCATCATCCTTCTAATACTGACCACCTTCATCCTATGATTGATTGATTGATCAATTTGTCATCAATCTACCTATATATCTATTTTCTATTTATGTAAAGTTTAAAGACATGGATGGTTTTAAGAATAATTTCCCTACCTCTGTGGCGTACCAAAGTATTATAACAGTTCTGGGCATGAGAAGATTATAGAAAAAGATCTGTACTTGAAAATAATTTGGAATTTACAGGGCTTGTATTTAGAAATGAATTTTCCCCAGGAGGAGAGGGAACTGTGCCGAACAAAGACAGAAACAAATAACTGCCTCCCCACACCCTTATTCCAGAAAACCACATTGCATGGAAAAATTGTGCTGAGTTGGGATTGTCATAGTGTTTCTGGATACAAGTGAAAGCATACTTCAGAGAAGTAATATATTGGCTTTTTAAACAGTTACCTAATTTTCCTAACTGATTATGAGGTATTGAATCACTTGTAAATTAGTTTTTGTCCCTCTTTAGGATGGTTACTTTTCAAGTTTAAAATGCGGAAAAGTCAATTTGAAATGGTTGCCATTGTTCGAAGAGGGACAGTGGCAACTTAGTGAATAATGCAGAAATCACTTACCAGCAATGCATTGTAGGATGACTCCTATGGCAGATTTAGTTTCCTAACTACATTACCAGAAGTTAGTTTGTAAAACTTTAAGGTACTGACAAAGTGACACCCCAGTGGAGTTCAGTGGCTTGGGATTTATAAGAAGCTACAGATGATGTGTGGACCTAATTTCTTTCCAGTCTCTTCCAGGCTAGAAGTAACCCTGTGGTTACTTCTTAACTAGTTTCTCTCCATCCGTTTTTCCTGTTTCTCCCTGCTACGACACTGCAGGGCTTCCCCATTATGTACAGCAGTGGTTCTCCAACTTTTTGGTTTTAGAAACCCTTTATACTGTTGAATATTATTGAGGACTCAAGAGAGCTTTTGTTTCTGTTTTGGCTCTGCTTTTATTAACTGTGAATTAGCAAATATTTGAGTCTGTTCTCACTTTTAAAGTAAGGACATTACCTTAATTTCTAGAAATGTATTATGGGGATCAAATTAGGTAATGTGTTAAAAAGATTTCGTGAAGTATAAGGTGCTTTTTAAAATTCATTTTTACTTATTTTTAATGTATTTGACTTATTTGAACTTATTTTTAACCTAACGCATTTATTGGATAACTTTTCTTTGGGTTCATAAATACAGTATAAATAAATATTACAGGCCGGGCGTGGTGGCTCACGCCTGTAATCCTAGCACTCTGGGAGGCTGA
>VBSM01001979.1:26167873-26199927 GCA_008086735.1 Cheirogaleus medius | reverse complement strand
TCCTCCAGAATTCTAATAGTTTCACACCTAAGGTTCAAGTCTGTTACCCAGCATCACCCTCTTTTATCCTGTAAGGACTTTTTAGTTTATTTACTTTAAGCCTTTTAATTGATACACATTGTTGTTAACCTGATCTTTAGGATGCAAAACACTAATTCAGTGTTAACTGTGTAAGGAAAGAAGAAAGTGAGTGTGTGGTGTTTGTTATGTTTCAGTGATTTGAAAAGTAACTTATTCTAGATTTCATTCACGTTAGAAAGTATTAGTGGTATAGCTGGGGGTGGTGGCTCATGCCTGCAATCCCAGCCACTCAGGAGGCTGAGGCAGGAGGATTGCTTGAGGCTAGGATTTCAAGACCAGCCTGAGCAATGTAGCAAGACCCCATCTTTACAAAAAAATAAACAACTTAGCTGGATGTGGTGGCACATGCCTGTAGTCCCAGCTACTCTGGAGGCTGAGGCAGGTGGACCGCTTGAGTCCAGGAGTTTGAGGCTGCAGTGAGCTGTGATGGCGCCACTGTACTCTAGCCTGGGCAACAGAGCAAGAACCTGTCTCTTAAAAAAAAGTATTCATGGTGTTTACTTTCTTTGACTTGGTTTGGTAGACACTGAGTAGTAATTCATACATTTTCCAGTTTTCATACTACTGAAATGTTTTTGTTATGGGGCTAACAATTGCATAAAATATTGTAATAATTAACTGTCTTTTGTATTTTGAGCATTTATTGTTATCATATTCTTTCAAGTGCCTTCTTTTTGAAAATGAACACATTAGGCCTATTATATAAAGTAGAGATTTCCTTGGTCTAGGATTCAGAAGTTACTGAGTTGCCATTTTAATCTAGGTAAGTCATTTAAATAACAGTGCCAGTTTCTTCACCTGGAATTGGGGAATGTAAAGTTCACAGAGTTTTTAAGGGTATCTTATGTGTAAAATAATAGGAAAGTGTTTAAAAAATCATAAAGTAGTGTATCTGTATAAGGCGGTGTATTGAATAATGTACTCTTGGATAGTTAGGAATTAAATTATTTGTGTTTATACTCTGATAATTGAATGCTTCTTGTAAACAACTATTAATTGAGTATTCTTCATGGCATAAAACTTGTCCTATGCTTTGCTAAGCGATGTACATTTCATTACTCCTTCATAGTCCAGATCCAGTCCTGCACAAAGGTAGAATAGATAGCTACCTAAGTGCTGTTGCTTAAGGGATGCTCAAGAATTTACAGGCCTCTAAATTGCTCCACGTTCAACCTGGTATTTTGGGATGCTTTCCAAAGACTCCTGTTAAGTACTGTGTTGTCCCTGAAGATGTTATATCTTGAGATTTCATCTGCCTCTGGCATGCCAGCTCTGTTTAGTTTGTCTAGAGAAGAGGACTTTAAGAGAACAGGATACAGGTCTGTTAAGTTTTCTGGAAAGGAGAGTAGAACAAATTTATAATCTATACAGTGTCAGGGATGGTAGACCTTGATACAGAGCCAGAGCTGTTAGCTTTGGAAGCACAGAAATGATCTCAAGTTGAGTAGGGATAATACGGTTATTTTACAGTCCTGTTAGGGCCAACCCTGTGTGATCTCTTAATCACCATAATACATATATGGTTTTTGTCATGTTCAAGCATACAATCCATGGCTCTTGAAGACCAGCTAAGTACTAGCAGCTTAGTAACACTTATATGCCGCTCATGTAAGCCTCTTAAAGCATATTTCAGAAGAGAGGAAAAATGGAAGTTTCCCACCCTTAATTGGAAGAACTGAGGGGAAAAAGGGGAATATTAATAATTGGCCACTGCTACTGTAGCACAGTTGGCATTTGGACAAAGTCTAATGCATTCATTGATATGACTTCTATCTTGAGTTTGAACCCTCCTCCAATTGCTCTTGTTTAATGTATTTGGAAGCAGCTAGATTATAGAGGAAATAGTAAATTTATAGTGATTTTGTCAAATTTGGGATATAATGGTGATAGATACATTAAAAAAGTTTTTTAAAAAATAGAAAATAGAGCTATTTAATGATCAACTTTTATATTTCTTGACATAAACTATAAACAGTTGTAGCGCTTAAAAAAATCAGGTATAGTTTTGTTTTAGAAGCAATTCCAGTACATCGCCTTTGCCTGTGGTCTTTTTGGTCCTAGAAATATTCAAAATAATCTTTATTATAAGGTAGCATTATTATTGAATTGAACACACTTACTTTGGTACTTTGTTGCAACTGCAACGTGATGATTTTATAGATTTCTGATATACTTTGTGCTGGTCACATTATTTATTCTTGGTGCCTTTGTCTCTGAATATATTTTTGGTATGATAACCTCACTTCCTTTCTAATGCCCAGTTCCTTCTTTTTTGAATCCATGATATCTGTTGTTATACTGTGGAAAATAATTGCATATATATATATATTTTTTTTTTTTTTTTAAAGACAGAGCAATACTATTTGGGCTCTGTTTTATCCTATTTTCTCCTTTTTGTTGTCATCTTTAATTTTTTGAGGTTCTTTTTTTAGAAAAGTCGTGAATACTGCATGGTAGATGAAGACTGTCTTTGAATTCCTTGAGTGTGCTTAAATGTCAAAATATTACTATTTTAAGAGGAAGCCAATTCAAGTTAACATTTTTTCTGCTATAGTTTATAATTTTAGTCAAGTAATACTTAGCAATAATTATTTGTTATCTACTTAGGACAAGGTTGGAGGACAGTGGTGATTGTGGACTAGGTGGTCTTTCTGTGTACTGTCACTGGGGAGAGGGGCGCCAAAGTTGAGAGTTCTGTGGAGTTTGGTGTCGATGTTATCATTGCATAAGTCAAGTGTTTGAGGTGGTTCTAGGTTGGCCTTCCTTTACTTGGGTGGTAGAAAACAGTAAGATAGAATAGGCTTTAGAATCCAGATAAGCAGTGAAAATGATATTACTATGGAAACTTTGTCCCACCTTTTGTAAATATGTAACAGAAAAGCAACAATTGCCTAAACACATTTACATTAGAACTTGTTCAGAGATTAAGAAAGAAGGAGAGAGACTGTTTGCCCAACAGCAGTCCGAAGGTGGCTCAGCTTTGGCAGTTGTCAGTCACTAGAAGAATACCATCTTATCTTGACCTTTCTTTGGGATTTACTCATGACCGAGCTTTGTAAAATTGCTCTCAGGGTTTTTCTCTGGGTAAGGGTTTTCATAAGGAAGAATCACTGGATAGATGTTACAGCACTTTTAAAAGCTCTAGTCTGTTCTTGCCTTAATTAAAGGGGAGCGTATTTTACTTCGTTCAGCAGCAAATATTGAGTGCCCACGTGTGAACGATACTGCATCAGTTCTCGGGGAAGACCAAGATAAGTAAGAGAGAGTTTCTGCTCTTGCAGAGCTGTCACCTTGTAGGGGAAATCAGACACAGCATAACAATAGTACAGTGATGCAACCCAACAGAATCCTCTGGGAATTCAGAGGACAGAGAGACCCTCGTTTCCTCAGTGAATGAGGGACGTGGGGGCTTCAGGTGGGACTGGTATTCAAGCAGTGTCTTGCTAGGTGCATCAGGGCCTGTGCAGGTTCTTCAGAGTGAGGCATGGGCGTGTGTGGGGATAGAACTTTTTGATTGCTACAGTGTTTAGCACGGAACAGTAAATAATAAAGCTATTATGTATTGAATGTCTAACTTGTGCTATTGTCTTAAATGCTTCTTGTGTTATAATTATCTCCTCATAACAATAACATAATAACCCTATGAGTTAGGTACTGTTGTCATCCCCATTTTACAGGTGAAGTAATTGAGGCACAGATAGGTTAAGAAACTTATCTGAGGTTACATAATGGAATTTGAGCCCAGGCTGGTCCTGGAGAGTCGACCCTTACTTGCCATGTTATACGTTGGGAAATGTAGCAAAGCTGAATAGGGGTTGGTTTATGTAGAGCTTTGAATGCCCAGATGAATAATTTAATTTATTGGAAGATTTTTAGCAATGGTTCTATGTGAGGGTTTTGAGCACACTCTCTCATTTCTCTGAATATACCATGCTTTACTGCCTTTGAAATATGCCTTTCCCGCTTTTCCTGGTGAATTTCCATTCATTCTTCAATTCTTTGCTCTTCTGTTACCTTTTCTGTGGGGCTTTTTCGAATCACCCAGGAAGAAGGGCCCTCCCGTGGGCTCCCGCAGAACGTTGCCAGTACCTTTAACACAGTGTTCATTAGGTGGTAGGGTCATTATTTACTGGTTTTTATTCTCAGCCAGACTGTGGATTTCTTGAATTCAGACTGTGCATCCTTTTTGTATCCTTGGTGTTACGCATGTCTCTGTTGCTGAATAAAAATCAGATAAATCTCAACTGGATGAAAGGAAGGGTGATGCATTTTGAGATTTCATGCTGACTTTCTTCTTCACTTTCTTTCTGAGTTGTGGGGGTTTAAAATCCCTAGAAAGGAGAAAAAAAAAATAACTTATGCTCTAATACTGTGGTTGATGAGGGCTTCTGTGAGAATGAAGGAGGGAGATTATTCTGGGTTTGTGTGAGGCCTGAGAGTGGGGCTCAGCCTTGGAGGAGGCATAACATCTGAGTTAGCAGAAGGGCTGGGCCATGCCCGGCTGAGAGAGACAGCATGAGTGGTGGACAGAGATGGGTCAGACATGAAAGGACACCATCCCCCTTGAAACTGGAGCCTCAAGCCTTTCCTGCTACACCCGGTAGAGCCTTTTATGGCACAGAGAACCTCTCAAAAGCGTTGATTTCTTTGTAGTCAGCCGGAAAGATGTAAGGGCCACGTTGTGGTTTGAATTAAAGGTAAGTTCCTAACACGTAGAATATACAATTCAAATGCTCAACATGCCTTTGGGTGGTAAACTGCTATTGAAATAGGTCCATTTGGTCTAAATTAAAGTTAACTTCCAGAGATTCTTTAAAATCTTAAAACCGCAAGTAACCGCACATTTAACTGGTGTAGTGAGCCTGACTTGAGTTTCCTTTGACTGTCCGCTTTAGCTCAGTGGGGACTGGCGGCCTTGCTGTAATGGACTTGTGTCGTTTAATTCAGGTTCTCTCTTTATCTCGAAGCACTCTGACTGTGATGTGGGAATGAAAGGTATTGCGGAGAGGCAGGGTTAATCAGCCTTGCGGAGAGGACAGCGATAAAGGACTCTCTCCATAAAGGAGGATGTTAGAGTCCAGGAGAGGGTGTCTTTGTTAAGAAACACCTTTCAACAATTGGAAACCTTTTAAAGTGCTTCTGAGGCACAACCCAATGTACTAAAAAATGATGCCTTGAAACTACCGATACCCAGAAGTAAAAGGTTTCTCCCTCAGAAATTCAGGTTAAAATTGATCCTGTTCTCAGAAGCACTCAACAGGGAGCAGGCAGTCTTCCCAACACGGTCACAATCACAGCTCACATTTTACTGACTGCTTACGCTGGGGACCAGGAGCCCTGCCTTTGGAGTGAAGGACTAAGGGAAGTAGGCAGGTATGGGTACGGCCTCCATCCCAGACCACTCTCTGCACACAGTTGCTGGTTGTCAGTTTTTCTTTGCTACTGATCACTGAACATTTTAGTGCTACAGATGTTGAAACATAAGCTCCGTGAGGATAGAGACTTGGTCTTGTTCCCTAATATGTCCTCAGGGTCTAGTCTACCTCTATCCAATAGAAATATAGTGAGCCTCTATACATTTAAGCATTCCTAATTGCTATACTAAGAGAAAGTAAAAAGAAAGAGGCGAAATTAATTTTAATAATATATTTTGTTTAACCCCATATGTCCAAAATATTATCATCTCAACATGAAATCAATTATAAAAAATTACAGCGATACTTTACATTGTTTTATTCACTCTAACTCTTCAAAATATGGTGTATATTTTGTTCTTACAGTATCTCTCAATTTAGACACATGCCATTTCAAATGCTTGGTAGCCACATGTGACTACTGCCTGCAGTATTGGACGATGCAGTAACTATATCCGGTATATAGCAGAAGCACAGTAAATACCTGTTAAATGAAGGGAGAAACAAAGGGAGAGAGGGAGGAAAAGTAGGAAATGAAGAAGAAAATAGCAGAACTTCAAAGATGAATAAATAGAGGAACACTATTTTTCTTGTCTTGGAGTAGCCTGGCAGTTTCTAACTAGAATAACAGCTGAATGATGCTTTAAACTCTTAGTTTAAAATTGTTGTCAAATGTATGATCCCACTGATACATCCCTTCAGCATTGATTAAACAGGTCACGTTTTACTGTCTTTAGATTGTAGGTGGCGTAGCTGAGGCTTAGCTAGGTTGAGTGAGTAGTTTAACCATGATCCAAAGTCGAGTCTTTTCCGTCTCAGTCCAATGCATACCTTTCGCTACTCTGTACTTTCTCGTTGGTTTGTGCTAGGTGTCCCCATCTCCCCTGTGAACAGTAGCAGGCTCTTAGTTGTGGATAGATATGAAAAGATAGACAGAGTAAATATCATTAACACAGCGCGATTTAAAAACAGTTGGCTAAAGGTCTGATCCTAAAGTTTGTCTTTAATTCAGTAATCAAAGATGTGGTTTCTGTAACCAAGAAAGTTGTGTGCATGGCTTCTGTAGGCGTTAGGATCTTCTGAGTTACAGAAGGCACATAAAAATTTTGGTGAGTGGAAAGAAAGACTGTTTATGAAAAGGTATGTGTACATGTGTTTCAAGCTATTTTTCTGTATAACCAGTTCACTTCCATTGACATTGTTTTCTAGCAGGAATGTGTCATGATTTCTGTTCCAGCACATGGAGAAATGTCTTTTCTCTTACACAGAGGGAGAGCACTTCACCAGCATAATAACCCTTCAGTGCTTAAGTTATTGTCTTTTGTGGCTTTTTTATTTCTGGAGCCATTAAAGTGGTTGGTTTTATGGTGCTTAACATTTAAATAAAAACCTAAAGCAAATACTCTCGGGATGATTCAGTGTGTTATGGCTAAAATGTTAAAGATGAATTAAAGTTAATTTCTAGAGTATCAGTGTAATAATGAAAACATTGCATTTCATCATCCTTTTGGACGGAAGCCAAGACAGATCACTCTGCAGAACAAGGTGTGTTAATTGAGATATCAGTGCATAGCACATGCTTTATACAAGGTGTTCGAATATTTGAGTTTGTGAGAATATGGCAAAATATGGCATTTACTGGGAAAAAGATAGGCCTAAAATATAAATTTAAGCTTTCCTGATGTCAGTAGATATTGCAAAATATTTTGTTCACTATTGCTTATTTTAGGATAATGTACCATGCATGAATTTGAAGAAGTAACGCAAAAGTTATTCAGTAAAAAGTATGTATGCAGGTTTTTGTCACACTGCTATCCACTGCCTAGATTTTCATTGACCCAAGCTGTAAGCAGAGAAGTTAATTCTAATTTATCTTGTATATTTGGGAGATCATTCACAAGGAATTATCTACAAAACCTCATGAATGTCATTATGCACTAAGGATTTAAGCATAGTTCCTATACATATTTTAGCTTCCCTTTTCACAGCCTGGGGAATGCTATGAATTCACATGAGTGAAACTAACTTTAAAGTAACTGGAACTTACCGTTTCTCTGCCAAGTTCCAGATTATAGAGGCACTTTGGGGCCTGGGCAGTCATACCTGCTCTTCTTTCCTATCTGCATGGATGGGGGGCCCAACAGCCTTCCCTGCAGAAGGTGGTGGGAGCTTAAATAACACTTGATTGCGTGAGTGACTGTCTGAAAGTCTCTGACAGCGGTTCTCAGCCCTGGCTGAACGTCAGAATCACCTGTGGAGCTTTAGCGCCTTAAAGCTGCCCAGATCCATTCATTTTAAATCAAAGTCTCCCTAGTGCTACCCACACATCAGCCCGGATTCTGATTTCTCGTTCAAGAGCTTTCTGAGATTTCTTGACTCTGTAATCATAGTGTATCAGATGTATTGTTTACCACCGTACCTGTTCATTAGTATTGACTTCTGATGAATCTCCAGAAAGACTTGTTTGATTGTTTCAGAGGTAGGAAGACTTGGTAAAGGGCAACACAAGGCGGGCCCTGCTGCGGGAACCCGGAGGGGAACAGACCCTAGGAGTTGGGTGGGCCGAGGTAACGGGAGAGAAGAGGGGTGAGTAGGCCGTAGGTTAGGGCTGTAGGAGGGGGGAAAGATGAGCCGTACAGGAATCTGTCTAGATGGCTAAGTGGGTTATGGTTTTAACTCTCTGGAAACTGCATTTCTTCATAATCTATGTCTCCCTTTTGCTATTCTCTGTCTGAATAAGAAGGAGATATATGATTGATGATCATTGCTCAGAGAACCTTTTACTTCTATTTGAACTGTTTTTAAGATAGTACCATTTGTAGGAAATCTGACATCTATTGAAAGTGATAGTTTTCTGAACCACTGGTTTTGTATTTTGTGTAGTCTTACACATAGAAGGGTACTTTAAACTCCCATTTCTGATTTCCAGTAGATTGCAGGGACGAGTGAGGTAAAATTCAGGAATAGTGAGTATATCTTTCTTCATTTATTTGGTAATGAATAGTGTTTTGTGGCACACTTCTCAACTTGTCAACCAATAGACTAAGCTATGCAGTAATTCAGATAACGGGTCTTTGTTGATGTTCTTGACGTTTAACAGAGATTTGATGTCAGAAGCACTCCCTTTCCTCAGGGTGATGTGCTAACTGCGCTGTGGTGTGGTTTATCATTTGAAGGACCCGGATGAGAGTATGGAAGGGAACTGATGTCCTATGGACCATCAATCACTGATACTGGTTTCTGATTTTCTAGTTATCACCTGTAAATACAAGTCCTTTCCTACCGGTTGTCAAGATGGAAAAAAGAAAATTAGAGAGTAAAAATGCAATGAGGGGTGGGGTGGGAGGATTATTTGTAATTTTCTTTGGGACTGAAATTTCTTACCCAACATTCCTTCTGCCATACAACATTCACATAAAGTATGACCGTCAAAAAACAGTCCGGAAACATGTTTGATTAAGCCTGAAGATTTAAGATGATACAGCAGCTTCATCCTAAATGAGTTTAAAAATCCAGATTTTTTTCCCCCTGTGATTGTAAAGATCTTTATTATAGAACAATTGGAAAGTACAATAAAATATAAAGAAGAAAATAAAAATCACCAGTAATTCCATAACCTGGCAACAACTACTATTAACATTTAAACTATTTCAGTTTTTTTTCAGGAGGGGAAGGCATATTGTTTTGTATCCTGTTTATTAATTTGATATTGTGAGCAATTTTCCGGGTACATAACTGTTTTTCAAAAACACAGTTTTCATTGGTTGTTTTGATGTGCACATCTTTTCTTTAGTGTCAATATTTAGTTGAAATGCCATTCTGGAATCTGCTTAAATGTTGCTTCTTCCGTGATGCCATTCCTCCACAGAGGATGTTGGAAAAATCTCCACTGGGCTTCTATAGCATGTTGATTTTATTGCTGCTGTGACACCGTATCTCGCCTTATGTGATTTTGTCTAATTCTTCATCTAATTTTATTGAACCCTTCCTTGGAATAGTCACTGTACTAAGACCTCACAGTACTATGATAATGGAAAGGAAATTGAAAAAACAAAACAAGAAAAAAGTTTTATAGTTGCATTCATTATTCTTAGTCTGTGGGCTGGGAAGATGCAGACATTACTCAAATAATCACAGGTTACATTATAACTGTGGTAAGTGATTTGAAGGAGAGGTAAATGGTGCTTATGAGAACAGTTCAAGTGAACAAGGATCGGGTGTTTTATTTGACCACAGGTTTAAAATGATCCAGGTCTTGTGCTTCTATAAAGGTCAGTGCAACCAAGGAATACCGTGTCCTGCTCAGAGAAGCTAATGTGCCCGCAGTGCTCTGCTGTGGCTGGAGCACGTTGAGGTTCTTTGTGTCTCCCTCTGACCAGTTCGCAGTACATTGAAAAGAGAGAATGTACTATGCTGGGGAAGACTGTGGAAAGGATTTTGAATGATGCCTGGTTAGGAAAATTGTAGCAAGTGATTCTGAGGAGAAGATGACACAGGGAGGACATGTTTTAGTTGTCCAGTGTGCAGCAGTAGATCAAGGAATATTGAAAGATTTCCTGCAGATGGTGGGAAGTGAGAATGCTCTGCTGGTTCCCTTTTCTTTCTCAGATTCCATGCTTCCCCTCCCCCCCCCTTTTTTTTTTTACAGAGTCTCACTCTATTGTCCAGGCCTGAGTGTGGTGGCGTCATCATAGCTCACAGCAACCTCAAATTCCTGGGCTCACATGATCTTCCTGCCTCAGCCTCCTGAGCGGCTGGGACTATAGGCACGTGCCGCCATGCCTAATTTATTTATTTTGATTTTTTTAGAGACAGGGTCTTGCTATGTTGCCTAGGCTGGTCTCAAACTCCTGGCCTCAAGTGATCCTCCTGCCTTGACCTCCCAAGATGCTAGGATTACAGGTGTAAGCCCCAGCACCTGGCCTTCCATGCTTTTTAAGATTATCTGAAGCTATTCAATATTGAACGAGTACCAAGAGGACTCTGAGGATTGTTTTCAGCTCATGTAAATGTAGGTGCGGAAGAAGAGTGCCCACTCATTCTCCCTTCCCAAGACCCCCTCTGGTCTCAACCTTCCAGACCAGAGGAAGCCAGAGAGGCTTGGGAGCCTCAGGAAAGCTGTGACTCCCAATCACCCATATCTCCTGAGGACGGGCTCCTATGCAAGCAGGTGCTTCAGGAATTCCCTGTGATGTGTAGGATGAAGTCTGAATGCCTTAATTAGTAGAAGGCCATCTCAACGTGGCTTCTGCCTTCCTCACTGACTCCTTTCTCCTGGCTCCCTGTCACCAAGCCTTGTTTGTTCCAGTGGTGAATTCCTTGCATAACGTGACTTCTTGTCTTTGCTGTTTCTTCTTAAACACTTCTCTCTATTGCCGAATAAATTTGTATTCTTCTTTCAGGACCAGTTTAAAAGTTTGTGTCTGTGGAGTTTTTCTGGCTTCCTAGAGTTGGTTATTTGATAGCACTTACCTTTATGATGATACTGGTGAAATTTTTTATTTCGTTCTTTAGCTTGCTCCTCTAGGCTGTAACATCCTTGAAGACAGGGACTATGTATTCTAGTTTACTTTTCAATGCCTAAAAGCACTCAATAAATGGCACATCCCGTGAATTCAATAATTTTTGAATGAATGCATATAATTCTCATTTGCTTTACCATGTTGATACTTCCTTGTGGCTGTGGCCTTGGAACTTAACACCATGAGATACATGGTTGAACTTTTTGATTAGTTGATTAAAACCTTTGAGAGGTATAGGAGTGTGGTTTTCTCGAATCCTGTATTAAATATGCCAATAGAGAGGATGCCATTATATGGTAGGGTGTTCCTAGTTTCCACAAGATCACTTTGTATTTTGGATTACCTTCTTTCAAAACTCCTTAAAAATTATGAAGTTATTGTGATCATATTCTCAAGAAGAAACACATCTTAAAAAGGACTCAAAAAGGGTAAAATAAGCCTAAGAGGATAATTGAAAGTCAACATTTTTTTAGGTAATTGTGGTAAAGAAGTGATAGGCATTTACAGAAAGGCGATATTCATATACATCTGAGAGTGAAGGAAATCTGTGGTAAGAAATATTCCAAAGTAAATCATGTATATACGATGGGCAACTAAAGAAGAGATTGTGTCTGATATTGTGTGGAGCTCGTGGTTTGCAAAAGCCAATTTATAAAATGTTATCAGACCACACTCATGCTAGCAGGAGTTACTTTAATAAAAGCTTTGTAAATCAGCAACACCACTGGTCTGATTAGACCCTGGAAAACCTGATATGATTAAACAGAATTTGCTGAAGATTGATGACTACTGGAAAGTTCGTTGTTACATGCAATGAGAAATGAATTTCCAGGCAGACAAATATTTGATAGGATAATAAGAAAATCCTGTTTGCACTAGGTAGATTACTAGGGCAGCATTAGTAGATTCAGAAAGCTTCTTGCTATGTATGTGGTGTGAAAGCTAGCAAGGGTGGATGTAGGTATTGAATTGATCAGGTACTCCTACAGGCAGAGCTTAAGACTTGCTGCCCAAGCTTTGTTCTTTGTCCCTTGCCAACATATCAGCTTAGATCTCTTCAAAGAGTTGTTCTACTGGGCACGAATCCTTTTTCTTACAGCTCCTGGCTGATTCTAATCAAAATAGGGAGTGTCTCCTCTACTACCCTAAGTAGCTTCAGTTCCTCCATTCCCTGAATTATGCAGTTTTCATTTCCAAGTGTTGATTCATTAACTGTGTGGTCCACAACCCATAGGCAGTGGACCAGTACTGGTCCGTGGCCTGTTAGGAACCCGCACAGCAGGTGAGTGGAAGACAGGCTAGGGAAGCTTCATCTGTATTTACAGCCGCTCCCTATCACTGCATCACCGCATGTGCTCCGCCTCCTGTTAGATCAGCGGGGTTGGGGAGAGCATTAGATTCTCATAAGAACGTGAGCCCTACTGTAAACTGCGCATGCGAGGGATCTAGGTTGCGAGCTCCTTGTGAGAATCTAATGCCTGATGATCTGAGGTGGAGCTGAGGTGGTGATGCTAGTAGCACTGGGGAACGGCTGCAAATACAGATTATCATTAGCAGAGAGGTTTGACTGCAGAATAAATGTAATACACTTGAATCATCCTGAAACTACCCCCACCCCCGCCGCCCCCTTCAATCCGTGGAAAAATTGTCTTCCACAAAACTGATCCCTGGTGCCAGAAAGATTGGGGACTGCTGCATTAGCTGAAGCCTCCTGTTACTATTATTTTGTAGGTAGAGACTTTGTAAAGTGGTTTAGGTTTTCAGAATATTATATCATTGATCTTCATTGAGACACTCTGGATTTTATGAGTGGTACTCAGATTTTGTTTATGAGAAAGAACTGTCTTGCTTGAGAAGCTTCTCTAGTGTGACTGTCACCCTCTGTCCAGATCTGTTCATTTATTCTCCAATCTCTCCAGCTATATACATCCTTTGTGAAATGTTCATTTCATCCAAAGGCAAACCATTTAACTACATACTTGTGTTTAGTGATGGGGTATCCTGTTTGAATTGAGTGATGTGAATTCATATTGCAAAAAACATTTTATATATTCTTGAAGCTTATAGTTGAATAATATACTCAAAGCACCATCAAAAGTTAAGGTAAATTTAAGGTGACCTACTGTTGACTTCACCTGATAGATAAATAATAAGGAGAAAGATAGTTAGAAGAATTTGTTAAAAGAATTAAGGCAGGAGGATCGCTTGAATCCAGGAGTTTGAGGTTGCTGTGAGCTATGCTGACACCACCACACTCTAGCCCAGGCAATAGAGTGAGACTCTGTCTCAAAAAAAAAATAAAAAATTTTGTATGATTTATTTTACTAACTCAAAAGAGGAAACTATATTAGAGTTTGTTCAAAAATTCTTTTTAGTATTTCAGTTATGAATAAAAAGTTTGGGAGTTTTGTCATGTTTTATAATTGGGCTGCATTGCCTGATATGTGCTATCAAAGTAAGAAAGAGAAAATGTATAAAGGCATAATTATAGCCAAATGTGCAGTTAGTTCTTTATCTTGTTCTCTTAGTCTGGAGAGAGCCCCTAGGAAATTTTTCTTAAGAAGAGTCCTTAATGATCCGTAATATCATCAAATCAATAAAATACACTTCAAGTATTGTCAAGAAAATAGCTTTGACATAATAGCAAAGAAAAATATGCTTAATTTGACAAGTATGAAATTGTCAAGCCCAGAGCATGTGCTGGTTGTTTTGTTTTGTGTTTCATTGGACTGGCGGAGTCTAATTCCCTTTTTGCGCTCTACACAGGCTCATACTGTGATTCTTAATGCCTCTAACATTTTAATAATATGATGAGCCAGGCCTCGGGATGGTTAAAAATAACTCAAGAGTGAGTCCTGCTGTGGGCTGTGCTAGGACTCCTTTCACCAAGATCGCTCCTGTGGACTTTATCCTTCAAACCAAGGCTATGTCAGCACTGGGGTTGTTTCTCTCCCTGCGTATAGAGGGATTTATATTTATTAAGTACTAATTATATGCCAGGTACTTCCTAGATACTCTATATATGTTATTTCTGTTAAGGCTTTTTACAACTTCAAGATTAAGGAATTAGTCTATGCATTTCAGACCTGGAGTAGTAGTAACTTACCCACGGACACAGTAAAAGTAAGTCTGAAACTTGGCTTCCCATCCAGGTCTGACGATAGAATCCATGCTTTTTCCACTGGACTGTGATAGCCTGTGCGTGGAGAGAAGGGAACATAATGGCTTGGAGAACATTTCTTACTCTCTCTTTTCTAAGGTGTCAGGATCTCCTTCTACATGCATGGGCCAGACCATTATGAAAAATATCCATTCATCCGTTATCCATCTAGCCATTCATCCATTCATCCATGGATCTAGCAAGTATATATTGAGAGCTTATTATATGTCAGGTGCTGTTCTGGACTCTGGGGATATGCTGGTTGCCAAGCCTTTGCCCTCGTAAGGTTTATACCCATTTATCCAGACTCATTATTACGTAGTGAGTGTTGGGTAGCGGGGAGAGCCTGGGTTTGGGAACCAGTTCCACTTGGGTTTCTTTGCCCAGTGCCAGACTTATAGGAGACCCTCAAAAAGTGTTAGTTTCTTTGACCTACTCTTTTTTACCTAATTTTTATGCCCCTGGCCAACTATTGTTCCCTGTTTATTCATTTACAATTGTACTTTGAATTGTTGACTTGGGTTTGTTTGTTTTTCTCAGTTCAGGATAAGTCTGTTAATCTTTAGAAACCAGCATGTTCCTCAAAGAAATTTGGTCTAAGTGGTCAGTTACTCTGATTTTGAATATTAAGAAGGTGGTATGGTAAAAATGGTATAGTTTTTTGCTAAAATGTTATTTTTTTAGCTCTTGTATTAGGCATTAAGCCTAATGACATTGTGTATGTATAATTTTGTATTATGTTGAGTAGCACTGCTAGTAGTTTACCATATGTTGTATTATATGTGTCATTTTAAAAGGTTTGCTATATTTTAAAATGTGATAATGAGTTAATGTTAAAACTTATTAAAAAGTATTAAAATTAGATTCTGTTATAAAATTCATTGAGCAAATGCTATCCTATTTGTGAAATTTTTTTCTGTGGAGTATCTTGTATCTGTTCATACATTTAAATTATTTACTGATAGATTTTTAAGGTAAAATAAGTTGACAAATTTCAAAATTCCCATTTAGTGCTGAGTCTCTTTCTAGGACTGGTCTCTGTGTGGCTAATGGATGATTTCTGGCTGGTGAAGATATTAATAACTATTCATAACTTT
Organism: Cheirogaleus medius; assembly: GCA_008086735.1. Lineage (NCBI taxonomy): Eukaryota > Metazoa > Chordata > Mammalia > Primates > Cheirogaleidae > Cheirogaleus > Cheirogaleus medius. Next base: position 26,184,653 of record VBSM01001979.1, on the reverse strand, counting down.
AAAGGTCAAATTAATCTTGATAAAAATACTATTTTTGACAGTAGTATTAGAGGTGCTGTTTCTTACTTGGACAACAGTACTGCCATCTTCTCCAGTCCCTCAAGCTAGGGATTTCAGTTAACTTTGGTTCCATTTTTCTCCATCATCACATCTAATTGGTTTCCATGTCTTGTCAGTTTTATCTCTAAGTCTCACTTAAATTTTCCTTTCTTTATTCCTACTACTCTAGTTCACGCCCTAGTCATCTCTCACATAGAAAATTGCAGCAACCTTATTACCAGTATTTCTTTATTCAGTGCCTTTCCTCTTTTAGGCTCTGTTTTACAACTGATGAAGTTGTTTTGGGAGAAAATAAAATATATGTGTGTGTGCATTTGTGCACACATACATACACTCACATGTCGCAACGGTCTTAATAAACCTTTTTGGTAGTTCCTCGTTGCCTGTAGGCTAACCTAAGCTCCTTAGCAGATTGTTTAAAAACTCTGTGGAGTGGTTTCAGCCTTCTAACACCAACCCCTTAGTCCCTCTGCTAGCCCTGCCAGTTGGTTCCAGCAAATGAACTACTATTTTCTTGGTAATTTGGTTGTTAGATGTGTTTTGTTGGTATTATTTGCCGGATGTGGTATTTAGACTTTCTTTTGTCCAGGCAGCCTTTAAATCATAAAAGCCACTATTTTTCATCTTGTTTGTACACTTTATTGTAAGTACACAATGTTGTTTTTTTTTTTAAAGACAGGGTCTTGCTATGTTACCTAGGCTGGAGTGCAGTGGCTGTTCATAGGTGCAGCCCTATAGCACACTGCCATCTTGCATTCCTGGGCTCAGGTGATCATCCTGCCTCCACCTCCCAAAGTACTGGGACTACAGGCATGTACCACTGTGGCCACGTATGAGGCACTTTTAGCATCTCAAGTGGTAAGTTTCCATTCTGCTTTTAATTGATCCTTACAAGGTGTGACAAATTCCCATATATAATTTTTTTCTTAAAAGGCTGATCGCCTAAATGAGATTAAATAACTAAAATTTAATTGCAGTTCTTTAGGCTAATTTATTGAAGGTTATTCTTTTCCACTTTCCTATTTGAAAGTTCTGAACTATTTTTGTAAATAAAATTAAGTTTTCAAAGTCACCATTAAGAATTGTAGCATTTTCTTTTGCATAAATAAATGTAGTCATCATTTAAACTTAAATGTCTGATAGAATTTACAGGTCCTCCAAGTTTTATCTGAATGCTTCCCTGTGTTTAAAAGCGAGTATTCACACGTTAGCAATAGCTCCGGATAACACGTCCTGTGTGGTGGATAACTGACATTCTTGGGATGCTGAGATTTGATGGTCATCTTTGTAATCACACGATGATTGGTTGCGGATGCCAGAAATGATGTAGAAGGAAGCATCTGGCCCCTGGGCTTTCTGAAGGATGAGGCTAAAGCTAGATGACAGACTCAGAATGGCCAGTAAGGAAGCAGAACTTCGGTGCCTCCCTCATGCAGTTATTTCTTGTGAGTCTCATGGGAAAATTTCTGTGCTACCTTTAGAGTTAAAATGTTTATCCATATAATTTGGTATTGAAAATGTGTTTCCATGGTTTATGCTCGTCGTTTACTCAACACCATGTGCACTGCGGCCTTTTCTGTCTTTATTCTTTTTTCTTCCCCAGATTGCTTTTCCTTCTTTACCCACTGGAAACTTACGCATTGTTTTTCCTTCATCCCATGGAACTCCTCTTCTGACCTTTGTGTTCTTGTGCTGTCCTTGAAGTTCTACCTCCCTCCACTGATTTGTATTATTGCCTTTACATATCCCTCCCCATGAATTAGGTTGTAAACTTTTTGAAAGTAAGGTGATCTTTGGAGCTCCACAGTCTTTTGCTCAGAGGTTATACCCAGTAGATGTTTCAGAAGTGTTTGCATTAAAGTATATACTTGTTCTTAAATAAATAATTGCACCTCAGTGAAGATCTGACTTGTTTGGCTGGTGAGGGTACAGAGAGACGGCAGTTTTCATTGAGGGTATGCAAGTGTGGTAGTCAAAAAAGAACAAGGAAAGGTTTAGCTGAAATTTTCTTTATCATTCAGGACTAACCACTCTGCAATGCTCATGAAATGTTCCTTGATGTGTGTTCAAGTCTTGCTTCAGCTGTGAACTTCTGCTTAAGTTTTTGTTTTGTCATCAACTGAATGTTTCTTAAATTCCAGTGAAGGGAAGAAGGAAGCAGTTGATTAACTGTTTGCATTATCCACCCCATCTGTTTCCTGTATATCAGAACAATTTCCATTTAGTGCTTTTTGCCTTTGCAGTCAAAGACACCGTGCAAATGTGGATTCTGGTTCTTTCAGTGAGAAGAGAGTTTAAGAACTCATTTTTAAAAGCTCTGTTTACTCTATGAGGCTGTGAATTTGACATTAATATATTTTCTTGTCACCTTAATATCCCAAGTGATTTTTCTGGTGTAAAAACTAGGTGGCACACTTTGTAAGGTGTCTTGAGAGCCTGTGTTTTCCTCTGGGGGATTAGGATTATGTGATCTGGAAGTGTGCCATTTCGAGAAGCAAACCTTTCTTATTTCATTTTAGAAATGAATTCAGGGTATACACAGAAACCATCTCAGGTGACTTGTGACTATTTTGGCATCATTACATAAATAAATTTTTATTTTTTTATCCTATCATATAGCAATTTTTCTGAATTCGTACTTTGGAAAGGAGTGAATTAAATCTTATGGAATGTTTGGGATTCATGTTGACAGTGGCTTCCTTGGGTGGTCGGATGTGACAGATTGAGCTGGAAGGGATGTTGAGATTGTGTGTATGTGTTTTAATCAGTACAAATACCCTAAGAGGAAAGAGTGTTGTATTATACATATTAAACATTATTACTATTTTTAATTTTAAAATATTTCAAACAAACTGGACAGGATAAGGAATAATACCTTCCAGATTCATCACATCTTAATATTTTGCCATATTTGCTTCAGGTCATGATACATTTTGGAAGAAGTTGAAGCTCCCCTTTTTACCTTCCTGATCCTATATTGCGCTTCTTCTGTTGGAGTGCATATTAGATAGCTTCTAAAACAAATACTATGTTCTCGTCAGTGTCCATAGTGAGTAATTGAGTGGTGGTTTCCTTTAGAAAATGAAATTTATGCACCTCCAGTTTTCTGGTTGCGTTGGCTGCAGCCTCCACGGTGAAGGAGCAGTGCTTCCGAAGGGGTTTAGCGATCGTGATGTAGGGTCACTGAACAAAATGAGAAGAGTATGTATTTTGCAAAGTTAATTTGACTGAATGTGGGTATTTATATTCTGGTTACTTGGTTAGCATAAACAGCATTTTTAGAGTCACTAAATGGTTTGTTCAGATTACTGTTAATCTGCTCAAATGTCTGAACAGTCACTGAAACCAATTTTTTTTTCCATAAAGATTTTGTGCCATAGTTTCTAAGGGTGTTTTCCTCAAGTTGCATTGACTTGGCTGGTTTTTTTTTTTTTTTTTTTGAGACAGAGTCTCACTCTGTTGCCCGGGCTGGAGTGCGATGGTGTCATCGTACCTCACAGCAACCTCAAACTCCTGGGCTCAAGCAATCTTTCTGCCTCAGCCTCCTGAGTAGCTGTGACTACAAGCATGTGCCACCATGCCCAGCTAATTTTTTCTATATATTTTTAGTTGGCCAATTAATTTCTTTCTATTTTTAGTAGAGACGGGGTCTCGCTCTTGCTCAGGCTGGTTTCAAACTCCTGACCTTGAGCTATCCTCCTGACTCAGCCTACCAGAGTGCTAGAATTACAGGCGTGAGCCACCACGCCTGGTCAACTTGGCTGGTTTTAGTAATTTTCTGCTGAGCATTTCTTCCAGTTTAGGGAATTCTGAGTACCTCTCTTTTTTACTTTCTTTCTTTGGATAAGTATAATTACCCAATATTTTTAGTAAAAGCTTTATTTAATTAAGACAGGCATAGCTAATCTATAAATGTTAAATGAATGCTAAGAAAAAATTAACCTTTTGATAAATTATAATAATTAAGGAAAAATAGAAATAATAGATTCACCAATAATCTTATTACTCATAAATGTTTGCTGTATATTTTTCCAGTTTTTTTCTGAAAAATATTTATAAAATACATATTTTAACATAGTTTACAGCTAACAATATACCTTTTCATGTAGGATTGTCCATAGTAAACTGGTAATTTATGAATAATGCCTAAATTATAGTTATGCTAAATACTGTAAGGTGGAGATTCCACAATACAGTGATAGAAACAAAGGCTTTGTATCAATAGACTTGGGTTGGGATCCCTGCTGGTCCTATTATTAAGTTATCTGTGCAACCTTGGCCACGTTATATAACTATTTGGAGTCTTTCTTCAAATGAAAAAAAATGTGGCTAATAATAATTACCTTGCAAGGGTATTATAGGGATTAAATGAAATAATGAGTAAAGCTTATTCATACATATCATCCTGGGAGCACAGTGAATATTAGCTTATTGAGAGGCAATATATTAATATTAATAGCATTGTATAAAAAGGGCAAGAAAATTGTACTGGGACTATCTTTGGTTTAAATTCCTATGCCACCACTTGTTCATTTATCTTGGGCAAGATTTAAAACTTCACTGATTATTACTTGTACCACTTGGTAAAATGGAGATGATATAATATCTGTCTCCTACGATTGTTATATTGATTGTGTGAGGTAGACAATATAGTGTGTCTGGCATATTGCAGACCCTCAAGTAGTAACTATCATTATTATTTATAAGGGAAATTACTTACTTGGAAGACAGGTTTAGACATTTGACTATTTAAATTAACATTAGGGTGGAAGCTGCTAGATGCCCTAGATTTTATGTGTACTTGCTGTCGTAAAAGTACTTGTGGTTAATGAGAACTGTAATAGGTAGCCATCTTTAAAATGATATGTAAAGAGGCATCTTTTGAGAGACCTTCACATAGGTAATGAAAAGCACCTGAATATAATTATATGTACTGAAATATATGTCTCTATTAGTATTACTCATATGCGCATTGTAGATCATCTGCATCCATTCCTCTTAAACTGGGTATCTTTCTTGGAAGTTCCAAACAGACTTCTCAGGGACTTCCCTCCCTCAATTTCATATTTTCTTTTTAATTTTAATTTTTAGAAGCACTAATTCATATTATTCCTTCTTTTTGTTAGCACAATGTACCTGTTATTAGTTATTTATATGTATATATTAATATACTGAGTTTGAAAAATGTTATATAAAAGGAATCTTTTTATTTTATTTTTTTTTAAGAGAGGGTCTCACTCTGTTGCCAGGGCTAGAGTGCAGTGTCATCATCATAGCTCACAGCAACCTCAAACTCCTAGGCTCAATCCGTCCTCCTGCCTCAGCCTCCTGAGTAGCTGGGAATTCAGATGCACACCACCACGCCTAGCTAAGTTTTAAAGTTTTTTGTAGAGAGAGGGTCTCGCTATTGCCCAGGCTGGTCTCAAACTCCTGGCCTCAAGCAGTCCTCCCACCTCGACCTCCCAAAGTACTAGGATTATAGGTGTGAGCCACCGCACCTGGCCAGGAATCTTAATTGTCTTATTTTCACATTGCACTTTTTTCTTCCTTTTAAAATTAATTTTATGTATTGAAGTTGATACATAATAGATGTATATATTTTCAGAATACATGTGATAATTTAATATATTCATATAATGTGTACAGATCAAATCAGTGTAATTGAGATATCCATCACCTTAAATATTTGTCTTTATACTGGAAATATTCGAGTTATTCTCTTTTGGCTATTTTTATTTTGGTTTATTTTATTTTAATTAATTAATAATTTTTTTTAAGAGCTAGGCTCTCGCTCCCTTCCCCAGGCTGGAGTGCAATGGCTGTTCACGAGTGCGATCATAGTGCACTGCAGCCCCCAACTCCCAGGCGCAAGCTCCTGCCTCAGCCTCCCAAATGGCTGGGACTGCAGATGTGTCCCATCACGCCTTGCTGTCTCACTTTTTCTTTTTAATGAATGTTGCATACACTGTCATTTTTATTACTTTATACTTCACTGTCCTTTTACATCATAGAAGCAGTACCCTTTTTAATTAAATTCTGAGTAATTTTATTGTGAGGTTATAGAAAATGGGTTTGTGGGTGAACTTAAGCCAGCTGTGCGGCTTGTCTAGTTGACGGTCTGGTTGGCAGTCTCGTTGCCAGCCCTCCGCTCACACTCAGTATGGGCACTCTTTCCTCCTGCTGGCCTCCAGGATGGAGTTCACTTTCCCTTCACTACACACGCGCACACACACACCACCTTGCAGCGAAGAGACTATGTTTTGGTTTCAGTTAAAGTCAGTAAAAGGAGACAAACTTAACAAAGTCATAACTTTTGCCAGAAAGGTAAAAAGTTCTTGTTTTGGAGATTGGCACTCAGGGTATTATTACATTTTTCTAAATTTGCAGTTGAGTGGCTTGTTTAACACATTGACTGCCACACTAGGACAAAAAAATTTTTCCTTGGGGCCACGGCATTTTATTATGAAAGAGAATAAAAACTTCGAAAACAAAGTGAACCTTTCTAATGTAATGAAAAGTTTGTTATTTTGTTTTCTGTGTGTGAGTTATGTGCAACTTGAAATTGTTCATGTGGCTCCCAAGGTGAAGAGACATGTGAGTTACATATGCTTCAGGAGGCCCCCGGCTCAAAACCAGCATGAGTTAAATACAACTCACATGGTAGTTAATATGTTAAAAATAACTTAAGTAACCGAAAGATCATTCTTTTAATATTCTAGAATCAAGAGCAGATAAAGGCCACTTACCTTTTATCTGAATTTTTTTAAAAGCATGTCTTAAGGACATTTAAAGGGAAAAACTATCCTTCTCCTTCAAGTTATTAACGAACAAAATATTTTCTAATTTCACTTGTTACAAATGTTTATTACAAGTTTCCATAGTAGGGTTAGCCTCGGAGAAGCAGTGTGGTGTGTTCTTGTTGAATGAGTGACTCTCTCATGGCTATTAACTATCAATTTGTTATAGGTCTTCAGTTATATTGAGCATTGCAAGGGCTTCCATTTAAATTCTGTCATTTGATCCTCACAATAATCTTGTGAGTTAGGCTGGAGAGGGATTGTCCTCATTTTACAGAGAATGTAGAAGTGCTCAGGCACCACTAAATGATGACTCTGGGGTTTGAATTTAGGACCTTTAGCTCCTAATTCCACAGTTCTGGGTACGGTGCCTCGCTGCTTCCCCACACCGATCTGCAAATATTTCAATCCTTGGTATTGTAATGATTGTTCCTTTGTTCAACAGAGTTTTATTTAATGTACAATTTGAAGCTCTAGGCATCTAGGGATAAATAAAAAGGCAAGATTTTCACCCTCGAGGAAGACTGTCAGTAAATAAGTGGACAAATAATGTAATTATTGTGCTTACAGTAACACTGATTGGTACATAGTGGATGCTCAATAAATGTTTATTGCATGAATAAGTGAGTGAGCAAAGTGATAAAAAGGAAATAAAAAAGTGAGTGTAGTATCTAAAGCAGATAAATTGACAAGGGAAGGTCTTTCTGAGGAAGTAACACATCAGCTAGGCAAAGAACATTTCAGGCAAAAGAACCAGCATGTGCAAAGGCCGTGAGGCTGGAGAGAACTTGGCTTATAGAAGGGCACCAGAGATAGCCAGTGGAGCTAGAGCAGAGTAAGCTGGGGAGACAGAGTTTCCACATGAAATCGAAAAGAAAGGAACCAATCACATAGGGCCTTAAAGACCGTGGCAAGAAATTTGGCTCTTATTCTAATGTTGGGAGATAATACTCCATGTATCACTTGTGTTTCTACATATAATATCTCTGTTCTGGACTGTCTTTTCAAGGATGATTTCTATAATGAACAACCTTGGAAGATGAAGACAATATTTCCTGGGGTGAAGGTCAGGCAGCCTTACTACCAAAAAGGTTCCTGTTCAGTAAGCTCAGGGTTACTCTTTTGTAACACAACCTACTGTTGTGCAGGGGTCCTCTGGCCCTCTTTGTGTCACCTACTGGGAAGTGGGGCCTGAGGGACTGGCACCAAAAAAAACACCAATACTTTGGCCACTGCTATTGCTGTGAGTAATGAAGTTCTTTGTCTCTGACCCTGGATCTCATGTCTCTGCTGACATCCGTATAACCGTGATAGACTAAGTCATTAGCTTACAAGTAGAGCAGAATTTTACCCTCTTCACATTTCTTGACATCTAAAGCCACAGGAAGCCTTGGAGGGTTTTTAGCAGAGGACTAATAAGATGTAGTTTAACCCTTTAAAAAGTAAGTCTGACTGTTCTGTAGAAATGATCATGGACAGACAGGAGATTAATGAGGAATCTGGAGTTGTTGTCCAGTTGAGAGGTCATAGTGGCTTGGACCACGTGATGACAGGGGCCACGGTGAGAAATAAAAGGGTCAAGGTGATCTGCGTGAGGCGGAGTTTATGGGTGTTGACAGAATGTACGTGGGGTGTGAAGAAAGGAATGGCGAATGAGTTGTAGGTTTTTGGCCAGAGCATCTGGGTAGATAGAGGTGACTTCTGCTGAGACAGAGAAGCTTCAATATGGACATAATAAACCTATAAAAATTTCTAATATACTATCTACACATATTACAAGGGATATAATGACTATATGAGCAGTGCTGACTGCTCTTGTCATCACTGCAGCCTTTTTGCAGCTACCTGTTTTATTTGTTTGACTCTATATGTAGACATTTTATGTTTAGAATTGCAGGGCAAGGAAGAATAAGAAATAGTTTTTATACGATTTGGGATCAAAGAACCACTGGTGTGTACTTTTCTGGGAAGAACATTTTTCTTGTGTCTTCATGAGTTGTCAAATCTGTTAAAGTTAAGAAATACAATTCTTGCAGTCCCTTGATAAGTGGGTTGTCTCAATAACAGTAAATTAGATTAGCTTGGGTGGATTTATTTTTCAAGGATCCATATTGATTTTTATCCCAAATTCATAATCTAGGAGTTTACAAAGAAATTCTTTAATATGTTTCAGGGTTTTCCCTTTTTTGAAGTTAAGGTGATACATTTTTTCTTTGTTTCTAGATTTTAAATTCATTTTAAAGATGGGCTATTCTCCCTTAATTGTCAAGGATAATTATTAGTCATGTTGTGGTCACTTAAGCTTAATGCAGTGGGATGAATGAAACAAGTGCCTGTGGATTAATTTATTCAGTTTGTCATCTTCATTCAGATAATCTTCAGGATAATGTCATCTTTTCTTTCTAATGCCAGAGGCTGATTTCATTAGCACCTGATCACTTTTCATAAAGAAAGTAATTAAAAAGCTTAAAAAAAAAAAAAACCCTGACCCTGCATGGTTGTCTGTTAAATGCCTTCCCTTTTTATCTAGTGAGATTTATTTTTCTTTGTGCTTTTTACCTGCTTATTATATTTAGAGAATGAGTTTACATTTCTTAACCTTGATATACTGCAGATAGTTTTATGTTGCAGCACGAAGCTTGCTTGAGTTTTGAATTCTTAATATTTTTGTACCATCTTGTACATGTCCTTTTATTTCCTTTGTTCTGTGGCATTTTCTTTGGTGTATGGCCTAGGTCTAGATTTTTCCTTTTTAGAAAGAAAAGTTTGAAAAGAGGGAAGACGGAGCTTACCAGGCTTTTTGGGGAGTAGGGGGAAGTTAGGTTTAAAATTACTTCTGATTTGATTATATTCCATCAACAATGGAAAATCAACAGTGAAGAGACTTAATTCCATTTTCAAGATAGTCTCAGAAAGGATGAACTTAGATCATAAAACCGATCATGAGATTTTTCCAGGTAACATGAATTGTTATTAATGACTTTAATGGGCTTTGGACATAGTTCTACCAGAAATGGAGTTATGTCTGATTTTTTTGAGAAGACAAATAGCACTATATTTTTGGTTTTTGTTTTCTTTTTATGTAGACCCATATTTTCAGTTTTAAGACAACAGTTTTAAAGCACCCCCAGATAGTAGAGTGGTATTTAAGCCTCCCAAGATGTCCATTCTTTGCTACAGAGATGTATCATTATTTTGCCTTAGTACCCTTTTATATGAATTCTTTAAAAGGGCTTAAAATTTTGTCATTAATTTTGTGTTTTCTATGCTGTGGGCTAAGCGCTTTATACTTTTACCATATTTAGGCTGTGTTTGGAATTTTATGAATGGGTTGCTGGTCTTCTCTGGAACCTGTTTCCTGACTTCAAAATAAAACACAAGAAAAACAACTAGTAATAAGATTTTCCCAGGGTCCTGTGAAAGGAAATTTTATTTAGTGACTGAATTGGAACAGACTGTGTAGCCTTTGGAATGTGATAGAGACTTTCGCTAAAGGATTCTTGGTTCAGAATCATTGCGGCATTTCTCCTGCCCTTCCTGAGGGTAGAGAGCTGAGCAGGAAGAGGTTGGAGTCAGACAGAGGTGGGTTTGCATCTGAATTCTTGCTTATTAGATGTGTGACCACAGGCAACGTGCCTAACCATTTTAGGCCTCAAATCTCAGATGTGAAATTGAGACCCTGCCAAAGACCTCCTCATGGTTTTGAGAGGCTCAAATCTTGTATGTCAAGGAAGTTGTGCTTAGCACGTGCACATTTTCTGTAGAAGCTAGAACGTCATCTGTCTTTGCAGCTACTGTGTGTTCCTCTACGGTCCCATCTTCCTGCCGCTCTCTGGAGGTGACCACTGTTCTGAGCTTTAGGTTCACATTCCCTTGCTTTTAAAAATAAGTATATATGTAAACACTATATTTTTAGCTTTGTTTGGGCTCTGTAAAAATGCTATCATAATATATATAGTCTATAAATAAGGTGCTTCATCACAGCCAAGTGACTCCTGGCTCTCCTCTTGGCCTTTGCTGGTTGGGGGTGGGTGTGAGGGTGGGATTCTACTGTTTGCCTGGTGTGGCTGGAGTAGAGTGGCTTTTGTCCAAAACTTTTCTTATCTTGCCAAGATATTCCCTTACTGATCCTTTAGTTAGAGAGAACAGGCTTTTTCTGATGCCAAATCAAAGGTAGAGATGGCATTATATGGCATGATGGGGGAGCGGGATAAATCCAATACAGAAATATACTGAGGTTATTGGGAGCCAGATGTACTGGGGAAGGGAAAGGTGAAAACTAGCTGGTGAACCCTGTTGTGTTGGATTGGAATTCAAGGTATCTGTATGAAACTCATGGTTTTCAGCATACGTACATAGAAAAAGAAGGAAATATAGAAGTAAGAGTGTGTGCTTGTATGTGTGTTGTTCTTTTCATTTAAGGAGCCTGGGAACAGTGATAAACTATTCAATAAGCACAGCTAACACCCCGATCTTGGTTTATAAAGGCCAAAATTATAGGTGGTTATTATTGGACTAAATCACTGCCAAAATCACTTTTTGGCAACCATGAAAGAATAATTTATTTGGCCAAGAATTATCAATGGACACTAAAAGTACTAAGTGAAAGTTTGTTGAGAAGTAGGGTATTTGTATAGTCTTAGACTATCACCCCATCAAATGCTTATCAATTACAAAGGGAAAAAGAAACTTTCTGGTGGGGAAATCTGGCAGATACCACCTTTATCAAGTGATACAAGTTAACATTACATGTCAGGGAAAAAATGAGAAATCATATACCACTTGATCGGATACAGTGAAAGGAACACTTCTGTCATATTCCTGCTGCAAATTCACAGCTTGAATCTAATCAAAAAGGAACATCAGACAAACCCAGGTTAAGGAACATTCTACAAAACTGGCCTGGAATCTTCAAAACTGTCAAGAGTATGAGAGTCAAGGAAAATTTGAGGAGTTCTTCTAGATCGAAGTAAAGTAATGACACATGAAAACTAAGTACCGGGCTATCTTGTCTTGCAACTGCCCTGCCAGTGTGGCTTCCTGTTATATCTTGGTTAGTCTTTTCGCATGCTGGCTCTCAAATATTTGTGAACGTCTCATTGATACATTCTTTACATGCTCATTATTTATTTCCTTCCCCTATGTTGTGCCTTTGTGACCCACTGCTTTTTTGAATGCAAAATATGGTTTACAAACATATGGCACTTTATTGTATTCAATGATAATACTGTATTTAATTTTAACTTATTTTGGGTATGCTATTTTTTTCTCCTCAATTTGCTGGTGAGCTGTTTAAGAATTTCTTTCTTTCTTTTCTTTTTTTATCACACTGCATCTACCGCAATACTGAGCACGTGTCAGTTTACTTTTTAAAGTGTTGGGCTAGTTGATTGCCTATCTTAGGATTTAAAGTTTTCAGAAAGTATAAGCAGGGTAAGGGGAATTTGATGGAGTGGTGGATGTGATGCTGTAGCCAATTCATAATCTAGTCAGCTCACATTCATGTTTATGAATGGTTAGTCCACAGAGGTTTAGTATTAAACACACAGGTTGACACTCTTAACCAAAGATAAGTGTTTAGACTTTTGGATTTTTTTGGATTTTGGAATATTTGCCGTATATTTACCAGTATCCCTAATCTGAAAATCTGAAATCTGTAATGCTCCAGTGAACATTTCCTTTGAGCATCATGTCAGCACTAAAAAAGTTTCAGATTTTGGAGCATTTCAGATTTTCAGATTAGGGCTACTTAACCTGTATTAGGACCATGCTGGTCCTGGTCCAGAAATTTGCATGAGTCAGGGTTGAGGGTAGGGTAGTTATAGGGAGGAGGTTCATTGTCAGAACAGTCTTCTTTCTATGAGAACATAACGTGTAAATTGTCGGTCTGGTGGAATCTGCCCTTTCCCGTGGGTAGAGAAAACCGTGGGTTAAAGACATAGAATTGTCCCCATACCTTTCTAGCAGAGGGTTTGTTTTCCATGGATAGGTTGGAGGGCAAACTTCTCTTTAGCAGTTATACCAATTTTCATATTTCTCAGAATGATCAAGGAAAAGAGCTTTTAAACATCCAGAGTGGTAGTTACATTGCACTTAGTGTACGCCTACACATCAGACTTTTCTTTAGCATTTTGTTATTTTTTTTCTTGCTGCTTTTACGGTGTAGGTGGCCTTCTCCGGATTGCTTTTGACAGGAAATTGAGCAACCTTTCTTTTTTGGAAGATAATATATTTTGCTGCTAAGAGAGGAAAAAAATGAAGTGTTTATGTTTTGAAATTTTATTATGAGTTTTCCTTTAAAGACCAATTTAAATCTAGAAAAATGGGGATAGGGGTTTGATTTCATATTTTTTATTATCACTTCTGAACCTTCCTAGTAATTTCTGGGTCTTCCTTTCTTTGTAGCATTGCATCATTCTCTTAGCTGTTGATGGATATTGGGAAGTCGTTTTTGACTTGGTTATATATTTTTCTGGCTCATGACTGTGGCTGTCTTCCCCAGTTAACTTCTTTCTGTAGTGGACGTGTTGGGGGCTCTCTGCTGATTTCACAGGTGCCTTGAATCTAGAACGTGTGTCAGCCCCATTTATCCCATTTCAACTTCGAATAAGTACAGTGTTCAGTAAGGTTTCCCAAGGAGTTGACTGGTCCAGAGGTCCCAGGGTGTGGGGTGGGAACTCCAGACTGGGCCCTGCCCCTGCCACAGGCTCTACCTGGATCGCCAAACCTTTGGTGCTTTGGAGCATGAGCCCAAAGTCTCTGCCCCTCTACCCACTGCCCATGGCCTGCTTGCTGCCTGGGGTTATTGTGGTCCAGTCTGATTTTGGCAGTTCCTGTGTAGCACCGAGGATTCCGAGGAAGAAGTCAGTCTTTAATTAGAATAAACCCATTTGCCACGTATGGAAATCTCATCCAGTTGGAATGGAGTAATTCTGATGGAATCTTTCTAAGTGTGCTCATAAATCATTCCCTCTTGTGTGAGTTTAAAATATGCATGTTTGTTCATGTACCTAAGTGGATTACTGGGGCAGATCAGCTGCCAGGTATGTCTTATTTATGTAATTAGTCTTATTTATGTAATTAGTTATAGGTCGTTAATGAAGATTAACAAAACAAAGCATATATTTGGAGTGTTACAGATTTCTTTCCCCATTCTGTGGGTGCAATCTGTAGGCCAGGCATGTAAACACTGCAAGTTTTATTATCGGGGATATCTGACTTTGAGAATATCCCTTGTAGGTTTCTTTTCCCCACAGTTTTCTTCTGATGTTTGTACCACTTGGTTTTGGTAGGGTAGGAAGACCTATAGCAGGGTCTCACCAAGCTCTGCCCTGCTGTGTGGCATGAGGTCATAGTGCAGGGACATAATAGGCCCTTGGTAAGTCTTGCTTTGAAGTGTGACTGAATAACAGGTGGGAATCCTGATGTCCAGGTGACAGGCTGGGAAGAGGAACTTCCCCTTTTGTTCTTACCAGGAATTGGGAATATCTGTGAGTGACTCTAAATTCTGGTTATTTTTACTCTTCTTAGCTTCCATTTTATATGATTGGGAACAGGGTTTGGCAATTAACATAGTTTGAAATAGCATTTAGCCTCAGCAAACTTTAAAACATTTGTTTCTTGGATGCTCTTATGGGCATATATAGTCTGACTTATTTTAGTATTTTTAGAAATCTGTACATGTGATGCAAATTACCACTATTGGGCATGTGTATATAGTCTTTAACCAATAAGAAGCTTATTAGCATTTATAGGAAATATTTTATGACTGTGGTAGGAGCTTATTGTCTATCCGAAATGAGCAATGTGAGAATTGGATTATTTTTAAAAACTCAGAATGTTTGGTTGCTTTTAGAGCAAGATTTTTTAGCCTCACCACTATTTTCATTTTGGGCAAGATAATTCTTTGTTGTGGGGGCTGTTCTGTACATTGTAGGAGGTTTAGCAGGAACCCTGGCTTCTACCCATTAAATGCCAAATAGCAACTCCTTCCCCAACTCGTGTCAACCTAAAACGTCTCCAGATGTTGTGAGATGTCCCCTGCAGCACACAGTTGCCCCCTGGATAGAATCCGTCTTGGGAATAGTGGTTCCCACGGGCAAGTGATGGACTGGCCATATCAAAGTCACTTTCTTGGGGGCTTTTTTACACATACAGTTAATGGCTGTTGGTTGTGTGTGTGGAGCTGAATGTAAAGAGATTACAAATTAAAAAGGGTTTTAGAGGCAAAGTATAACATTCCACAATTATGTTTTGATTAGTAGCGGTGATTTTTCCCCCCTTTTACTTACTATAATAAGGTACAGTTGTGTGTTTTTCAAAATTTGAAAATAACTATTATGCTAAAGCTCATCTTTCTTTTAATCTAGGTTTTGAGAGATTACTCAAGTTGGACTGAAAAGCAAGATTTGCTACTAACTTTGAAATGGAATAAGGTGAGTTGGTGGATTAGTCACAGAGTCATGTTGGGGAAAGGGAGTGTCAGTCAAACTATTGTTCTTAGAAGATCTACTGATAGCAGGATTTTGATTTATCACTGTGAGTTCTGTATTTCCTCCCAGTATCTTTCTCCCTTTTGTTGTTTTATTGGTGAGCAGCAGAGGTGGAAAAGGAGAAGATGGGAAATACTTGCACAGTTTTAGTCATTGATTTCTGAATTCAGAGTTGTCATCTTTACAGATAAAACAGTTGAGATATTTTTCTTTTTTATGTATTTATTTTTTTAGAGACAGGATCTCACTGTTGCCTAGGCTGGAATGCAATGGCGTGATTAAAGCTCACTGCAGCCTTGAACTCCTGGGCTTAAGTGATCCTCCTGCCTCAGTGTCTCAGGTAGCTGGGACCACAGGCACACACCACCATGCCTGGATAATTTATTTTTTATTTTTGTAGAGATGAGGTCTCAAACTCCTGATCTCAAGTGATCCTCCCGCCTTAATCTCCTGAGTAGCTGGGATTACAGGCGTGAGCCACCATGCCCATTTCGGATATTTTTCTGGCTACTTAAATTAATAAGTTTTTCTGTTACATACTTATGTTTCCATTCCATAGTAGGTGCATTAAAAAAAATCTTCTCTGTGTTTCTTAAAATTTGATGAGAATTTATACTTAAACCCATGTTCTAAACAAGAGTCTTGCAAACTCTGACGTACTGGTGTATCATTTGGAATGCCAAGCTTATCCTGAATAATTGAGAGATGGCTGGATATTCTACTCCTTGACTGACATTTACTGATGTATGTGTTACCGTTGGTCTTGGAGTGATTGCTCATAGCTACTCCTGGTTAGAAACCCAGTTCTGTCCTAGGTTATCCGAATAGTTAAGTGGGCATTTCTTAAACATTTTAAACAATTATAAAAGGATGTTCTCTTATTAAGAAAAATAACAGCTTGATTCAGATAAAGAGAGACATTTTCTGCAGGCCAAAAGTACTATAATATGTTAAGCTCTGGGGTTGTGTCAATTTCTTTGGTTTAGTTACTTTGTACTTATTAACCTTGATCTCAGCCAGATGTTTAAACAAAGACCTTGGGATTTTTCTTATCTGCTGCTTTGTCAGAAGAAAATTGCCTAAGGAGTCAGCTGTTATGGAGAGAGACTGTAACCCATAAAGGACAGTGAAGTTATCTGAGCATCTCCCCTCCATAAACCTTTGTGCAGAGCTAAAGGGCTGGGTAATTGGAGCACAGCTTTCAAAGTGGCTTACTATTTCTGACCTTCCTTGAATTTCAGTAAGAGAAATTGGGGGAATGATTATCTCTGAAAACGTTGTTAAAGTACATTAGGACACTTCCCTGATTGCATTTATTTGACCATTCTCAGTGTTGTTCTTCTTTAATAGAGATGGAATCCAAGAAAGATTTTTAGATTTCCATAATTTTTAGCCATTTGAAGAGCCTAAGTTTTTTTTTTTTTTTTTTTT
>VBSM01001979.1:26141330-26167773 GCA_008086735.1 Cheirogaleus medius | reverse complement strand
TAAAAGCTGTAAAAGTAAAAGCTTTTGGCTGTCGGCTAAAGTCGACGCTCGTACTGAAGTGGTTAAATAAGGATAACTCCAGGTTGATAAACTTGAACATGACAGTTTTTAGCAGGGGCCTTATATTCTAGATACTGCTACCTAGTGTGGTGCAAGTGAGGCCAAGCACTTGTGTAGCTTCCATGTAATAGCAGCCATACCTTGTCTTTTGAATTGAGTTGCTCAGTTTAATAACCTGCACCCCTGGGCACTTCAGTTACTTTTTTTTAATAGTAGTGATCTGATGATGCTGAGATGGTCTATCTGTTAGGTCACATGGGAGATTCTTCTCTTGTGCATCCATACTTGGGTCTGCTCAGATAACAGAAGGGGAAGGCCATAATTGGGCAGTTTTCCAGACCTGCTGGTGAATGACTCTTGGTCTTCTAAGCGTATACTTCCTTTATAAGTGCTATCTCTCCACTTAAGGGATATATATTAATGAAACAAAAATTCAGAAACACCAAAAAAAAAAATCCACAGAACCTTGTATTTTATATTTAATTTTGTATGTATCTCATTAAATCCATCATTCTTTTAATTTTTATTATTTTTTGAGCAGCATTGTTTTGGAATACAAACATTGAATTGAGCAAGCATGATTTTTTCTTTCCCTTTAAAATTTAAAAAAAATTGATATATTCTTTCTAAATACCCAGCCAGAAACATAATGTTAATTCATAATGATCTCTGAGTAAACTATGTACTTTACAAATTAAAACATTTGAATAGTTTTCCCAAGTAATCTATTTTTGCTTTGGATTTTCCCCTTATCTAGACAATTGTGCACTCATGGGTAAGTAAGATATTATTTAAATTTTTCTTTTATTTCAGTTTGGTTATTTGCATTCCAGCCTTCTGCTTTTAGTGGGAGAGCAATTGGGGAAATTGAAAAGGTCCCTACTTCTTTCTTTTCCTGAAAAAAAAAAAAAATAACATTGGTCATGTTTATTAGATTTAATAGTTTGCTGGTATAACACCTGAAAATAAAGACATGCTCTTTTGCTGTTTTATAGGACATCCCAATCACTCAAGAGGTATAAAAGGAAAAGAAAAACAAATGCACAATGGCACATTCTTTTAGACTTTTCTTGGTGGTAGCAAGAAACCAAATTACCCTAATGCCTTACGTTGACACTAGAGTGACCATAGCAGATTCAGAGGTCAGTAATAGGAAGCTGGAAAACTTTCCTCCCTGGGCGTCCAGCCTGAGGGATTGTGATCTGACCCCTCATGGTGCTCTGATGGACCCTGTCTGTTTTCTCCTCATTATTTTAACAAGGTATGTCTTCCTTAGAACGTGAGAGAACAGCTGTTCACATCCAGTAGAGTTTCCTCTTTAAACGTACTTCACTGGCAAAGACAATAGATTACATAAAAATAGGGCTTTGAATATATTAATTCCAAGAAGAGAATAACTCACAGGTTAACCCTGCACAGGCTTGTGAGGGAGTGTTTTTGAGTGTAAATTGAAGTTCCACAGTGGCTTTGAGGGGTAGGTACAAGAGAGAGACAGCTTAAGATAAATACAGTTGACCCTTGAATGATGTGGGGGTTGGGGTGCCCCCCATTTGAAAATCTGCATACAACTTTTGACTCCCCCAAAACTTAGCTACTGATAGCCTGCTGTTTGACTGGAAGACTTACCAATAATATAAACAGTCAATCAACACATATTTTGTATGTTATTTGTTATATACTGTATTCTTAAAGTAAGCTAGAGAAAAGAAAATGTTATTGAGAAAATCGTAAGGAAGAGAAAGTGTATTTATTATGCATTAAGTGGAAGTGAGTCGGCATTAAGGTCTTTATCGTCGTGATCTTCATGTTGAGTAGGCCGGGAAGAAGGAGGGAGAGGAGGGGTTGGTCTTGCTGTCTCAGAGGTGGCAGAGGCGGAAGAGGTGGAGAAGGTGGGAGGCGAGGCCGCAGAGGCAGGCACGCTGGGTGTAACTTTCATTGAGAAAAATCTGCATATAAGTGGCTCCACACAGTCCAAGCCCATGTTGTTCAAGGGTAAATTGTACAAGGTAAAATTTTATCATCTCAATGTTGACTACAATATAAAAATATTAAAAATATATAATAGTAAAGGGATGCTTATAGAGTTCGCCTTTTATCTTTTGCTGTGACTAATCTGAATTGAGTTTGGCCCGTCCTGAGTTCACTTCAGAATTATTTCATTATGCTTATTTATTATTCAAAGCCCTCTTCTTTGTTCTTAAAAAAGAAAATGATACGAAATCCTTTGGCCTAGCCAACATTTTTACCAGCCTGTGAACTGTGATATGACCACTTCACATTTATGAATGCTACTGTACCCTTTTTCTTTTCATTAGAAACAACTTATTCTCACTAAATTCTTCTCTTCTCTTTATGTTCGTAAGAAAAGGGAGCAGTTCCCCACGCCAAATAGATAGTTGCCTTTTCAAAACTCACTCTAATGACAAATAGAGCAAATGGTAATGGGAATTTGAATTAAATTGTTTTTGGAGGAGTGCCTTATTTGTTAATACCTCATCATTTTGGGGGGCCCTACGTTTGTATGGGTATGATTGTCTGTAGTGGTATTATATTGTAGTTTTATAATGGTACTATGTTGCCCACTTTCTTGACTGTCTGATATTTAATACATTTAAAATTTGCTAATAGGAGTGGATTTGAACAAAAGTCAAAAGTACCACATCAGGAAATAGAGAAGAGAGAACATGATCTGTATGGATGTAGGGGGAGGTCAGTGTGGGAATCGTACAGAACTCGGCCCCGTCCCCTCCTGCCACTCTTGGCCTTAAAAAGTTGAGTGAGCAAAGGTGTTTTTGAAGACCTGGCTTCTGGGAGCAACAGGTCACAGGCTGGACCTAGAAATGGAACTTGGGAGAAGCTTGCATTTGCCAGCGCATCATCATACGCTGATGTTTTCTCAAAGGACTCCGGAAACTGCTAGTGATGGGGGTTTTATTTTAAAACCTGGACTTTATTTTAATGTTTGTCAATCCCTAAGCATATTTTACATATGAAAGGAAGTTGTAAATGTCTTCACTAGTATTTAAGTGGCTTTCATCAAAACCATGTATGCAAAATTAAGGCCATATGGTGGTGAAGCCTCACACGTGGGGAAGTCTGGCATGCCACGTTCTGGAGGTTTTGGTGCTCCTGCCTGGGAGGAAGGATTTATTGTGTTTTTCTGGAACAGATTTTTAAGCAAGAGAATGTAGAGATGAATGCCCTCTGCTTAAGGAGAGTTACTGCTCACATCTGCACAAAATATACCAAGGTTCGGTTAGATGGTAAAGGACGCATGAGTGGTGTGGGCAAGCCGCCCTTCTACATGAGACCAGCCCATTCAGAGCTGGGCATGTCTCCTGAACTGATGCTTGTCTCAGCATCTGACTTGCCCTGAGTTCTGCCCATAATGGTTTCCTTAATAAAGATGGACTTACTGGTACTCTGGATGAGCCTTTGGTAGGATAGGTCATGAATGCTAATGGCCTTTGTTTTTTTTTCAGGGAGTCATTTTTTTTTTTAAGTCTGTAACTTAATTCAGTAACTGACCCTTTTCTGCTACTGACCAATGATTTTGGGTTTTTTTCCAGTCAATTAGGAAATAAATGTTTTGAGAAATTGGCTTATGTAACGCTTGATGAGTATCTGTGGATAGGGACTTTAAGGCAGATTAAAGCTTTTGTAGTTACAAGGTAAGATATACTGCCTCTATTGACAGCTACTTCCTCCCTGGATTTATTAGTGCACAAGTTAATTCAATGAAGCAAATAGTTATTTTATATCTAGTATATAGAGAGAACATTTCACTTAGTGTTGACCAAGATAGAAATATGAAAAAGAAATGTCCCATGTAATCAACTTGTTTTTCTAGAAGGGGAGTTAGAGATAATTGAAAATTGTCATAGTAAATGACCAAACTTAATAGAATGCTTAGTAGATATGTAAGTAAAATGCATTGAGGCATCTAGAGAGGGAGGATTAAATCTGTGGAGGTGGCATTACTTGAACTGGGCATTGAAAAGTCTGTCTGTCTGTTAAAGTAGTAACATTTTTTTTTTAGATAATCAAAAGTAATTCATAGTTGTTATATAAAATCTAATGTTTCTGACAGCACAGAGATCAAGGTAAAAATCTCTCAATTCCCACCACATAACTCAGTCTCCACCACCCAGAGATAACTATTACTGCTAGCATATTTAGTTTTTATCTGTGAGACTTTCCAAATGTACACAAAAACAGAGAGAATAGCACAACTGAGCCCCCATGTACCTATAGTTCAGATTCAATAGTCAAGAACATTTTCCAATTCTAGTTCCATCTGCCTTTATCCTGCTTTTATGTCTTATTTTTTTGTTGTTCTTGGAGTTTTAGACCACAACTCAGATGTTATAGCAATTTAACCTACAAATACTTCAGTATTTTTTTTTACAGAGAAGCATTTAAAAAAATAGCTACAGTGTCTTTACCATTAATGAAATTAATAATTACTTCTTAATATCTTTTACTAGCTAGTCATGTAAGCCCTGGTCCATGTTCAGTTTTCTCGATTGTCTCAAAATTGTCATTTTACAGTGCTTTGTTGGAATCAGGATCCAAGCAGGATTAACACGTTGCATCTGTCTCCTTTAATTCCTTCTTAATCTGTAACATTTCCCTTCCCTCCCTTTTTTCATATAATTTGTTGTGTAAGAAACCGGGTCATTTGTCCTGTCAGGCTACTCACATTTTAATAATTTTCTTTCATTTTTGTTCTTCTATGTGATCACAGATATATTTTTAAATCAAAATTAGGATCATACGATGTATGATGTTTTATAAGCTACTTTTTAAAAATTTAAAAAAGTATTTTGAAAACCTGAGTGAGTAGAGGGATTATAAGCTACTTTTTATACTTAATTTGATAAGGACATTTCCCTACTGTTTACTTTTCTACAATTAGTTTTTATTTTCTGTTAAATCTTGTGGCATTATAGTAACTAAAATAGAGAAAGATGCACTTGATTGTTTTCGAAGTAAATCTTACATTAATGGTATGTATTAAACAAACTAGTTGCTCCTTTTCTCCCTCCCTTCTTCCCTTCCTTTCTTGCTTTTTACTGCTGCAGATGTTACAGCTCTGTATAATACTGGGGATGCAGTTCGCTAGATTGAGAGTCCATTTTATTTTCCCCAAGGAAGGTGGAAGATGATTTTGTAAAACACAGCCTGCTAATGGTTTGCCGACAGAGTCAAAAATAGAGGAGGTGAATGGTGCTCATCCAGGCCCCAGTCTTCTGTAGAGTTACTACAGGAAGGGGATCCTACTTCTTATTGTCACCATAGCTGACCTTTATTAAAATGTTAAGCTTCCATTCTCACATAAACTTAGGACATTAAGGATTCTTAGTAATTAAAAGGGAACATGAGGCGGGGTGCGGTGGCTCACACCTATAATCCCACCACTTTGGGAGGCTGAGGTGGGAGGATCGCTTGAGGTCAGGAGTGAGACCAGCTTGAGCAACATAGCAAGACCCTGTCTCTACAAAAAATAAAAAATTACCAGGGTGTGGTAGTACACATATCTGTAGTCCCAGCTACTCTGGAGGCTGAGATAGAAAGATCCCTTGAGCCTAGGAGCTCGAGGTTACAGTGAGCTAGGATGATGCCACTGCACTCTAAACTGGGTGACATAGCAAGGCCCTCTCTCTAAAAAATTTAAAAATTTAAAAAAAGGAACATGACTGTTTTAATTTAGTGATGATAACATAATTTTGACATTTCTGTGTAAGGACCTTTTTCATTTATTGTCAAGGTTTTAGTCTGGGAAAGAGATTATTTGTGTAGGGTCCACCAATAATAATTATACCAGCTGAAGCTTCATGTGGCCATCTAAGTATACGGGGTCTTGCGTTCCTCATTAAGTAAATTCTCAGCTTAATTTGTGATGTTGTGGTTGTTCCTGGTAGTTTGTGTTGTTTGGGTCTTCTGTTCCCTTACTTATATTCAATAGAGTTGTTGTATCCATTATTGAGAGTGTGGTATTGAAGTCTCCAACTATTATTCTAGAACTGTCTATTTCTCCCTTTATTTTGTCAGATTTTTTCCATATATTTTGAAGGTCTGTCATTAGGTGCATAAATTTTTCTAATTGTTATATCTTCTTACTGTATTGTATATTTTATTGCTATATAATGTCCTTCTTTGTCTCATGTAAACTTTTTTGATTTCAAATCCATTTTGTCTGGTATTAGTATAGCCACTCCTGTTCTCTTTTGGTTACTATTTCTGTGAAATATTGTTTTCTATCCTTTCACTTCAATCTGTTTGTATCTTCGAATCTAAAGTGGATCTCTTATTGATAGCATGTAGTTCATTTTTTAAAATCTATTCTGCCATTTTCTGTCTTTTGATTGAAGAATTTACATTTAAATAATTTAAACTAATTACTGATAAGGAGGGACTTCTGTCATTTTGCTATTTGTTTTCTATATGCCTTGCAGCTTTTTGTTCCTCATTTCCTGTTTTACTGTCTTCTTTTGTGTTTAATTGGTTTTTTTTATAGTGAAGTCTTTAAATGCCCTTTTCTTTTCTTTTTATATATACTCAGGCTATTTTTTTGTGGTTACCACAGGAATTATATTTAACATTCTAAAGTTATAATACCTTAATTTGAATTTATGCTAGCTCAACTTCAATAACATTACAAATTCTGCTCCTCTGACAGTTCTGTCCCCACCCCTTTCAGTATTGATGTCACAGAATTACATCTTTTACATTGTGTACTCAAAAACATAAATTGATAATGAACTGATAAGAAACTATTGCATTGGTCTCTTAAATCATGTAGAAAACAAAATGTGGAACTACAACAAATAATACTACCTTTTAGACTGTTTTTTTAAAAAATGTATTAGTCTCATAAATCATATAGAAAACAAAAAGTGCAATTACAAACTATTGTTACAATAATACTAGTTTTTATAATTACCCATGTATTTACCTTTATCGAAATCTTTATTTCTTTATGTGGCTTCACGTTACTGTCTACTGTAATTTCATTTCACCCTGCAGGACTTTCTTTGGCATTTCTTGCAGGGCAGGTCTAATGATAATAACCTTTCTCACCTTTTGTTTATCTGGGAATGTCTCAATGTCTCCCTTACTTTTAAAGGATAGTTTTGCTGGAATAAGAATCTTGGTTGACAGTTTTTTGCTTTTTTAAATAGCACTTTCAATATATCCTCACACCATCTTCTGACTGGCAAAGTTTCTGATGAGAAAATTGCTGATAATCTCATTTAAGATCTCTTATATATGATGAGTTGCTTCTCTGTTGCCACTTTAAAGGTTCTTTTTTCTTGAGAAAGTGATTATAATGTGTATCAGTGGGGTCTCTTTGAGTTCATCTTACTTGGAGTTCATTGAGCTTTTTGGATATTTATATTTGTGTCTTTCATCAAATTTGGGAAATTTTTAGCCATTAATTCTTCAGATATCCTCGTAACCCCTTTCTTTCTCTTACCTCCTTTTGGAGCTCCCACAACATGTATTTTGGTTAGCTTGATGGTTAGGTCCCTTACACTCTGTTTACTTTTCTTTTTTTTTGAGACAGGGTCTCACTCTGTTGCCCTGTCTGGAGTGCAGTGGTGCAATTAAAGCTTACTGCAACTTTGAACTCCTGAGCTCAAGGGATGTTTTTGTCTTAGCCTCCCTAGTAACTAGGACTACAGGTGCGGGACAGCATACCTGGCTAATTAAAAAAAATTTTTTTGTAGAGATGAAATCTCACTCTATTGCCCAGGTTGGTCTGGAACTCCTGGCCTCGATCAGTCCTCCCATGCCAGCCTCCCAAAGTGGTGGGATTACAAGTGTGAGCCACTGCAGCTGGCCTCTGTTTACATTTCTACAATCTTTTTTCTGTTTTTCAAACTTGATAATTTTCATTGTCCTATCTTCAGGTTCACTGATTCTTTCTTCTGCCTTCTCAAATCTGCCTTTGAATCCCTCTGGTAAAATTTTCATTTCAGTTATTGTACTTTTAGCTTCAGAATTTCTTTTTGGTTTATTTTTAGGTTTTCTATCTCTTTACCAATATTTTCAGTTTGTTCAGGCATCTTTTTTTGACTTTCTCCACATCTTTCTTTAGTTCTTTCTTCATCTTTAAGACAATTATTTTAAAATCTTTGTCTAGTAAACCTGTCAGCAAGTATTTTTCAAGGACAGTTTTTGTTGATTTTTTTATTATTGTGAATAGGTCATACTTTCCTGTTTGTGTCTCTTATGATATTTTTTTTTGTTGAATATTGGACATTTGAATCTAATAATGTGGTAACTCTGGAAATCAGATTCTCCCCCTTCCTCAGGATTTGCTGTTTTTTGTTATTGTTTTTATTTTATTGATTGTTGTAGGCTGTCTCTGTGCCAAGGATCGGCTTGAGGTATAAACTTAAGGCCTTTTCAGATCTTTTCTGAGCCTTCATCTTTCCCTGGGCACGCATGGTCTCTTTATTTCTTTCTTTCTTTGTTTTTTTTCCATTTAGAGACAGGGTCTTGCTCTGTTGCCCAGGTTGGAGTGTAGTAGCAGAGTTATAGCTCACCGCAGCCTTGAACTCCTAGGCTCAAGCAGTCCTTCCGCCTCAGCTTGCCAAGTAGCTGGGACCACATGTGTGCGCCACCATGCCTGGCTAATTTTTAAAATGTTTTTGTAGAGGTGGGGGTCTCACTATGTTGCCTCTGCTGGTCTTGAACTCGTAGGCTCAAATGATCCTTCTGCCTTGGCCTCCCAAAGTGCTGGGATTACAGATATAAACCACTGTGCCTGGGCTGCATGGTCACTTTCTAATTTTCTCCATATATGCAGCTGCTTTTGAATGTCCTAGTCTTTAATGTCTGGCTCTTCAAAGGGGTGAAGGGAAAAATGAAGTGGAGGGGTGCAGAGGGGCACTGGTCCTTAAAATGCTTTGCTGTCACCCCACCCTGAGAGGAGGGGCTTCCAGCAATTGAGGAAAGTGCAACAACAGTGAATGGCGTCTTTGCACCTCTGTGATCAGAAGCAAGGATCAGTGATCAGAGCACAGGTCCCTGATATTTGGAGGACATGGTCCTTTTTTCCCCACCCTGGCTCCTTCAGGCTGTGTGCAGGCTGCTCCAGGAACATGTGCACAGCTGCCTGTCACAGGGCTGGGGGTGGGGGTGGGCAGCTGCTACTATGCTAAGAGACAAAATTGACTGAAATTAACTGCAATTTACTGTCCAAGTCTTCCCCTAGAAGTTGTATGCTTTCAGTAGGCTCCAGAGCTCCAAAATAATTATTTCAGACAGATTCAACCAGTGCAATTATTGTCTGGGTGGGGAGACATTCCTGGTACTTCCTATTCCACAATCTTCCCAGCATTTGCTACTTGATTTTAAATTTTCATTTAGCAGTAGTTTCAGAGATATTATTTTTATTTGATTATATTCTTTGATCCTAAGTCATTTGATAACCTTATTATGTTCTTGTGAGATATTTTTTAAAATTAAATTTTTAATAGACATAATAAGTCGATTTATAAGGTGTAAGTCTCCATTTATTCCCCACCTCTCCCTTCCTGGGTCCCCTGCTTACTTTTCCCAAGTAAATACTTTGTTGATTTGGTATTTTTATTTTCATTTATAATATAAAAGCATTTCATTTTTGTATTTTAGAAACTTTGCATAATTGATACTATATTTAATGCCTGTAACTTTTTTTTCATTCCATTATATGCTTTGGATATCTGTCCATCTTGGTTCATATAAATTGAGGTCATCCTTTTTAACTGCTGCCTAATATTATGTAGAGCAGTCATGGGGATTGATATACCATAGTTTTTTAGCCATTTCCTATTGCTGAACTTCTAGGTTTTTTCTGATAATTCCTGGTTATAAACAAGGCTACAGACAGTATCTTTGTCCTCAGCTCTGTGCATGCGGGCATGTGTCTCTCTCTGCAGTTGTCAGGTTATGGGATATTGTAATAGATACTCTCTAATTGTTTTACCAGAGTGGCTGCCATCAGCAGAGGATGGGTCCTTTAATCTCATATGTTCATGTGGAAAAATGGCACAGGGTAAGAGCTAAATTTGAAGAACTTATTATTTATAAATAAGTAGGTCTCTATTAACTTATAATATTTGGCTTTGAAGTTTTTTAAAGACTACATTTATTTATTGTACTATATTTTGTTACCAGATGTGAATTTATTTAGAAATAGAGAATTCTGTTATGAAATAATTACCAGTAAATTATTATAATTACCTTTGAGCTTTTTTATAAAAATAACACCTAGTTTTAGAATCTGTGCATTGGGGGTAAAGCTAAGTGTGAGGGTTGTCTTGAGTGCTTCTGAGGTTTGGAAGACCTTTTCAGTGACCGCCAATCTCTGTTCTCACGGCTAAAGGATGTGTTGTCTGTGTGGCATCACACCTGCCTCATTGGGGACAGCACAGGCAGAGGGAATACATAATTAGATGAGAGCCCCAGCTGGACAGGATAGGCACATGCCTCCTTCACTTTCCCTTAAAGTACTGTCGGTTTCAGAATAAAGAACGGTATTTAATATTCTTTTCCATTTCCTTCGAATGGTTGTCTGTTATGATCGGCTATGTTCCTTTCTTCCTTTTGATCTCTTAAGAAAATTTTAAAAATGTAATACTTATTTTATCAATGAATTATGTTTAGAAGCTTTGGTTTTTGAAGTTGTCAGTCTTCATATGCCACTTCTCTCTCCACAATAGTTATCATGTCTATTCCTTTTTATTTCTAAAACCCTCTAGCTGGAGACCTCATCGGTGTTCTGAGCCTCACTCTGTTCATCTACCAAATGGGGCTGAGCAGCCAGGAGCCCAGCAGGCTCTCCGGGAGCATTGGGTGCACGTCGTGGTGACTCTTAGGGCGCACGCAGTCAGCTGGGCAGGACCAGAGAAATCATTTAGTCCCACCTTCTCCTGTGACAGATGAGAGAACTGAGGCTGAGTGTGCCATAACATGTAGTTTCTCTCCCTTCCGTTTGTGCTGACGAAAATAATCTTTGTCACACATCCGGTCACCCTGTCACTCTGCTTCTTGAGAAAGCCCAGGGGCAGCTTTTGCACAGGTCGTTTTTTGTGCCTGCGGTTTCCCTTTCTTCTTGCCACCTGTCAGTCATCGTCCCCTCCTTTGAAACATAGTCAGGGTCATTTCCTCAGGAAGGCTTTTCCAGTTCATCCTTAAGCAGGAATATTATTTCAAATCCTGATCAACTCATGGAAATTTGAACTTACTTGTGTGTTTCTTAGAAAACTCTGTATTATGTATAAAGAAGCTGTATCGTAAAATGCTCGTTATTTAGGGAAAGAGAACTTCTTCAAAACAAAGCCTTACTTGTTAGCAGCCCAATGTTATTTGTGTGTTTCAAAAGGGAAAATTTCAATTCATGAGATATTTAAACTCACAGTCTGCTTTTAGCATATTAACTGACACTCACAGACCTTTGTTCTGCTTTTATACAATCACCTTTCAAGCCAGGAGTCCAGATTATGGATTATGTTAAAGAAGTTAGAAGAAAACTATCCACTGATAATTCACTTGTCTTTGTATATGGATAAGTATTCTCTTGCAGCTTTCTCCTAGTGCTCTTATCTTTCTTCCATGCTATGAAAAGTGGTAAGCATAATAAAAATATCATGTAGCAGTATGCACTTCAAAAGAGAACTCACAAAGTTATATGTAGATTAACTAGTACATAAAAGGTCACATGAAAGCCAAGTTAGAAGCTTTCATAATCCTTAATGTGAGTAAATAAACAATCGAATGAATGTTTCACTGTAGAACACACATTTTGATTTAATTTCAGAATATTATTGAATAAATCCTTTTCCCATTCAAGAACTGCTTGTATATGCCGCTAGTTTGTAATCAAATATCACTTGGGTTTTTTTGGACCACCGTGGAAATAGGAAGTAAATATTATAGCTAGTTCCTCCTCTCAACACAGAGAAACGCATGTGTTGGGGTGTGTTTGTATGAAAAGATTGTAAGGTCTTAGTCTTATGCTTGGGGTGTGAATGGAAAGAGATATAATGGAATTTTACACTGGAAAGAACCTTTGTTGTTATGTCTTCATTTTATAGATGAGAAATGTATATTTGTAGAGATCAGGGGATTTGCCAAGGTTATCTTGCTGTATAGTGTTGGCCCTAAGGTTCAGAGCTCTCAGTCTGTGCAGATGGAGAGCACTATTGATGCTTTTGAGAGAAACTCAGTAATATTTTTTTTTTTTTGCTCTTTTGGGGAATTCAGAGTATGTCCTAAGTTATTTATCTTTTCAATTTTGGATATTTAGAAAATGAATTTATCGATGAATTTTGAAGGTAGAACCTCCTTTGCCTGGACATTCTTAAGTGTGCTATCCATGAGTTTTTTCCTGGGGAGACATCATAGAAGACCAAAACTTTGTCTAAACTGGAGTTATATTGTGTTCTTACATAGAAAAATAAGGAACTTTTCTTTGAAAAGCATTTTAATAGACTCTATGGAAAACATTCTTGAAAATCCAAGGCAGTTTCATGCTTTGACCTTTTCAAGTGTTGACTTTAAGTGAATTATGCCAACTTATATTGTAAGTAAGGATTGTATCTTATGTATCTTTGTATTCTCTACAGCCCCTAACAGAGCAAATGTTTAGAAAGTTAAGTTGGAGGGCAATATATTTAAAATGCCTCTTTGTATTTTCCCAACTAAATTCTCAGTGAGAATTACTTCACCCCTCTCTGTCCCTTGCTTTTTTCTTCCCTGTCATGTGTGACTAAGGATCAAAGGAAACCCTTAAAATTATTGGGACATTTGGAATACAAAATTTCTCACTAATTAAAAATTGGATCACTGGACCAAAACACATTAATTTCGGCTTTCATTTGTTGAGCTCTTACTGTGTGGCAAATATTCTCCATGTTCTTTGAGTACAGAGATGAGTTTGACATAACCCCTACTTTAAGGACCTAAAATCTAGTAAGTAAGGCAGATAAATGTAGCGTATATTTAGGTGAAATAATGGAAGTGTTTTAAAAGTATTGAAGCAATACATATATTCTTGATATTTCTTATTAGCCATATATAGAAGTATATCATGGGTGATGTAAATTTAATCACAAAGTAACTGGATTTTTTAAAACTTAAATTTTAGGTGTTTATATAGCTATTACATACCCAAAGAATAAAATTCCAAGGTTATACAGTGAAACTAAACTATATAGATTTATTTGGATTTCATCAGATTTTCTGCTAATGTCCTTTTTCTTTTCCAGGATCCAATGCAGAAATGCCACATTGTATTTATGTGTATGCATTATAAAAATTTATTTTTACATAAATGATAGCATGCTATACTATGCTTTCATTCTGTTTTCTAATTTATGGTTATACTTTATTATCCACTCTGTTAATAATGGACTTTAAGTTGCTTCCAATCTTTTGATATTATTAGCAGTGCTATCATTGCTGTTCTGGAACTTGCATGTATGCAGTTATATAGAGGAATTCCTGAGTTAAAGTATTGCTAAACTGCCTCCTAAATCTGTACAATAAACATTGTAAAGATTTATACTCTCAGCAATGCATACTTTTTTCCTCTCCTTTGCGAGCAGTGTGTGTGATTTAACCTTTTGATCTTTATCAATTTCATAGGTGAAAAATGAAATTTAATTGCCATTTTCTGTGCATTTCTCTTGCTATACGTGAGGTTGAACATACTATCTGTCATATACTTAAAAGAGTAGTTTCCCTTTCTATGAATTGACTCTTGTGATCCTTTGCCCATTTATCTATGAAGATAATCTTTTTATATAAAAAGGAAATTAGCACTTTGTGATAGGAGCTGCTAGTTTTTTCCACTGGGTTTATATTTTGTCATATATAGTAAATTTTGCCATGTATAAATTTTTTATTTCTGCATAATCAAGTGTATTAATCTTTTACTTTATGGTTTTAGGATTTTATATCCTACTTAGTTCTAAAGCCCTCCAAGATGATGAAAAATGTTTCTTGCTTTCTTTTACATTTTTTGTGGTTTCCTTTTTATGTTTAAATTTTTTGATCAATTTTGGATTTATTTTGGCATAAGTTGGTAGACAGTTTTCTTTTCTATGTTGTTACATAGTTGTGCCAGCACTATTTATTGAGTAATTTATCTTTTCTACACATTTTACCATAGCAAATTCCTGAAGTCCTTTTAAAATTTTTGTTGTATCCATTGATTTGATAGGCTATTCATGAGCCAGTTTTAGATCTTTTAAATTATATCTATGTATAACATGCTTTAGTATCTGGCAGGTATTAAAGCTAGCTCCTTTTTTACTCTTCTTTTTCATAATTTCCCTCTTTGTTTTAGCTCATTTATTTTTCCACATGAACTGCAGACTTAACTTCTGAATTCCCAAAAGAATATCCTGTTAATTTTATTGGGATTGTGATAAATTTACATATCAATTTAGATTTTTTAAGGCATTGATGCTCTAGGAGTTTGTTTTGTATAGCACAAATTTTCTCAATTTCTGAGGTTTTACTAAAAGTTAATTTTATAAAGATCCATTTCTGATACTCTCTATAGAGGGCAGTTATTTATCATCCCACATTCTGATCACAGCAAACGTTACTATTTTTATATATTTCCTTCCATTTCCTCTACACTTTTGGTGATGCTGAATCCTATTTTAAGGTCTTTCATTATTGTATATTCTGTAATTAGCAAAGTGCCATTATAAAAGTTTAAAGGCAAAATGTTTAACGAGATTATCCATACTGCTGTGAGATCCTCAATAGGACATATTTGGAAATATCGCTTATTGAAATTTAAAACATACACGTGTGCATGGTAACCCTGTAGTCACCTTACTCAGCGTCTCCCCTTCGGAAAACTCGGGCAGTGGCTTAAGTACTGACTGCTTTTTGCAGCACCTCCTGTCACCTTCATTGCGTCCTTGCCTTTTAGCCATTAAATTTTGTTCAAGAAGATGTGCACGCTTGCAGAACTGGTTCATAGCCCATGCTGGGCACTTTTAATTTGATTCTCCGCCTTATTTTTTGTTAAAATAAAGTCTTGTCAACATAGTAATTCTTTAGATTAACATGTTAGGATCAGCTAGATATTTTTTTTTTTCCTCCTCTCAAACTTCTTAAATCATCACCCATATCTCCCCTTAATTCTGATAATTTCCTCTTTCCACATTGAAAATCACCATCATGATGATTGGTTCCTGATTGCAGTATCTTTGATGAGTGTGTTGGGGACAGAAGAAATCTCAGTCCCATGTGGTCTTCCTGCTCCTGTTCCCACTCCTGACCAGCCAGCTTAATGGACCCTATTCTTCTGGAAGATAAGATCTTCTCCACCCACTTTAGAGCTCTTTTATCTACTCTTCATTCCTTTCTGGGAGTACAACCTTTTTTACCCCCTCCCCCCCAATATCTTTGCAATCTTTACTTCCATTCCAAAGGATTCAACAGTAAACATTTATGCACAGTGTAGTAAAGGGGCCGTGCTTGCTTTAGTACCAAATAGACCGGAACCAAAATTGAATCAGAAAACAGAAAATTGTTTTGTGCAGAGTTCTAGAAAAAAAATTCCCTTCCTTGCCTCAGCATTGGGTCGAAGAAAGAAAGGAGAGAACCATCTGGGAATCAGGAATTGGAATGTTTAAGCCACTAAGTAACTGTCAGATTGGTGCCTGGGGTTTTGGGTCAGGCTCTCAGGTGCTTCTTCCTGCAGCTTGTCTGCCCCCCTCTTGGGCCAGTCGGAAAGCCGTGGGCTGGTTACTATGGGAATTGATAGGTGCTGCTGGCAGTGGGAGAAGGAAAGTTCTTGGAATTGATCCAGAAATCTCAGGAGAGCAGGTTGTTCCCCCTCTGGCTTTTTCCTGCTTACTGTTCTTTGATTTGATTAACTGGCTTCATTTTAGCTTGAGGAGAGCCTTTCCAAGAGCTCCCCTCTGGTATCCTAAGGAGGGCGTGAGCTGTCTTCACCCAGGAAGACTTCGTGGAGAGGAGGACAACACAGAGCATCGCCAGTTTGCCGGATGAATTTCTGTTTCGGCAGTTGGCTTCTCAGGCTTCAGTGAACTCAGAATTAAACTCAAGCTTCTGTTTCTTTTTACACTCTCAAGGAATGTGCCACAGACAGGAGGGGGAAAGTCAGTATTTGATTCCAGAATCACAACCTTTCTCTCTTTTTCACCACCAGCAGTCCTCACGGAAAAAAAAGAAGGTGGGGTGGAGCATTCCCTTTTGTCATGAGTTTACTGATTCTGAAATGTTGGAGATAGAAAACAGACGTTTTAATGAGGTGATATCCACGTTGGACAGCAGCGAGGTCAAAATATATGTTATAAGTCAACTTTCATTAATTTGATTAATCAAATAACTTAAAACACTCTGCCATTAGTGTATGCTACTTTATTTTTATAGCTACTCATGAGTATGGAATGTAAAGCATTAATTTATCTTTCTAAGAAAAGTATTTGGCCAGAGGGAGAAAGAATATTAAAGTATCATAGACATTATAAACTTTGCTAGGACAGAAAGAGGTTTTTTTGCCTCTACATTTTTAGTTTCAGTGCGCTGTTTTCTGTTGTTTCTGACTGATTCTTTTACCAGTAATGAAAACCCTATGTAGGTAAACCTTTTTCCTTCTGACTTTGAGAAATTTTTGTTGAATTCCTTGCCTAGATGTGAGAAGGCTGTCTACATCTATTCAGACCTTGACTTTGGGATCTTAAAGGTGATGAATCACTTGGCAGAGGAACCCTGAGATATTGAATTATCTCATGATTTGGATGATTTATTTTTAGAAGCTTTAACATTCCCTATTAATTCATTTAACTCCTGTCCTGTGGGGAGGAAGGGTGGGGAATGGTTTGGAAACAAGGTCATCACACATAGGCCTTGCCTTCCTGGAGCTTCTGAACTTGTAGCATAAGTAGGATGATAAAGTTAAAATACAGGGGACGGTGTTGTAGATTTTATTAGAGATGAATTGATGAAGTGTGATGGTGGCTCCAAGGTCAAGTGACCTTCCAGGGGAGAACTACAGAAGCCACCACAGAGGAAGTCGCAGTTGAATACCTGTGACAGTATTCCACCTCTAGTAGGCATTTGATCAGTTTCAGCTATTATTACTTGATCTCAATCCTAAAGAATAAGCAACATTTCAACAAATATTTTTCTTTGTTTTTCAGCCTCAGAATCTCTCGAAATGTTCTGATTTTCATTTGCATTCTTCAAAATTTTGTTCTAATGTGTTTATTCATCAGGGTGCCTGACCTAATGCCAGGTACTCCAGGCAAATGTACCATCAGAGGAGGAGCTCCCAGTGGAGCAAAGAAATCATACCACAGTGAAGGGAAGCACTGGGTGCTATGGGAACCAGAGGGAGGAAGGGCCAGTGGTCCCCAGGAAGGCATGTGGGAGTGTAGAGACCCAGGCATGGGAGCGAGAGTTCCGTGCTGACTTGCTTATAGTTATTGTTCTGCTGTGAAATACATGCGGCTCCTACCATTAGACCAACGGGAAAGCTAAGGGTCATGGTCAAGTTTTAGTTCCTTTTCAAAGGTCAGAGTATCAGCAATTGTTAGCATTGAGATTTGGGCCCACGGCATTAAATGTTGCTCAGAGAACCCAAACTTTGCGCGGGGGTTGTTATGATCCCACGTTGTTCAGATGGAGGTTAGTGAGACTAAGTATCTTATTCAAGGCCTGTCTTGTACATGGCAGAGTTGAGAGGTGAAAGGTGTTTCCAAAGCTCATGCTGTGTCCACCTGGAGAGCTCACGATGTGGGTGTTCAGCAGGATCCACTAGCAAATGCTTAAAGAAGAGGTGGCCTTGAATTAGGCATAACAGAATGGATGTCATTTGGAATTATAGAGTGGTGTCAGTGGACACTTTGTGCCTTTCGAGAAAACTAAAGTGAAGAGTATATTCAGATAAGAAAGAATAGTTCAGGTTGCCTGGAGTGATGAGTGTATAAAGTGGAATAGAGGGAAATGGGTTTGAAAAATTAGGTTGGAACTGACTTATCTAGGACTTGGAGTGCCTAGTTGAAAAATCTGAACCCTTTTTATGTACATACTGAGAAATCATTGATGGTTTGGGGACGGGTGAAGGTGGCTGATATAATTTCTTTTTTTAACACCTAACTCGAATTTTGTCTTTAGCTATATCTTTGCATAAAACTGAAATAGTTTCTAGATTATTTAAAAGATATGGCTAAGGAAAGTTAAGATTCAGTGTTAAAAGAAAAAAAAATCTCAGTTTACTATTTAGGAAAGATCATTAAACCTAGTTGTTTGTTTTATGGACTGTGATTCTGATAGTATAAATTTTCAGAATCTTGTCAACTTGGTGAGTGCATGGCTGTGAGACGACTGGAAACGTGGTGTTGTCATAAATCTGTTTGAACAGTGAGTAGTCCCCAACCTTTTTGGCATCAGGGACCAGTTTCATGGGAGATAACTTTTCCATGGACTAGGGGGACCGGGCTTGGCAGGTGGGGGAGGCAGAGCTCAGTTGGTGATACAAGCAATGGGGAGCGGCTGTAAATACAGATGAAGCTTTGCTCGCTCACCTCCGGCTGTGTGACGTGGTTCCTAACAGGCCACTCACTGGTACTGGTCCGCAGCCTGGGGGTTGGGGACTGCTGTGAACAGTCACATTTCTGCAACTTACTTTACTTACACAGCCACTAATTCTGCCACAGAATGAGTTTATTTATGAATCTATTTCAGATCCAGAGTCTTGCATAGGGAGTCCTGTGGGGCAGAAGTCTGGCCAGATCATTTAGATGGGACCCACTGTAGCCTTCCCTGGGCTGGCTTTCTTAGCACCAGGAAAGAGCCAGCTCTGGCCAGACTTTCTGGTGGCCTCTATGCTTGTATTATTGCCCAGCAATTCCCAAAGGATCTTGTTGAACCTTTAGCCATCTAGATTATTTAAAAAAACACAGCCATCATACTACTGTTTGGAGAGGATTATACTTTTATACTTAATAAATATTTTCCCATTTATTAGTATCAATGTAAGGAGAAAATTTGTTCAACACTAGTTAGGCTTGATTATGAAGCGCATTTTCTAGTTGAGCCTAGAGGTGGTGGTGTAGAAGGACGCAGTCTGTAAGATTCCTGCAATCAGGTACTTTGTCTGTCTTGTTCATCATTGTCTCTTCGTGGCTGAGTATAGTGCCTGGGACACAGTAAGCATTAAATAAATGCCCATTGAATGAACGTTGGCTGGATCTTGGTAATCATTCATATGGAGTAGCTCTTGTAGCTGATGGAAAAACTGGTTACGTTGCTAATTAAGACTCCTTTCTCCTGGTTCTCTAGGTTTTAGCTAGTGATAAAGATTTTAAAATGCTTTTTGGATATATTGCTTCAAAACGATAGTGACGCTTTAAAATTCTTCTTAGATAAAGTAACCAAATAGATCAGCAGCAACTGAAAATATAAAATCTTGTGGGCTAATTAAAAAAAAATTCAGAACATGTAGTATTGACATTCTATTCCTTTTGCTTCAGAAAGGGTCACCATCTTAAATTAACATATCTCCTTTCCAGCCAAGATTTCATCTACTTGACTCAAAGCCCAGAGTATAGATGGAAGTACAAGAAGGTTTGCCAAAGCAGGGAACAGTAATGAGATTTTTTTCCCCCTTTGGCAACTTGGAATTTATTTTTCTAATTCTAGTAATTAATTATGAAAAATGTTATTTTGTTAACATTTAATGAAGAGAAAGTTGAAATAAATGGAGAAATTTTATGTAAATATTAAGTATTTTTAATTGAGGGCAATAAGAAAATATGAAGAAAAGGTAATTATTTAAAGATTTGATCACCATAAAAGATCCTATGTTTCTGTGACTTCTTACATTTTCTTGAAGATAACGTGTGGCATGTTGCACAGTGAGGTGATTATTCCTTTAGAAGCTTCTGGACATCATTCATGTTGGAACCAGTTTACAGTAGTAGGTAGGGAGATAACTTCTTTTGCGCTTTACAGCTCTTGTGTTCAGAAAGCCCTGAGATTTGGTTTTTATTCTTTCTTGGGAAATATTTATCTGTTCACAATCCACTTTATAATTTTACAGTCTGCTGTGTAGTGCGAAGGACATAATTGTTGAATTATACACAAGACCTTAGTGGTATTCTAGGTACTGTCTGTCATTTTTCATATTTTTTTATAAAAGTAATTTTTTGAGCTAATCACTACATACATTTTAGAAACTGGTGAAATTTAGTCATTGATAAAGAATTTTACCTTTTTATACTTGTTTGTTGTTCCTTGTCATCCTTTTGATGAGCTTTTGACTAAATATAAAATGAAATTGGTTTTCAAATGGAAGCCGCTTATCAAGTTGAAGCAGAGGATGCTACCAATATGTAATGTGCTTGACACGACTTATGCAATAAGACCTTTGGCAAACCGTCAACTATGCCTGCAGGAACCCTTCCCTGACACCCTCTGTCATGACTTTTTCTTGTTTGTTATGAGCTGCTTATGCTAAGCGGGTTAAGCAGAATGATTTCTACTATGTAGAATTTAGACTTTAAGACCCAATTGAACTTAAGATTTTAAACGATATGTACGTGTATCTGTAGCCATAGTTGCAACGACCCTTTTCTGAGGAAGAAAGGAAGTCGATAGGGACAACTCCCATAACAGAGGTGCCACACTGTCCCACTGGGGATTCACTCTCATCCTCTTGTTGCTGAAAATAACTTGCACGGGAATACCCCTCCCCACTGGTCTATGGAGTACATCACTTGGCACCTGCCTGGTTAAAAGGTAGAAGAGTCCAGAGTCACACACATTATCTCTTAGACTCATACGGGATAAATAACATGCGAAGTCTAGACAGTCTTGGACATGTTTTCCTTCAGTTATCAGTTGCTGTCCAGGCAATCTTGTTATAGTCATTAAAGCAAAGCAGAACAAGACATTAGTGAAGGTTAGATGTCGTAAGTGTTAGAATGTTCCATTTTTTATGTTCAGATACTCTGAACCCTGAGGTCTAGCCTCTGTGTATACTTAGCAAGTGCATTAGCCAATTCATGTTCCTGAAAGTAATACCCATTGCCACCTCTTTGGTGCCCAGAGCCTTTACAAATAGCATGGAGCTACAGCCCTTCCCAGCTCTCTGTGGACACAAAGAATGACTTCATTTACTTCAGTGGGATCAGTATAAAATTATCAATCAAATCAGCCTTCATTCTGAAAAAACAAAAGTATGCCATTCAGTACTTTTCCTTGGGGTTGGAGGATAATGTTTTGAAATCAGAGCAACTTCAGAAGAAAAAGGTAAAACGTTCCCAGACTCTCCTGATTCATGGGTCTTAGGGAATGAGTAACTATCAGATTTTTCAATGCCTGGGACAGTTTCCCATCTATAGTTCCCAGGTTGGTATTTCTTTTGCTCATCCCGGGAGATTGGATGTGATTTATTTTTTGCAAATATACTGGTTAGTGTTCTCAAAGTGACTGTGAGAAACAAGAGTGACCTCTTTCCCCTTGGTCCCTGGAGAATGGTGTTGACATTAGGCATCTCTGAGCCAGGCCCGGGAGGTGTGTTCTGCTCACTCCCTTGTTTGCGCTGAGAACATAGTTGGGCTTTAAAGACTACAACCCCCCATGCTTTTGAGTTGGAGTTTACATTATGTGAAGGAATCATGAATGATACGCTCATCTTTGGAAGATTGTAAAGAAGCCAATGATGTGCTCCTTGCCACTAAAGCCTGGTACAGGGAGCTGTTGGCACTTGTTCTGTGCCTAGAAGAGCCAGTTCCTAAACATGGGAGGATACCTCCAACCCCAGGACCAGCTGGTGCCCAGAGTTAGAAGGCTCAGTGAAAGTTAAAAGATAACCAAATTTAAGTAATAAATATTTGTGATGTGAATTTTAAAATGGACATATATTTTATTTGGTGAGAGAAAATGTGTTCATATGAAATAATTGCAGTAAGTGGAAGACAACATTACCTCACTGATGATTTTTACTCATCCCGAGGTTAGCAAAAATCCATTTATTAAGCTGAAAGTTTTCTAAGTCATAACGGGGGAGAAGGGAAAGTAGAGAAACTATTCTTTCAAAATTGTGACCTCCTTCATAGTTCCTGATATGTAGATGATTCTCGGTTGTCTGAGGCCTTGATGAGAGTCTAGGATTAGAATCAAAATACATTGTTTTCCTTTTAGAGGAATATTTGTTGGTGAGTGTCTACTCCATATATTAAGGAATATAAGTAGTTTTCTCCTATCTGTTCTTGTATTGAGGTGAGAGAAGTTATCATCCAGATCTGAAACTTAATCTCTTTCTTCCTGGAGAGTTATTTTGAAACACAGTCTGATTTTGGCCTGGCAGAATCTGTCTACTGATTGGCTGACTACTTAAGTGCCCATGTACTATATGGAGACGTGTATTTGATATTATATTGCTTAGGGTAATTCTCTCTCACTTAAACTTAAAACATTTTGTTTAGTGTAAACATTTCCAACATTCGTTGATTGTAACATTTGGATGACAGATATTTCTTACCTGAATTACTATTGCAAAGTTTGCCTTCTCTCTCAGTTAATGAAGTCGTTGTACCAAACAAAGAGCAAATAATATAGATATCAAGTAACTTAACGGAATTGTCAATTAAAACCAAATTGTTTGTCATGTCTTTTTGTTTATTTTAAAAGGTTTTTTGCTTTTTTGCCAACTAGATAAGTAACAGAGGCTAATTTTGGCTAATTGGAAAATATAAAGGGGCAAAAAAGAAATCCTGCTCATTTATGTTTCTAATATTAATATTTTCTAAGTGCTTTTATTCTTTTTCTATGCATGCATGTATTTTCTAAAAACAATTGGAATCCTATGGTATATGTTTTGTATTCTACTTTTTATGTTTCACATACTTTTATGAATATTTTCCATCTCATTTAAATAATTGTTAGAAATACCATTTCCAATTGCTCAATATTCCATCCTGTCACGTTTTCATTTATCACTTATTACAAATATATCTTCAATAGATTTTTTTGTATGTGCATTTTTACATGCATGCTTGATTATTTTCTTAGAACAAGAATTACTGGGTCAGAATGTTTGAATGACTCTCTTTTGTTGTCCCAAATCCTCCATTTGACACATTATGGGGCAAAACTATTGCCTTTTTCCTCCTCTTGACAAACCATATTTGAAAACACATTGCCAATTGGTGAGTTAAGTAGATCCTGCAGATAAAGAGAGATGGCCTCTAGTCAGAAAATCTCATAGGACAGGAGTCATCTGTTTGCTGTCTGTGATCTTACATCACGGACCAGAAGATTAAAATAGTGCCAGAGGCATTTGTGTCTGTGTGTTTGAAGTTGTAGAGGCCTGAATTGGAAACTACCTTCTGTTACCTTTTACATTAATATTGTAAGGAAAGGAAACTTTGCTGGACCTAATAAAGAATAAAGCTTGCAAATCACTTTATTCAAATGTTCCCAGCTTAGATAAAAGGCAGTTTAAATCTGCTACACTGAATTTGCTGTGCTGCCCCACACAAGCCTGCAGTCCTGTGGTGGATTTGGGTTTCTCGGCTCACTTCAGGGATGCCTTTTAAAAATGATGGCAAACGGTTCCCTCAGAGTTCTGGTTATTGTGCCAGTGTAAGATTCCAGGGACGATATTTGACATTACTAGGTAGTGAATAGTTGATCAAGCCTTACTTTTTATGTAGCTACCATAGAATTTTTAAATAGCATGCACTAGCAGTTTTTTGTTAGAATGCTGTCCAGAATATTCATTTAATGCCCATAGTTATTTGACTTATGGCTCACTGTGTAAGTTCGTTGTTTTCCAAGGTTTGTGGAAGCCTTCCGGTCAGTGACAGTGTGTGACATTAGCTTTGTGTCCTATGGCTAAAGGTACTTTCTTGTGGCCTGCAGAACAGCCTCGTGAGGAGGGTGACCAAGCAGGTGGGTGTCATTCCCCCTTTACAGACGAGGAAACGGAAGGAACTTGTCTAATATGTCCTTCGGCTATAGCATGGCAGCTACTGTTTTTCTTTCTCTTGGTGCTTTTCCCTTTATTTCACACTTTTTCTTTACACCTCCATCATTTTCTTTGTTGTCTTTCCAGTGGTAGATAATAACAGCAGCCACACCAATGATTATAATAACAACAGCTGATCAGTTGCCATATGTCACAGTGTTTTCTAGGTGCCTTGCATGTCCTGACTCTCTCCTTAATTCTATGGAATAGGTACGATTCTCTTTTTAGAGGTGAAGAAACTGAGGCCCAGAGAGTACGTAGGAAACTTGCCCAGGGTTTGTAACACTTATGTCATAGGGTAATTCAGATTCTTAAGTGAAATAATATATGTAAAATTCTAAGCAGATACCAAGCTCTCAGTAAATGATAGTGGTTATAATGATTACAGGGTGTATCCAGTTATGATTTCTGCTTATATGTCCTCGTTGTCGTTGGCAGCCAGTGAGCTCATGGAGGGATCACCATCTTGCTGGTTGCCACAGTGGGAGGGCCTGGCACGTAGTTGTGGCTGTGTTACTGTTACTGTTGGGTGACCCGCGGAATGTACGTGTACCTACCTGTCTTCTAGGGTTTAGGATCTGATACCAGTTTTGTTCTGAGGTGGTTAATCACCTGGCTAATCAGGTCATCATGCTTATTAATCTGTATAGATTATTAATACTCTGCACTCATAAGGGTCTATATGGTGGTTTCCCCATCGTTCCTGGGGTATACCCCCCGTGGGGCTGGTTGTATCCTGAGGCATTGACGCACTTAAAATGGCCTAGAGTTAGAGTGCTAACTCTGGCCACTGGAATTCTGTATTCTGAAGATCCTTTGGCATTTAGAACAAGTATAACATGAATTTTCAAGTTGGAATAAAGAGGACATTTCTGAAACTGGTTGAAAGAAGTAGAATAAGGGAGAGCTGAAGATGTTTTTGCATTAGCGTGGTTCTGTTTCCCTTGAGCTATAGCCAAGAGACTCTTTGTAATAGTCTGCATTTCAAATCCAATTGTAAACAAAAAAAGGACGATAGTATAAATGTAGCTGTCTACTTTATTAGTTGTTTCTTGTATGAAGTTAGGCCTAGAGAAGAGGCCATTGCTATCAGAGAGGGATGTTTGCTTTGAGTCAGCTTACTTCTCCAAAGCCAGAGAGCTCCTGACTGATGGCAGGACTGAGAGTGACCTTCATGGTGACTGAAGCCAAAGGGACAACAAAAGGCTGCTACTGTTTTGATCTTAGGGTTCCTCTTTGGTTTGCCAAGGTCCAGTTTTAAATTACCCAATTAGCAAGACTACTTCGAAGGGAAGGGATCAGGAAATTTAGATTCTAATTATGGTTTCAATTCAGCTTAGTGTGGATGGCTTGATTAGCGGGGAGATTAAGCCAGATTTGGCCTTTGTTTTTCTCTGAACAAATGAAGTGACATTACTTTTTTGGGGAAGGGTAATTGAAAGAATGGGCAAAATTCCACCCAGTACGTAATTTACTCCTGAGCTCCTAGGAAGCTGAATTCACCTTTTTGGTGAATTCACCTTTTTTGGTCTCTAGGATATCGCTAATGTGAGTCATAAGGCTGCACCTCTGGTGACAGGGAAGTTTCCAGGTCCTTAGTTTTGTTCAGATAGTAGAGCACTTGGAAGTCATGTGATGTTAGTAGAAAGCCATGAAATGCTGATGTACTTAATTCTGTCTTAGGGACTAGGAAGGATTTTACTAGCAGGAAATGACCACAGTTTTTTGTGGACAGGTTGGACATTAAATTTTTTAAAGATGACTGTAGTTATATGCATGTGATATAAAATCACAACTGCTGGCTTGGGTTTGGAGGCGAGGTGGGGGAACTCAGCTAAGCAAGATTGTGTGTGTGTGTGTGTGTGTGTGTGTGCATGTGTGTGCATGTGTGCGCACAACAGTGTCCTGCTACTGTTTTTCTCTTCTTTGTTCTGCTATACGTGCTTTGTTGGTATTTGCTAGCAGATACACTGTGGCAGGTGCCAGCAAGTTAAACTTTGGAGAAATATTTTAAAATTGAGAAAATTCTCCTACCAGTTTAATTTGTTCTATGAATCAGGAAGAATCCATATATTATCTTACTTTTTGACAGAAGACTACTTTTCTCAGATCTTTTAGCTTATTTTTAGTCTTAAAAAGAATGTATGTTCATTGTAAATGAAAGCAATAATAGAAAACTCAAAAAATAAAAGTAAAAATTACCCTAAATCCTAAACCCAGAGGCATAGCTAACATTGTGCTAAATATTATTATATAATTTTTCTATAATTTTTCTCATTTTTTTATAACTATCATGTGTTTATGTACACATATACCGTGTTTCCCCGAAAATAAGACAGGGTCTTATATTTATTTTTCCTC
>VBSM01001979.1:26126091-26141230 GCA_008086735.1 Cheirogaleus medius | reverse complement strand
CCCCTGGTGTTTGTGGGGGGTGAGAGAGGCCCACAGTGCTGAGTAAAATGGCAGGCACAGCTTTCCTTCTTCCCCCTGGCGACACACAATACCTAAAGTGGAGCGTCCCACTCCTCACTTCACTGAGGAGACTTTCCCCTCAAAGCCTCAGCTTGCAGCACACACAGGATGGCCGGGACCTGACAGGGGGAGCC
This sequence comes from Cheirogaleus medius, assembly GCA_008086735.1. Classification (NCBI taxonomy): domain Eukaryota; kingdom Metazoa; phylum Chordata; class Mammalia; order Primates; family Cheirogaleidae; genus Cheirogaleus; species Cheirogaleus medius. The sequence goes on along the minus strand of VBSM01001979.1, from coordinate 26,141,036 downwards.
CACCTTGTTGGTGGGGCTGCCCGCACCTTTTCGGTCACCTCTGGGATAGTAGCTGTCAGGATGGGGCAGATGAGAAGGGCTGCTCGTCTTCTTTACCGCCCAAGAGGAAATGCATGGGTTGTGCAGATACACGCCCATCACTAGATCTTATTTTTGGGGTAGGGCTTATATTACACAAATGCTTAGAAATCCTGCTAGGGCTTATTTTATGGGTAGGTCTTATTTTCGGGGAAACATGGTAGGAGTGAGATTAGTGAGCTATAGGGATATGTATTTGTTCAGATTTAGTAGACACTGCAAAGCCTTCTGCCTAAGTAGTTTACTAATTCACTGTCACCGTGTGTGAGAGTTCCAGTGGCTCCACATCTTCATCAGTGGTTTGTATTTTTCGTCTTTTAATGTTAGACCTTCTGGTGGGTATAGAGTGGCATCTGTTGTATAGATTTCATTTCCCTGATGACTAGTGAGAAAATTAGTATGTTGACCTGAAGAACTTCCATATGGGGAAATCTTATGTTATTAAATTTTAGAGTTTTTTTTTTTACGTTGATCTCTGCTACTTTGACTTTATTTTAATATTTGTAGAAACTATTATTTTCATCTGACATTGCATGTATCATGCACCAAGTTTTTCAGATCTCCAGACCCAACATTGATTCTTTGGTATCATTTAAGTTGGGTGGTCACTAATAGATAAAACTTACCGTGCATCCAAATTCTGATGTTTAATGATCCAATTTAATATGACTTTCCATTCCATGTTTAGTGAATGTTTGAAATATTTTTTAGTGAATGTTTGAAAATATGAAGTATTTCATGTTATCTATCCATTTTACATTATGACTGATTAAAATATTGATCAAAGAATTCAACATAAGAAATCCAAAAGGAAATGTTTTCTGGCTTTAGGTCAGTAATTGTCTTTAGACCGATATGTGAAGAATGACTCATCTGTGTTTTATTCAGAGTAATTTTGATTGAAAAGAATCTCACTTTAGAATAGAAAATTCCAAGTAAATTTAGTGCAGGTAGAACTTAAGTCTGAATATAATAGCTGTATGGAATATTGGTGGGAGAATTGTAATCTTGGAGTCTAGTTCCTTGGTTTTTAATACTAAATTTTCTTTGACCATGAAATGAAACTAAGATATCCTTGAATTATTGAATTATAAATCTTAGGAGAGGGAGAGTTCATAGAACTTCAGTCTGCCAACTCGAACTAGTGTGGAGATTGAGGATGTCCTGTGTTCTCAGGCTTGGTGCCAGGCATTGCCATATCTTCTTATTTATTTCTCAAAAGTACTGTGATATAGGCAATGTATACTCATTTTATGTATGAGTAAATTGAGGCTGAAAAGGTTAAAGGAGGTCATGCAATTAGAAGGGGTAAGTGGAAATCCCCTAACTCTGATTTTTATGATTATGCTGATGGAAAATTATGGTTTTTGGAAGCTTTGGTTTAAATTTAACAACTCTGTCAACTTTTTAGATTTCCTGGGCACCAGTAATGTATAAAAGCAGAGTGGTAGTTGTTGAATTTCAGATGAAGGACAGTTGAGGAATTATAAGGAGAGAGTTCTTGACTCATACTTTTTCATATTAAGTAAATGTTTTCAAGCAAACATCTTGATTAAAGATACATATATCAGTAAATGAAATACCAACAGCTGCTGGTGAATGTAGAGAAATGGCCTGACTTCAATTCTAAGAAAAGAATAAAGCATGCATGCGTTAATGCCTGTCTTGAACCCTGTAGTTCCCACAGGGCCTTGTCTTAGGTGAATCAGACACAGGGCCTGCTCTCAAGGCACTAAGTGTTAGGGATTTATAGGAAGATAACCTTAAGGCAAAAGAGAAGGGAAACTGGCTTAAGATATGTGCAAGCAAAGTGCCACAGGAATTCATAGCAGCAAGTGATGACTTTCAAGTGCAGCCTATCATGAAATGCTTATGGAGAAGGTAGTTTTGGAACTGTCCTTGGAGAATGGATAGGATATGAACGCTTAGAAATTGGTGTCCAATTGGGGGCAAAGGCACCATAGAGTTTATCTTTTTATAACTGAATAAATACACTAATCAAATAAGTGAGTACTATAAATAAAATTGAAGAAGAAAGTTACCCATCAACAACAAATGGTGTGTTTTGTAAAACCATAGCTTTCGAGATGAAAGTCAGACTAAGCATGCATCAGATGGATCCTTTTATTTATCTCTGGCTCTGTCTACCCAGTGACTTCCTTTGTCTGCCCTTTTACTATGAAGATTCAGAATCACGTGCCTGCCGAGTGAGACAAGGTGTCTGGTGTCACACCTTCACTCTTTCACGGGTGCTGTTCTCCCTGCAGGGTTTACCCTTGTTGCAGCAGTAGTATTTGACAGGGCCTGACACAGAGTAAGAACTTGCTAGATCCTTCGTGAGTGAATGAAGGATTGAATGAGATAGAATGCTGTGCCTTTTTGCTAAGTTCATATTTTTAGCATGTACAAGTACTTGTTCAGATCGTTACAACCTGCCCCAGAAAGTCATTGTAGAAGAATGATTTATTCCCATTATCTATGTTGCTTGTTTAAAATTTAAAATTCTGTTGGCTTCCACAGTGCTGTTGTTGCAACCACAAGACGAAATTCCTAAACTAGAAATCTTTAATTGGTGTGATTTTTATGATTAGATTTTACTCTCTTAGGTTAATAGCCTTTTGGTAATTTCAAATCCTTATTGAGAAAAGTGTAAGTTAATAATAATAATAGTTACCATTTCTCAGTATTTAATTTGTAGCTGGGACTTTGCTAAAGACTTTTGCATCTACTATTTTATCTTTAACATTATTCTGTGAGGTGTTAGTGGTTATCCTCATATTACTAGTAAGGCTAAATGGTTTCTACAAGGTCACGTAGTTTGTAAGGAGCTGAGCAAGAATTTGAACCCACGTTTCTTTGCCTTCAATGCCTGAGCCACTATGTTAAATTGTTCTTTCTTGTGTTTACCAAGTATTCTTCTCCCTTCCCGTATTATGGTCATAGGATGCATTCTTGTTTTATGTTAAAATAATGTACTTTTGGTGACCACTAATCTTTTTTCTCTGTAGCAATATTTGTTGGTTTGACATCTTAACTACTGTGGTCAAAACTCTTTTGTTTACTGTTGTATTAATAGTACTTAGAAATTGTGTGGGTTTTTTGTTTGTTTTTACAGCGAAAGGGGAAAAAGTAAATTATTTTGTTTCACACGTGGTATCATTTTTTAATTGGTAGTTCAGTCTCAACAGATTCTAACAGTCCTCTGAGACAGAACCCTAGAGTTTAGATATTTCTTTTACTAATTTGTGTAAAATAGCATCTCAAGTTGTTGCGTGATATAACTGCAAAGGCATGCTACATGGATAGCAACAAAGCAACACTTTTATACTCAAGGTCAGAAAACAAAGAGAAGGGTAAATCAGTTGAGAAAATATGGGTACACATTAACTGATCTGTCATTCATCATATGTTTGGATTTGCATATGAAAAATTTGCAATAAATGTAATAAATTCTTATTACAAGTACTCAACATCTATATATTGAAAATACAACCCTATCAATTTCGTGCCCTAAAATACTACAGTGGATAACTGTTTATTATGTATTGGTCTGCCAGCGCTTGTAGGGCAGGGTGGTGTGTGTTATAAATCCAACTGAATAGCATGTCTAGACAGAACCAAATGTATAATTATATAAAATCACAGCTCAGGGATTATGACTGAAAAACTTTAATAATTATTGGCAACTCTATGCCCTTTTATATTACTTTGTTTGTATTCTTATAGTGTTGGCCTGTTATTGTAGAAGAGTCAGTTTATTTTTAGACAAAACAGAATATCTAAAATGTGATATGGTAGGAATCCAGTTTTTTAAGTAAAATATATTTTCCAAACAACCTTTTGTTTCTTGATCTGAACAAGTGAATAAATTTAAATAAAAATTATTGCATCCAGTATTAAATTTGGGCAGAAGCTCTTTTGAAACCAATTTAATAGGACATCAAAACTGCCATCTGAAATCCAAAATTTTTTAAAGGGAGGCTTACACTGTATACAGTATAGTTTTTAATAGTTCAAACTGTCTTCACATCCATCTGATTTTTATTGCCTCCTTCTTCCAGTAGTCTTTTAGTCGATCTTCTCTCCTCCTCTAGATACCAACCCTCCGTTCTTCACAGGAGAGAGATCACTGGCCTCTCCCCTTCCTCCTCTGACCTGTCTGCTCCAGACAGGCTGCGGTAAACAAGCTGCAGTGAACATTTTATTATTGCGTTGTAGGATTTCCTTATACATCATAGATATCAGTTCTCCCCTTTTTAGATTTGTATTTTGCAACTATTTTCCCCCAGAAAATAGTTGGGGGACTAAGCCTTGCTTAGTCTTTTTTCTTTAACAATATTATTTGATGATACAAAGTTTTTCATATGATGAAATCCGATCATTTTTTTCATTTATGGTTATTACTTTCAGTGTCTTAGGAAGCCTTTACCTGCTCCCAGGTCCTGAAAATATTCTCCTCTGTTTTCTTATGAAAGCCTTATTATGGTTTTGCCTTTTATGTTTTAAGTCTGTGATCCATCTTGAATTTACTTTTTTTCACATGCTTTATTATTGATAGTCCTTTAAGAGAGATATTACCTCCATTTTACAAATGGGGATTTTGATGCTCTAGACATTATATATAATAGTAGATTTGATTTATAATTTTAGAATCTTTTGAGGGATAGCAGGATGAAGATTATATGTTGTGTCATACCTGTAAAATGTGTTTTGGTCAAAACCCTTTTTGAAACATGCACCCATCATTGTCATAAAAATCTGATTATTAACAAATGAATGTTCTTTTGGTAACAAGATTTATCCCTGTAACAAAACCAGTGGTATTAAGTACAGAACAAGACTGCAACCTTGGTGGGCATATATTTTATCAGGTAGAGATGTATTATTTACAAATGTTCCATATTGATGGCCTGGTGGCATTTGCCTGTTGAGTCAAGATACTTAGTCATATTGCAATAAAAAGTTGAAGTGAAAAAATCAAATTGATTCATGTGTTTGCTGTCAGTTTCTAGTTTCACCAGAGGCATCCCTTATTCCTAGTATTTGAGGTCAGTGCAGTATCCAGCGTTAGCAGTACCAGCATCTGAGGCTAAAGAGAATCCTCAGCAGTAGATGTTGTTTTGTTGATGGTATATATATTGGGTATTTAGTATGCACAAGCCATGCCATAAGGATTATATTTCTTACAACATTCCAAATTTAAAGGGGAGGTTAAGAAAGGTTTCCATAGTCACACACTTGGGAGTGATATGTGGGGGAACATAGTACAATCTTCTAATAAGTCTTCTGAATGGTGGCTTCTTATAAGTCCTTACAAGTGTCTGAGTTGATATATTGATAGGTAATAATACTACAATGTACTGGTAGTCCAATCAATTCTGAGATACTGTAGGAGAAAAGGAGGGGGCTCCATGTTTTGAATGCAAGCATGTTCAAGACACTGTACTGCAGGGATATTTAAAGGTGAACAGGACAGAAAGACGCTAATGCTACTACCAAAAAGACCTTCACTTGGCTATTGGACTGCCATCCATTAGAATTTATGATTAAATCCATTTTTACCTTGCTATTTACTAGGGGGAAAGGCTGCTCTTTATTTTTTACTGAGCAAATGCGTAGTGAGAACTTTTGGGAGACTCACTTGAGGATCCTCAGATCCCATCTGAGAGCTCGTGTTGCCCGTACCACACATTGGGCTGTGTCTGTGTAAACACAGAGAAAACTGGCCAGGTTCATAGCACCCTTTCAGAGTGGAGTTCTCTCTAAGGAAACATTAGCTTCGATTGATAACTCTCAAAGAAACTAGGACAGTTCCCAGGCTGCTCTTTGTTTGTATAGATAAACAACAGGCATTAATAGAACCATGCTGAAAAAAACCAGTAATAAAATTCACTGTGTTCTAATTGTATCCCCTTAGCAGGGCCATGTTACATTTTTTAAACCCCAGAATGGTGCCTAAAGTTGAGATTTACATACATTATGAACTAAATTAAAATGATTTTTTAAAAGTGGTATTTGTTTTGCTTAGTATTTGCCACTGTTTCTGACTAAAATGGATATTAATGGTCTCAAGCACATTGATCAGCTGGTTTTTAATGAACTGTTTTGTATTGTACCCAAGAACCAAACGTAATGGGCTTAGTCATTTGTTCTTTCAGTATATTTTGATAACAATTTTCTCTTTTATAGTAGCTCTCTCCATTTTAATTAAGTCATGCCATGTGAGTGCTTTTCATCTATAAATTAGTTATTGACCTATGTAGTATTGAATGATTTTAGGAATATAAGGCAAACTTGTTTTATCTCGTAACTCAGAGTCAGAATTTTGAGCATTTCTACAGAAAAATTTTCCTGCTTGCTTAGGACAACACTTAATTGTCATGTGAAACCAGCAGTTCCTTTTGATTGCCATTTCGGTGTCCAGATTTATGTCAGCATTAATTACTGTCGCTGGGGGATTCTTCGAGCCAACATTGTACGTGTGTAGGGACTTACCAATGCACTGTTGGATGTCGCGTCGTCCAAGTGAGCATTGACTATTTTTACAGGTAAAGAACTGTTAATATCTTGTCTTTGTAGATATCAGATTATTTGAGTCAAATAATAGTTGCTTAACCATCGACTATATTTAAAAAGAAATTTCCCTAAGAAGCAATTATCATTCACTGTTTGTTTGATCAGATGATGACACTGACATTTTTATTGTGTAGTCATAAAATAGCTAATTTTGTTGTGTTTAATGCCAAGAGCAGATGCACTTCCTAATAAAAACAGCATGCAACGCCCAAATCTACATGCATTATTTAGAAGCATATTAAAATCTTGGGGGTTTTTGTGATTTATATTGCATTGTGTCCTATTTTCAAAAAAAAGTATGTGATTGCAGTCACAGCTTAAAAACTGAAGAAGCAAAAATTGGCCCTTTTGTTTTCAAGTATAACATGTTATTCTGAGAGGCAATATTATGCGTAGAATTTTAATGTATAACTCTAGCACCAGATTATCTGGATTCAAATCTTGCCTCTCTCACTTACTAGATTTGTGACCTTGGATAAGTTACGTAACCTCTTTGTGCTTAAATGTTCTCCTTTGTGGAATGATAATAACAGTGATAATAGTGTGCACCTCATACAGTTGTTATGAGGATTATATAAATTAATACACATAAAGTGAGCAGCGCCTGGCACATAGTAAGGACAAATAAGACAATAAAGGGAGAAAAAGGTAGGGGTGTGTGTGTTACAAGGGATTCTCCTAATATCAGGTCCACTTCTTTTAAATTCTTTTCAAGTTGGTCTTTGATTTCCTAATCCATCAGTGATATTTATAAGGTGACTTTCATGATGAATATTGTTCTAGGTTCTCGGGGGGGGGGGGTACACAAAAGAAAGAAAAGGCATGGTCCCTATTTTAAAAGCTTGAGCCATATTGAAATAGGTACCAAAAAGGAGGTATATACAAATCAAAGTATTATAGCAATGTACAAGTAAAAAGATCTTAATCTTTTGCAATAAATACAGAGAGGATGAAGTAGTATAAAAGTTGAATTTTGATCTTGTAGGACAGAAAGTATAGAAATGCATCATGAAAAGTCTCTGCTTTGTATCTGTGAGAACCACCTCTCTCTCTGAAAGAAAGCTTGTTATGTTCATTGCTCCCTTGCAGGGCTAGTTATTCATTTTAGATGAGTTCTGAGCCCCCTGTTTTTGGTTATCTGTCTTTCTTGTTTTCATCTGTAGCTCTTGTAACTCCACACTGGAAACCAAGTGCTGCAGTCCAGTTTCCTGACTCTCCACGTCTTTATCCATTTCCAAGCCCCTGTGGCAGGTGCTCATTTGGAATGCTCTGGAATGCCCTCTCCTCAACCTCATCCACATCCCATCCTTCAGAGTCCACTCAAATCTCACCTCCAGAACACTGTCCCCAACCTCCTAAACTGAACCCCAGCTTTCCCAGCATAACTTTAGTGCTTAGTTATTATTCTTGGAGGTGCTAAATCCACACAAAACTCTGCAAACTGTGAAGTGCAGTACAGATAAGAGTGGACAACACTGTCTTCTCTTTCTCACATTATTATTTTTTTTTAACCTGCTATGCATTTATCCTGTCATTCCTCCCTTCCCCTGTCCCTACTCCCACAGTCACTGAGAGCTCCTAGAGGTCAAAAGCTTTGTTTCTTAACCTGTCCACATGCCTCTCTCTTTCTAGCTCTAGCTCTAGCTTTCTATATCAAGGACAGTGTCAAGCAGTAATGAATGAGTGAGTGACCAAATGATGCTCTCTGCTAGTTGTAGCAGAGGTGTCTCGTGTTCACGCTAATGCAGCTCTCTCCCAAGAGACTGTGTAGTTAGTGTGGGCAAAAGAGCAAGGAGTTTTGTTCTGAAGGACGTTGGTGTAGTCTGGACTTTACTACAGTATGGCATTGGGCCCCTTTTCATCCACATTCTCATGAAAAATGAGGAAGGTGATGTTGCTGTATACTCCATAGAGCGGTGTTTATGAGTAGATGAAGCGATGTTTGTGGAAAAGCAATTTTGTTAATTTTTAAGTGTCTATTAGTGGTTTCTAATAAAAAAAAAACAGTGTTATAACTTTGATTAAGTATTGGATAAGTTCCTAAATCATGCTCAATCCCGACCCAGAGGATGACACGGTCGTGTGAGTGGGCCCGGGGCTGAGGGGACACCTGGCTTACTCTGCTTCAGCCAGGCCTGCTCCAGTGCCTGTGGTAGCAGCCTGGGTCGGGGTGGGGGCTGGTGGTGCTTGGGAGACCCCTCCATGTGTCAGAGGAGCTTAATGAAGAAATTCTAGGAGCTTTGTAAATACCTGAGTATTCAGATTGAGACAGGGAAATGATTAAATCTGTGATATAACCTTTCTTCACACCAGTGGGAAGTTTACCTTGGAGAGCTTTGGGTGGGGCCTTATGTTACTATATTTTATACAGAACCTTTGAATAGTTAATGTGAAACCAGGTGATGATTACCAAATTACAGACACCCGGCTACTCTCTCTCTCCCTCTCTCCCGGAAATTTGTAGTAGATTCCGACAGGGACAAGTTTATAAAAGAAGGAAGCAAAGTTAGCAGCAATAGCTTCCTCTAGGGACTTTGGGATTCGTTGTCTTGTATGTGTAGCAAAAGGAATGGGGTCTTGGTAGGTGATCGTCTGGTGGGGCTGCCTGTGCATTGTCGGATGCTTGTATTGGGAGCTCTGTGCTTTCAGGATCGTGACTAAATCATGCAAACTTTCTGGATGTTAGGGTCCACGTCTGGAAAATGAGGGTGTCAGGGCAGAGGTCTGTTGTCACTCCTAAGCTGTGATTATTGTGTAACTTAAAAGGGGTTTGAAACTTTTCTCCTAGTCTTCTAACTATATATGGAAAACTTTCCAGAGGAGTCTGAAGTTTTGTAGGAGCGTTTTCCACTCAACAGCGTGAATTAAGGACTTACCATGTGCCGGGGACTGCTTTAGGGGCTGGAGGCGCAGCTGCAAACAAGGCAGAGTGCTTTCCCTCTAGATGTTTACGTTTTAAGGAGAGGGGACAGGGAAACACTCAAAAGCACATAGAGAGGTGGTAGGAGTTACTGTTAGATTGGATGCGGAGTTATGAATGGGGAGTCCAGGACACCTTAGCCTTTTGGCCTGAGGGGCCATGTGGATGGTGCTGGTGGTTATTGGCCTGGTGCATGGAGCACTCAGGGCTTGGGGGTGCCATGTTAAGTTTGACAGGCTCGGGAGAGATGTTATCTGGAGTTTTGAATTTGAGAGTATTTCCTGTGTGGATGGTATGTGAAACTTTGGGACTGGATGAGATCAGCCGATGATTGAATTTAGATAGAAAAAAGAGGAGTGCTGGAGACCAAGCCCAGGGTCCAACATTTGCAGGTCTGGGAGAGAAGGAGAATAGGAGAGAGATCTTGGTCGGTTGTTCTTAGCTTCCATCGAGCAAGTCTGTGTTAAACACTAGCATGTACCCTGCTCTTCCTTTAAGTTTACGGACCACCTGTACCTATGTCTGTTTAAGTTCATACTGCATATATACATAAGGTTTAACAAATACCTTTTAAAACGATGAGACTCACTGCAAGGTGCTGAGAAATGGGAGTGCTCTTCAGTGACCTCCTCCTCCTGTCAAGCATATGGACGCCTACGACACCCTCGGTGCTTAGGCTCATGCAGCCACCATCCAGACTCCCATGTCCTTCTGGGTCAGCCGGTCGACTTGAATGTCGATCAAGATTCAGTTTTGATTGTAGCAAAGCCGGTTTTTTCAGTAGTACTTGTGATTGTAATTGCATAATTAAAATTTTATGTAATCTGATTAAATATGAGTATTATTTTTTTACAAATATATGCTAAGTGCTTTGGAAGGCCTCCAGAAACAAGCCTCCAAAGCGGGGTGTGGGGGGGCGGACTGCTGTTATGTTACATGTGGTCGTGGTCACTATAAAAGATTGGGAGGAATAAACTTCTCAGGTTGCTTCTTGAGGGTGTTTGAGTTCTCTGCTCTAATGAAAAAGGGAGATTATAAATTGTGATGATGCTTTATTGGGTGTGGTTTGTGTAAGAATGACTAGCCTAACAATTAGTCTGGACACTGATTATTCTTAGAAATGGCCTTGAGCCTACTGAATGTATATAGCATGTTAATTTCAAATAAAGCATCTAAGATATATAGTGTTTATGGTTCTCTGCTTAAACAAGCCTTTTCAGTTTTCAAGCCAAGTATAATCCTATTATCTTGGTTAAGTGAGTTTTTACTATATGAACTTTGTAAAAACCTATTTTATAGTATGTTCCAAGAGCCTTCAAAATGGTTATGTTTTGCTAATGCCACTTCTAAGACTTTATAGAAACTTTAGGTTCCCAGAGATTTGTGTCCAAGCATGTTTATTACTTTAACATTTTTAACATAAAAATTGAGTGTAAACTATATGTCAAATAGTGCAGAAATGGTTAAATTATGGCATGTACATATGGAGAACTGTTACATAGTGATTCAACATCTGATATTTGAAGAACATTAAATGGCACGCAGAAATATGCACAGTATAATGGTAAGTCACAAAGAATACAAAACATTTTACCTGGTATGGTCCCAATTTTTAAAACTATACCACAATATTAATAGGGTTTAGCTTTGGTATGATTATGGGTGGCTTTGAGTTTATATTTCATAAATTTTCTCATTTTCCACTTTAAATGGATGTTATTTTCCTATTAATAATTACATGGTATCTTTGTTACAATAATGGATGCGTTGGAACATTAAAAAGAGGTCTTTTGAATTTGATTGCTGTTGAGTGTTGGTGCTCCATAGAATGACTCACTGTGACAGAACATGAATGAAAACAGTACACATTGCTTTTAGCCTTAATAATTATTAATTATTTGTAATTAAATATATTAATATGAATTAAATATAAATATTTATTAAATATATAAATATTTATAATTAAATATATACCTTTAATTAAATGTACATATAGAAATAAAATTGCCTCTCATATATAATAAAGATGATTATAAAATATATATTATTTATATATCTAGAAATAAAATTACTTTTAATCTTCATAATCATTATTAATCATTTATAATTGTTACTGATCTTTATTATAACCAAAATAGTAGAACAAAGTAGAATTTTCTTCATTTTATAAATAAACAGTCTCAGGTTTGTTCCCTCACCCCAAATTACACAGCTTGTAATGGCAGAATTTGAACCCAGATTTTCTGATTTTAAATGTATTGGTCTTTCTGTTCTTGGCCCGCTCTCTGGTCTTTTCTTCAGGAAAGTTAGGTGTGGAAAGGAGTAGTGGGAATCTATCTGCCTTAACAGTTCTGAGTGAGGAACTACTTGTGGATAGAGGACAGTTCTCGGATGAGGTTCAAGTCTGTCTCTGAAACAGGAAAGTCATTCTGGGCTTGCTCTCTTATATAATGGTACTTTTAAAATGCGAAGGAGTTGGGTGATGTGCTCAGAGTAATGGGAGAAAAAAAGTAACTTGAGAACAGAAATGTTATCAGAAGGAGCCCAGAGCTATGTTTCCCAAAATGAGTGCATTTGTTGTAGTTCAGGAAGAAGATATTAGAGCTGTCATTAAGCTGTTCTAAGAAATAAGCTAAAATTTACTAATATTTAATATTGGGATTAAAACTGGGATCCCCATTTGGGTCCTCTGTCAGATGACAAATGTCCCATTTGGAACACTGCTGTCCCAGGGATTGTGTGAGCCTTCCATAGTGCTGAGGTCCTCCACTTCCTTGTTTGCCTTCAGCCTATTGTGATATGCTAGAATTTCAGATTATGTTGACCTGTTTTAATTAAAGCGATAGCTACAGAATTGACACTTGACTTTAAAAGATTCCTACGGAGAACCATGGGTTGAAGGTAATGTTGGTAAAGCAAACACAAATGAGCCGTGAAAAACTGGCAAAGCTAAGACTTCTCCCAGTACAAGCTGTTATCAACTATGAAGTTAGCTGAAAAATACATTTTGTCTAAGAGAATCAGTTCTCCTTCATGGAATTATAATGCACTTACAAAAATCCTCCAAAGTGGAGGAGATTGTGCATTGGCCAAGCTCAGCATGCCGAGTGCTTCAGTGGACCAGTGGGTAATGCCAGCTGGAGTTAGTACCTTTTGCACGCAGTTCACTTTCTTTTTTTATTCCTTCTATTCTGCAACTGTGTAAGTATCTTTTGGGTCCAGGCACTGTGCCAGGGTGATAAAGAAGACAGAGCCTTTTAAGGAGCTCATAATATAAAAAGGTCTCAGTCTTGCACCAAAATTATGGAATGAGAATTGTCTCGTTGGAAGGGGTTCCTGGAGTCATCTCAGTCCAACCTTGTGATTGTCTAGGTGAGGACTTCTCTGTCGTGCACCCACTAATCAGTACCTAGGAACCCATCCCAATCTCTCCTTGACTCAGTATCATGGGCTTCACTTAATAGCTTCCAGCTTTTCCTTTATTCCCTTGGCTATTTATAGTTATATTCTTAGTCCTGATTTTCTAACTTGCATTTTTGCCAGTGGGCATTGCTAATGTATTCCAGCCTGAAAAAAACCCTTAAATTTCAGGCTCTAAGTCATGTAAAATGAATGAGTTTTCTTAAGAAAATTTTGTGTGTGTAGGTGTGTGTGAGTCTGTGAAATTCTGTTGATTTCCTTGTGAATGTAGAATGTCTTTGCTGACCATGAAGACTAATAGAAATAGCATCTTGGGCAAGAGAAAGGAAAATACTCCATGAAGGTGTCATTTGAGATCCCCTCTCACTGTTGGTGTGTAATAAAAAGCAGCGTCCCCCATGCGGGTGAGTCAAGGTTCGGTCATGTGCAGCCAGGTGATTATTTTTAAGTACACGTCTGACAGAACCCCTAGGAGTACCACTCTCTGAAGAATGATGTAGCATATACTTTAGGCCTGAAATATTATAATCAAAGCAAGCTTGTTAAATGCTCATCTGTTCCTGCGTACTGTTCTCCAGCAAGATAAACACATCAAGAAGCAGTCTCTCCCATTTAAAAATAACCAGACTCTCCTTCTGTTTGTAACGGAATTATTTTTGTATTAATTGGTGAGAACAATGTTGTCTGAAAGTATTGTGTATCTCCCCCCCAACTCCTTTTTTGGTGGTGATGGTGAAGGACTAGATAATGCCTTCAAAGAGGAGGATTTCCCCAGGAGTATTAAAAATGAATACAATAGTCACCATCATCATTTATGGCAAATTTATGTCAGGAGTAGAGGAAAGGAATTCTTCACATAGCTTGATGTTTCAGTATTGGGAACATTTGGAAAATAGAGAAAAATGGAGGGGAAATATAAAATTACCCATAGCTTGCTTCTCCATTAAAACAAAAATTCTATTTTAAAAAATTCTTTTAAAGGAACACATTTGTGATTATTTTATATCATTGAGTGGCCGGTGCTAAGCGTGCAGGACATACCTGAAAAAGGGAAGGAGCAATGAGTGAAAGTGGGGTAAAGGCAGCGTCTGTATTACTCTTTTAGTGGTCGTTAGTGGGTTTCTTTGAAAAAGGCAAAAATGACTCAGTAAAAAATGCCTTGAGGGAGTAGAGGACTAACAGCAGTCGGACAGAGAGCGTGCAGAGTCATGGCTTAGGAAACAATTTTATTATAAGACTTTGAGCCTGCGCAGGATCATTTCAGTTTAACAGTGCAATTGAGAGCTTTTCTTCCCATGCGCTGGCTCTGTTGAGGAGGCGTGAGTTCTAGCAGGAGGTTTACACAAAGTCGGGTCAGTTTCGGGCATGTTGCGGAGGCACCACAATTGTGGTAGTCGTGGTGACACAGTGCAGGTGCTCCCAGTGGAACTGGTTTCCGTGACCTGTTCCTTTTGTGTACACACACTTCAAGTTTTAAAACAAACTGCGTGTGTGTTGGGCGCTTCCTGTTGAGGATGTGGAGGAGGTGTGTAAAGCCCCCTGGGGACAGAGACGGGCCTGCACTGTAGTGGACAAACTTCGGATGACGCTGAGCTCATGCATCTGTTTCCCAGGTGATTCACCTGCTTGTAGTAGCATCAACATCTCGAAAGCCAGAAGCCAAAATGACTAGAACTATCCGGCTCTGTTGAATATTAGCATTCTTGCTTTTAAACAGTCACATTTTTGTGGCCGAGCATTTAACTTTGGAAAGAAACAATTTTTTTGGTGTCTTTTAAAATATTTTCTAAATAAACTTAGTTTAAATAATACTACCTTGTTACATTATCTTTAAAACTCATTTCTGTGGCAATATTTAGCACCATGTTTACGTAAGTTATTTATAAAAAATGTTATAAATATGAGGTATTTTTATGTTGGTTTTTTAAAAAAAATTAACTGAAGTAAAATT
>VBSM01001979.1:26087113-26123806 GCA_008086735.1 Cheirogaleus medius | reverse complement strand
TAGCTGGTGAAAAACAAATACAATTCAGTGGATTCCTAGTGGAAACAACTACATGGTCTAAAAATTAGCTAATTTATTTTAAGTCATTATTTATCAGTAGAAGACCATTAAAAATTAGTGAGGGGGAAATCAGCTGTAGGTGATCAAAAGTCTCTTGCACTCCACCTCAGGAGGCCATGTTGTAATGGAGTCACAGCAGGATCTAGGAGTCGGCAATTAGGAAGGCCAAGTTTAAGGTAATTAAGAGTAACTCGGCATTTTAATTATAGAAAGTGACAGTAAAATACAAAGATGGGAGATAGTTGAGTGATCCTATGGTATCCTTTCATAGATACATGGTAATGGTAATTCATTGGTATTTTTATGTTTTTAGCATCTGTTTGCCACAAAATGGTAAGTGTCCCAAGGGCTTGGACACTGCGGGACTATTTATGGAGCTCTGTGCCAGGCCCTGTGCTGAGCACGTCACAGGGGTTATCCTACATCATCATCACGAGAGCCCTGTGGCTGGTCCTGGTGGACAGGAGAGGAAACAGGCACAGAGGAAGAAAGTGCTTAGCAGTAGAATTCATGGGGTCTGTCTGACTCTAGGGCCTTTGCTCTGAATCTTTTAGCTATACGATCTCCCAGTTGAATGGGATAAAATTTGGGGAGGGAAGGGATTGGGAAGACTAAATTAAATACTAAAAATTACGCACTATTGTGAAAGTGAAGGATATTTTGACCAGGTATGTAGAAGCTTCAAAAAGGAAATGCTGGGTTTAGTGATTACCCAGTTTAAACCAAGAGAGAATGGAAACAGTTTCAGTTTTAGAATTCATTATATCTTCACAACATTTCTTCTGCCATTTCCCCCCATGTTAGCAAGGTTTAAGTAGCCACGTTTTATTAGCACTCTTTCCCCCAAGTACATCTCACAGTAAAATTGTGCTAAATGAGCCTCATTAATCCAGTGCCAGGGACCAAATCCAGAGGAAGACTTAGATAGGATTAGGTTCAAGGAGAGAATAACTTGATGCTTTTTGCATAATGATAATTTAGGTTCCTGAAGCATTTAACTCCCAAATGATCTTATGGAGATGAGTCCTTGTTTGGATTCAAGAAAGATAACTCCTCTTCACCTACTCTCATTCTCAACCAAATTAAAGCACTCTTAAACCAGTTCATAGATTTTATATTTCTAAAAGAGAATAGCACCCTTAAGGAATTGAAGAATGGTGTTAACATCCTGTCCAGATGGATATTTGTGCCCGGATGTTCATGTTTATACATATTTTTCTTTGTGAATGTACAGGCAGCAGCCAACTCACAGTCAGCCAAATCACTTGTGTGGTATTCTTCCTTTTTATGCACAATTTCAGCTGGCAGCTAAGCACAGATAAGATCCTTTTATGATGCCCACAGAGCCGTTTTGCTCTGTTTTTGATAAGTGACTTTGCAATTGCAGGCCAAGGACATACTGAAGTCTTTGGGGCGATAAGTCTTAAGAGTGGTCAAGATCTGAGGGCTATTAGGATTTTATTCATTTCCTAAATCCAAATACTTGTTTTAGATTATGTGGGATTTGTTTACCCACATCACATCGACAAATGATAAATGTTTGGGATTCGGTTTTTCTTCCTATTAGTTGATTATAATTAGAGTCATTTGAGTGTGAAACTAGTCATGAGGAATGTGCTCAGTGGTATTTTTTTAGGGTGAAGTTGCATATTGCTCTTTATGAAAATGCCTCTTAATTCACCTTTCATTTTACAATGTTGTGTATATTGTATCATGCATTGTGAGATTTCAAAACCAGACCACATGATTCTGTTCTTCTGGAGCCATTGATAATTGTTGGGAGGTTACATATGTACAAAACCTCTGCAGAAGTCAAGGGAGACCCAGCTTCATTGTAATTCATAATAGCTGGTTGATCTTAAAATGGGCGTTCTATTTCTGTAGAATTACCTGGGCTACTGGTTTACCATTCCATTCTGCTCCTGGACCCAATTTATTTTCCACGTTGCCACCAGAGTTTCTGTACAAAAAGCAGGCCTAGCCATGTCACTGTCCTGCTCAAAACATTTCTAAGGCTTCTTACAGCCTGTGGGAGAAAGTTCAGGATTATCCATGATGGCCTTCAAACCCTGTGGTGGGAACCTTGCTGTTCTGGGCCACACCATCTGTCACTGCATACTTTGAACTTTGTACTTGTGATCCACTGTGCTCTCTCTCACCTCAGAATACTTGTGTTATTCCCTTTTAGTGCCCTCCCTTTCCACCTCCTTGTTCTGTTAAGGTTTTACTCAAGGGGTTCTTTCGCCCTGACTCCACTAGGCTGGGCTCTGTGCCCTACCTGTGCACCCTGTAGCACTGTGTTTACCTCTCGTTGCCTGTCACTGTGCTGTGTTTGCCTGTTCAGGTGAGAGAGCTGTGAATTCCTTGAGAGCAGGGGACCCTGTCTTCATTATCTGTGTACCTCTAGCCTGGTGCAGAAACTGACACATACTAGTAGATCTGATCCTCAGTGTGTCCAAGTGCAATGTTGAATGAGTGGTGGAGCTTCCTTTCGAGGTGATGAGTTCCCATCACTGCAGGTGTTGCAGGCAGGTGCTGAGAAGACTCTATTACTCAGGGGATACTCTGCCTTTCATTTCGTTTGTTACTTTGTTTAATGCTTTTAGTTGCACAGCTCTTTTTTTTTTCTTTTAACTTTTTCATCTTTTATCTTTGACCCCAAAATAAGTAATACAGTTGTTTAAATATTTAAGACTTTTTTAGTAATTAGCATCATATTAATAGCTACAAAATGCCTATTCTGTGTCAAACATATTGCTAGGTTCTTCATATGCATTAGTATTAGTTTTTTCCAGCAGTGTTACAAGAGAAACGATGATAGCATTGTTTTTATTTTATGGTTTTAGAAACCCTGTCCAGGGAGAAGTAAATTAGTCTGCCCAAGGTTTTATTTACAGTGTGTAATTATTAGAACTAGGATTGAAATCCAGGCTTGAATATGGACATTTTGCTGTACCACTTTGCCTGTAAAGGAGACTAATGTTTGCATAATGGTTTACCATAAGGCAGGAATTCCATGGTTGTGAGGTAGTAGTGACTTGATGGTAGGCATGTTGTTACTTTGGCGAAGGTGTTTGAAATAGAGAGGAATGATCAGTTTTTAGAAAGTGAACGGAGATAAAAATGGAAATAGAATTACTTTCTGTTTAGTGTCTCCACTTGGATTTTGTTCCTTTCTTTAAACAAAAACTATACATCCAGTTAAGTTAAAGTAGAGAAAGTGATTCTAATCAGTAAATGGTCAGTAAATTTTTGATCTGCCCAAAGACAGGAGTTCCCTCCCCTCATTCCATCCCAGCCCTGCGGAATTACTGTGTTTATGTTAGACATCATCCATTGCTCATAATCCTTTAGCTATTTGGGGGATAGGGAGGAAGGAGGAAGAGTTATAATAACATTTCCACAAAAACCAAATAAAATAATATTTTTCACCTATATCAAATGAGTTACACTAAAGCAACTATATTTTAAAAAAAATGACAGGAGTATCAATAGGATAAGAATATTATTACAGTTAACCCCCAGGATTCTATGATAGGAGGTAGTGGCAACCAGAGATTAGTTTAAGGGTATAGATCCTCAAATTGACTCTAACCTAACAGTTCATCTGGCTTGTTAAACACAAGGAAGCTTTTTGTAAATGTCTTGTGTTTAATGTGCTGTTGGTGTTTAACTTCCTGTCTCCCCTGCACACTGCCCATACCCGCGCCTGCTCTCCAGGGTCCCCCCCCCCACATTCTCCCTAGTTTACCACCCAGAGTAGATCAGATGATTCAAGAACTGGATGTCTTTTATACCCAAAGAAAACATTGGAAAACATTTATTTTTATTTAAAAGGATGTTTAATAATATGGTATGTTATTTAGACAGAAAAAGATAGTGAATCATGCTTTAATGCCATAAATGTATGTGAAACTGCTTTTTGCCAAATCTTACCATGTGTCCTTTAAATGTTCTCTAGCATCTGCAGTGGAATTTGTGTTGGGTAGAAACAGGTTATCTGACTATACAGGGTTTGATTTTTCTCACATAAAATGTCTGTTGGGAAACCATTAGGGGCGGTGGTTCTACCAAGTCATTCCAAGGAACTCTGGCTCCCCGTGGCTGTCAGCATTCTTAGCCTTAGGCCTTTGTCCTTAAATCTGCAGGGCTCTGTTGGAGCTCCAGCCAAGATGTCTGGGAGAGCAAGGGAAAAGGAAAAGGGCAAAATCTGGAATCTTCCACCCATTGACTTCCACTGGAAACTCCTTGGCCACTTCTGTCTTTAAGGGAGGCTCAAGTGTGGTGTTTAGGCGGGCACCCTGCCAACCCAAATAAAATCATATTTCTATTGCTAAAGAAGAGGGGAAGGGGGTTGGAAATAGAGTTTGAAAACATTGACTCTCTGCCATCAGATACAACATTTATTTTTTAAGTCATGAATCCGCCTAACCAACTTTCCAAAATTTAGAGGGAAGTGTGTTATTTAGGGCTATTTTAAAGAAATATTTCAGCTTTAGACAAATTGTTTCCCAGGTCATTTCTGTGCTTTTGTTAAATTCTTAATATACTTTCATTACTCTTCAATACATAATCTTATAAAACTATACATATTAATCTGGGTTTAAAAATAGGATTGGTATTACATGATACAGGTTAAGAAATTCTTTCATGCCTCTCCTGAAGATACATGTTTTAGAAATATTTATGAAAAATCACCAGGTCTTTGTCAGAGAGCCACTTTAGATATATTAATAACTCTTGAAAGTTCCAAACCTCACATGCTAAGAACTGCTTTGGGTCGCTGTACTCACTGATCCAGTACCAAATTCTGCCACGATCTTCTGATGTGCTGTGGTTGGATTTTTCTGCATGAAAAGTTCTGCGTATCCCCTTCAACCTGGAAAAATTCTTGTGATCTTCAGGTTTCAGTTCTTCTGCTCAGCCTTTTTCATCATATGCATGCTGTCTTCCCTCCCTGCCCCATCGCCTCCTGGCTGGTTTATGGTGGCTTAGGTGCTCCTACTGGGCACTTATTTCTTGCAGAGAAGAAATCAGTGGGGATGATGTGGAGTAAATGAAATAGTCCAGGTAAAGCACTCCCTGCAGTGCCTGCCTCCTGATAATAAGCACGCATTATGTATATCCAGAATTTTTTCACACTGCATTGTAATTACTTCTGTGCTTTTCTCAACAATAAATTCTTTGAGGGCAGTGGTTGTGCTTTGTTTGTTAAAGCTATTCCTGGCGTCCATGCACGGTGTGTTGTGCATGGTAGTTACTCAGTACATGTGTGATGAATGAGTGAGTGTGAATGGTGAGCAGGAAGAGGAGAAAGAAAGACCAGAGCTCTACAGTGTCCACTTTCACCTTACTTAGCCTTCGGGGACATAAGGTAGTGGGGTCTATAGATCCCAGAGGTAGAAAGTGAGGCATCTGAACTTAGCAGGGAGTGACAGTTTTCCAACATGCTTTGTTATGTTGAATTGGCTGGACCTCATGCAGGTACCATGGCCTGACTCAGAGCTATAGAATTATCTGTCATTGGAAGACTGAATTTAAGGAGTTCTGTATTCATTTGCTCAAGTTGTTCATTTAACACTTGAATATCTGCTGTGTGCTGGGTTCTGGAGCTGCAAAAGTGAGCAAGAGCAGTCTTGCCTTTATATTTTTCCGGGGTGGTTGTGGAGACAGACAAATACATATAACCTCACCCTCGATGTGTGAGTGCTTAAGTGATAGATTATAGGAATGAGAACAGAAGGGACTGCTGATGTTTATGTTTTGTTTCTTCTTTAAGAACATTAAGTTCTCTTTATGGAAGGTAAGTGCTGTTCCTTAAGCTCTTCAGAGATTTTACAAACTTGTTTATATTCACATATTTGAGACACCGGACTCCAGCTATTAGTAACGAGGCAGAACAGCATTAGAAGTGATTGCATAGCCTCTGCAGTGTCAGGATGGATTTGCCCTGCCCTCTGAATCAGTGTGTTGGCGTATCTTTAGGTGTGGTGGGCCGGGCCAGAATTGCAGGCTAATGAGAGAAGACAAGGCTTTGTGTGTGTGACACGTACATGTGGACATGCCTGTTATTTTTACTTTCATTACTGATTATTAATACTTTAATTTATTTAAGTGGGTTTTACTGAATTGCTGTTATTTTAGTTTAAAGGAATAGGCATATAATGTATGCATTTCTGTATTTATAGATGCTTTTCCAGAGATGTATTTGTTTTAATTTGTCACCTCTGTCCTGACAATGATTTTCCTAATGTGGATATTAAAAAAAAAAAAAAGTGATAGGACAGAGTCATTAACCTATCTACAATTGATAGGACATAATTATCTAAATAGTACAGTATGATAGTGCCAACTTTATACCACTATAGTAAGTAACCTTGAAAGATAATCATTAGAATAGTGTGATTAGTTCTGAGTGTTTGGAGGCTTCCTCAAAAAATGAGGCTGATAAAAATTTTCCAAAATTATCATCACTTGGTGCCATAATTATTTAAGAGATGTCGTGATAGGAAATTCATGGTTTTCTTTGATCTCTTTGTTTCTGAACACAAAATTTCAAAAGAAAACTCTTTCTTCACTGTCAGTGAGACTTTTTGGTCAGTGAGGCCATTGTCAGTGGCCTTGTGAACTTGTACTTTCTGAAGAGAAGTGTACTGTGAGGAAGCTTAAAAATACTGTAGGTTTTTGTTGGCATCTTCTTCTCGATGGTATTCATGTACTCTGCATGCCATTGAAAATATGCTCTATTACTCACAAAATACGCTCATTCTCTTGTACCGAGCAATCGGAAATGGGTCCTCTCAAACCATCTTAGTGTGGAGAATGGGCTGCTTTTATCAGTCGTGTGAAGAAGTGAGCGCCCGGCCCCTCAGTGGCAGGATGGCTCCTTCTTCGCAGCTGCTTGCTCCTTTCTCTGTGGAGGACGCCAGTTGCTCAGAGAAGGCTTTGTCTGTTGTGTATAAAATGAACTTTGTTTGGGCCCTTCCTCAAGCAACTTAAACTGTTTAAGAGTCCAGTCGGACATTCCTCCCCAGATGATAATTTAAATGCAGGTCAAATTTAGAACCCAACTTATATTAGTTTAAAAATAGACATTGCCTTTAGAAAACTGACCTCTGGTACATTTGGGACTTGGGGATTTGATAGGCTAGCTCTTGTAATTGTCATAGCTCTGTTTTGGACTCTGAAAGACAGTATGCATTTGAGGCTAGATGAAGCCAGTGTGCTTGTCTCTTGGGACCTAGTCCTTTATGCCATGCCTCGGTTTCTTCAGTCCATGCTCATTCTTTCCAGTAAATTCGTGGGAAGACAAGAAATTATTCATTATGAAATTGAACCTGAATTCTCTACACTAAATTTTTTGGATGCTTTCCAGTTTGACTGAGAAAGGTTAGAGAACATGGAAAGAAAATCTAACAGGATAATTTCAAGGTAATAAGACCATTGTATTGATCATTCTTCAGTTTTATTTAGGTGAGTCAGGAACTTTTCCTCAGTTATATGTTATATAACAGTTATATGTCGTTAACCCTAAAGATACACCTGGGGCTGGAAGTCAGTATTTTAGATGATGTAACTTAACATTATTCATTATGCAAGTGAATAATCAGTTATCAGAATATGAGTAATCTTTCCAAGCCTCATTAATCACACCCAAGTGTAAGATTTACATAGAATGTGTTAAACAGAAAGGTTATTAGGGTAATGTTGGGGTTGGGGAGAAGTTTATTGCTAACTTTTTAATGATTAGAGAAGCGAACATATATTGAGCTTGCATAAATGGATTTGAATTATTGCCTAAAATTTTGACTAAAATTGTAACAAAATGATAAGCTTAAAGTAAATACTTGACTTATCTTGACTTTATTTAAAAAATAAACTTGAAGGGTAATTTTTTTTTCTTCATGATTTAACAATGCAAAACAAGCATTTCTTTTTATGTAGGAAAACCTATATTTATTTCTGGATACCACTTTTCTTGTAGTCTTAATGATTATCATCTTCACCAACACCTTTGTATAATAGTTTCCTTCAGGCTGATGTCAGTGTTTAACATTATGTCTTTTTGGTGCTTTCAGCAACACCAAATTATATATTATTTTGTGACCCAACTGTGTCTATAATGCTACTTTTTACATCAAAACAAGTATTTTTCTAAAAAGAGAAAACATGAGTTTTTGACTTGCATTTTGTTTATAAGAGGATATACTGTCACTGTTATTCTAATAATTGATGTGTTTCTGACAGAGGGCTACTGTGAATATTTTTGCATTGCCCGAGTAATGTTTGGACATCTCTAAAGATTACCGTGCCATACCAGTTTTGGTAGAAATGTCATATAGTGGCATTGTTTGAAACATTTGTGGAGGCAGTTATGATTTTTTTCTTTGTTGTATACCTATTTGAACAAAAGCGAAATCATTGCTGTAATAGTCATTTTTCATCATAACATAAATGCTGAATCTGTAAGTAGAATTTCTTTAAAAAGGTGACCTTAGGTATTAGCTACCTATTATTGTACATATGTTGTAGAGGACATTTTCAAAGTTAGTGGTTTCATAGGAATGAAAATGCCTGTTCCCAATACTGGGAAGTTTGCTCATTTAACTTAGTAGCAATGATGTTTATAATGTCTTAATAGTTTTATAGTGCTCTGTAGGAATGCTTAAGTAGTTAAAATACCCTTTTCAATCTGCAGAATCCTCCCTTCAAACAGACAGGACACGCATATTTAAAAACAAAAAGAAATCAAATCTACATATTAATATATTTCTAACTCATTGGAAAGGAAGTGTCAAGACTGCTGATTTTCAGCAGTCTCTTTATAAGTATTAATTTTGTTTTTCAGTAAAGCCTTCAGTACAGCAGAACTCTCAAGCAAAACGAAATGTGGCTCTTAAAAACTCAGAGCTATTTTGGGTTCATTTCTCTGAAGTTGAATGAATGATCATCATTTATTTGTGTTTTTCCCCCTTGGTCCCCTTTTATGTGTCAGGCATCATCCTGGGCTCTGGGGACATTGTATTTTTCCAAACTGACACTGAACTTATCTTCATGTAAGTTAAGGCTTAATGAAGGAGACATGAAACAAACAGTATATGGTCACACAAGTAAATAAATATGCAAACAGTAGCAAGTGCTCTGGGAGCAAATAACCGTGTCTTTCCAATAGTAGTAAGGAACAACCTGATGTTTTGTTTAAAAAGATAAAGAAGCAAGATGTGGGGTTTGCGGGCTACATTTTCAGTGAATTGTACATGAAAGGATATTCTTTGGAACTGTTTGAATTTAGCAGGATGTGTGGTGTAAGGGTGGGAGAGGAGGAGGAAGGGCGATGGCAGAAAGCACTTCTGACAAAGACGAGTGGGAATTAACCAGGTTTTGGACTCGGGAGGTGGGAAAATGTTTCAGGCAGACCCGCGTCCCCGACAGGAAAGCGGGGTGAATTTGGGGCGCTTAAAGGCATGTGTGTGGCTGGAGCACAGTAACCGGGGAGACAGGTGAAGTGTCTTAAAAGGTGGAAAGATTTGCTGGGTTATCATGCAGGGGCCTTTAGACCCTGTCAAGAGTTTTAAATTTTGTTCTGAGTGGAATGGGAAGCCATTTAGTGGCTTTAGGCAAGGATGTGTTACAGGGAGATCAGGTATGTGATGTTTTTCTGGGGTGCGAAGGGGCTGGCTACTTTCCCTCCCCAAACTAGAATGGGCTTTTTGCATTTGGGTGACCCTTAGTAAGCACTCCTCCCCAGCTAGAACGTAGGCTCCCTGAGGGCCATCGTTTTGTATCGTTCACTGCTGTGTGCCCATAACCTGGGGCAGAGCTTGACACAGAGAAAGTGCTCGATAAATATTTCTGAACAGACTGACCGATGGCCTGAGAGAAACGCTCTTCTGTTTCCTGCTAACCCAGGTGTGTCAGCACCTTCCCTGCCCTGCCACCCCGCAGCCTGGCTGTATGTAAACCTGTCTGAGGGCCAGTGATCAAGGCAGCCAGCATCTGCCCAGACCCTCGTCCTGGACAAGAAGGTCTTTGTTTGGCTACTTTGGGAAATACTGGCTACTACCAGGGCTGAGTTCAAAGAAGTGGTGTATTAGCCTAATTTTTCATGCTAGAAGCCTGATGGCACAGCTACAGAAAGGATTTGGCAGCAAGGAGCAAATGTGGATTGCTTGAAGTTTCAAGGGGAGAGGAGGCAGGAGAGCATTTAGGAACATAGTGCTGGTTTTACTAGTTCAGACATTTTAAATTTCAATATAACTGTGTTTTTCCAATAGTATAAAGGATCAACTTGATGTTTTATTGAAAAAAAAAAAAAAGAATCGGCAGCAAGAGGTGGGGTTTGCAGGTGACATTTTTAGTGTGTTCCTTTTATTTAAGATAAATCTTTGACTTTGAAAGAGCTTGACGGATAGAGCTAGTTAATGGTGTGAACATCTGTTGAGACTGAGAGCAGTTTTGTCCTTAGATATAGATCCCGTTAATATAAACTCTGGCTATAAACCACCTCTGTTCTCCGGTTCAGGCTTGAAGAGTGTGGAACAGGACCAGGCCCACGCATTAGCTCTTTTATGGTCTAAACGTTCTTGTGTGAAAGCCAGTCTCCTGAGGAAAGCATTTGAGGAACCAGTTCCTCCTCTGCCCTAGTGACCCTGAGTTGTGGGTAAATGCTGAAGTGTGCTTTTCCTCTCGCTACCTCTGGTAACTAAGTTTCCCCCAGCTGGTTACCTGCTTCGTATATGGGTCTGGAAGTGGCTTTAATTGTACTCCTAAAGCTTAAGGTAAATTTCTTTATTTTCTCTTTGAGGGAAGTGAATGGTATTTTCATACATTTACATCCTTTTTTGTGGTCCTGGAAGGCAGGGTTTGGGATCTCCTTAACTTCTGTATTGTTCTCCAATTTCCATCTCAGTTTCCATCAAAAGAGCAGGTTTATGATGCCTGCCCCTTTAACCCTCCCTGCAAAAGTAATTATTAAACAACTCCTTGGGCAGATGCTAGGACTTTTTCTACTGCTGTGTTTGTGAAAAACACAAAGTTATATTTTTTTAATGTATGTGACTTCAAGGGACTAGTGAAATAATTAAATTGATTAACCAGGGTGACAGAGGAGACCTTCGTTATATTTCCACAAGCGCGTAATATTGACTCAAAAAAGAAAAGTGTTACAACAGAATTTCACTATGAAAGTTGTCTTCATCAGAATATGTGACTCACTTTGGAAACTTGGATTATTGTTTCCCATCTAAAACAGTCAGTAGAACAGAGGTTATGCATGTTCTGTCAGGAGTGAAGCTGATATTTTAAAGTCTATACACTTATTCAAATGGATTAAGACAAAATTAAAATGTGGCTATACTTGGACAACATGGTCAGATATTTTAAGATGAATAAAATTTAATTCAGCCAATATGTTCTTCTGTTAGTCTTTAAATTGATAGATTCAACTTTTTGTTTGTTTATTTTATGGAAGAACGTTGTACTCCTGATAACGTTGGCAGCCCAGGCTGATGGGAATCCACACTTTAGTATTTACTGAATAGTAGCGCACCGGCTTCTGCTTTTAAACATGAGTGCTCTGATTGGGTAGTGTGTGGGGGATGGGAGGTATTGAAAATCTAGAAAATTGAGACTTTAAAACGCTTTCAGTTTTACACTTTCCTTTCCAGTTTGGATGCCTTTATTTATGCCTTATTGTAGCAGCTAGAACCTCCAGTAGAATGTTGAATAGAAATGGTGAAAGTGGACATCCTTGTTTTGTTCCTGGTGTTAAGGGGAAAGCTTTGTCTTTCACCATTGCATATGATGTTAGTTGTAGGTTTTGTACAAATGCCCTGTATCAGATTGAGGACTTTCCCTAATTTGCTGAAGATTTCTTTCTTTTGAAATCATGAGTGGTATTGAATTTTTGTCAAGTGCTATTTCTGCATATATTGATATGATCATGTGGCTTTTTGTCCTTTATTAGTATGTTGTATTAAATTAATTGATTCTTGGATGTTGTATTATTATAATTAATTTTCAGATGTTAAACCAAACTTGCATTGCTGGGATGAATCCCATTTGGTCAGAGTATTTACTCCTTTTTATATGTTACTGGATGTAGTTGGCTAATTGAGGATTTTTTAGTGGAGAATTTTTGTTTGCATATTCCTGGGGAATATTGGTCCATTGTTTTCTTTTTTTGTGATGTCTTTGGCTTTGGTATGGGGTAATATTGAATTCCTCGAATAAGTTGGGAATTGTTCTCTATTCTTCTATTTTCTGGAAGAGTTCGTGAAGAATTGGCATTATTTTTTCTTTATGTGGTGGAATTCTGCAGTGAAGCCATCTGGGCTTGGGATTGTCTTTGTGGGAAGATTTTTAATGACTAATTCAGTTTCTTGTTATAGGTATAGTCAGATTTTCTATTTCCTCTTAAGTTAGTATTGGTTATTTATGTCTTTGTAGGAATTTGTCCATTTCATCTAACTTGTCTAATTTGGTGGCATAGAGTTTTAAATAATATTTCCTTATAATCTTTTACTTTAAGGTCAGTAGTGTTGCTCCTTCTTTTATTCCTGATTTTGGTAGTAGGTTTTTGTGTTTTTTTTTTTTTTTTTTTTTTTTTTTTTTTTTTTTTTTTGATAATTTTCTTTTTTTTGGTTTAGCTTACTTTTTAGTTTCTTAAAATAGAAATGAGTTGAAATCTTTCTTATTTTATAACATAGGCTTAAGTTTGAAGCCATAATATTCTCTCTAGCCACTGTTAGTTAGAGCTGCATGCCATGAATTTTGACATGTAGTATTTTTGTTTTCATTCAGTTTAAAATATTTCTTAATTTTGAGCCAGGTGTGGTGGCACATGCCTATAGTCTCAGTTACATGGGAGGCTGAGGTGGGAGGATCGCTTGAGCTCAGGAGTTCAAGACCAGCCTGGGCAACACGGTGAGACCCCATCTTTTAAAAATATTTTTTTTAAATATTTAATTTTGCTTGTGATTTTTTTTCTTTGACTCATGGTTTGGAAATGATTGTTTGATTTTCAAGTATTTGGAGATTTCTCACATTGCTTTTGGTTGTTGATTGTAATTCTTTGTGGTTAGCAGACATATTTCATATTATTTTAATCCTTCTAAATTTGACACTTGTTTTATGATATTGCAAGTGGTCTGTCCTAGACCTTAAAAGGAATGTGCATTCTGCTGTTGTTGGATGAAGTGTCCTGTAGATGTCAGTTCAGTCAATATGGTTAATAGTGCTATCTAGTGTTAATACCCTTGCTGATTTTTGGTCTGGTTGTTCTATCAGTTATTTAGAATGTGGTGTAAAGGTCTTCTATTATTGATGACTTGTCTCTCTCCTTTCAGTTCTGTTCATTTTTTTCATTTGTTATGGAGCTCTCTTGTTAGGTAGTATGTGGGTTTACAGTTATTACGTCTTGCTGATGAATTGACTCTTTTACCATTATAAATTGACCTTTTTCTTCTCCAGGAATATCTTTTTTGTCTTAAAGTCTATTTTACCTAATAAAGGTATAGCTGCTCCAGCTTTCCATGGTTACTATTTATGGTATATATTTTTCCATCTTTGAAGCCTATTAGAATCAGTCATGTGTCAGTTTGTGGTTGCTTTTTTTTTTTCAAATTTGTCACATTTCATAGCATTTTATTTATATACGTGATGATACTGAGTTAAAGTGAAAGGAAAATCCTTTTAAAATGATTATATATAGTTTTAAGTTATCATACATGTGTACACTTCTAGGAATTTTAACACATGTATGGATTCTTATAACTTCCACCACAGTAAAGATTCAGAAGAGTTTTATAACCTCTCCAAAATCCTTCATGCTATCCCTTTATAGTCACCTTTCTGTCTACCATAACCCCTGGCACCTACTGAAGCGTTCTCCATTTCTGTAGTTTTTGCTTTTTGAGAAACTTAATGAAGTAGGATGTCATATAAATGGAGCCATACAGTATGTCATCTTTCAAGACTGGCTGCTTTCACTAAGCATGCCTTGAGATTTATCCAAGTTGTCGTGTATATCAGTAGTTCATTCCTTTTCATTGCTGGATGATCCATTGTGTGGATGTGCCAATTTGTTTATACTGTCACCTGTTGAAGGACACTTGGGGTGTTTCCAATTTGGGGTGATTATGGAAAGAGCTACTATAAGCATTTGCGTCCAGGGTTTTCTGTTAACTTAAGTTTTCATTTCTCTACTGTAGATACCCAGGTGTGTGGGTCTGAGTCATAGGGTTAAGTTCTTTACAAGAGACTGCCAAAACACTTTGAAGAGCGGCCATATCATTTTGCATTCCCACCAGCAATGTTTGAGAGTTCTTCTTGTTTCCCATTTTTGCCACCACTTGGTATTGCCAGTATTTTTTTATTTTAG
The DNA here is from genome assembly GCA_008086735.1 of Cheirogaleus medius. NCBI lineage: Eukaryota > Metazoa > Chordata > Mammalia > Primates > Cheirogaleidae > Cheirogaleus > Cheirogaleus medius. The sequence goes on along the minus strand of VBSM01001979.1, from coordinate 26,109,366 downwards.
CCATTTTGATGGGTATATAGGAGTATCTTTTCATGCATCTATTTGCATCTCCCTAATGGCTAATGATTTCAAACATCTTTCATGTATTTTCTGTTCTTAATATCCTCTGATAAAGTGTCCTCTTCAAGATTTAAATTTTCTGTGGTAACCACTTTATTTTAAGTACACTGAATGCAATATTTTCTTGTTAACAGGGGTCATTGTATGAACTATAATTGTTATGTGGGTTTGGAATTAAAGGGAAGCTTTCAAGGACTATTGGGGTCGTAGAGGCTGCTTATGTCTCTTTCTGAATTCCTTTTCTGCTGTCGGCATGCCTGGTTCTGGCAGCGGTCCCACTTCTGTTCTCTTTCTGGTTTACTGCTTTTATGAAATGATTGTGAATAAGCCTGGTAGAACTGTGTTTCAAAAAGAATAGTGAAGTGCTTCTCAGTAAATGCCCCCAGAGCTCTTCTCGAAGTAAAGTACATAAACTCTGTAACATCTGTTTTAGGGCTTCTCCAAACTGGGGCCGAGGATTTGATATGAGGGGTCTGCGGATGTGAATCTGTGTGTGCACCGAGCATTGTCTGTAGGCTGTGTAAACAATATGCCTTTCAACATATGTTCTACTATTTTTCAGAATGATATGGATACTGTTGAGCAATTCTAAATTTTGGTAGTTTTTTTTTCTCTCGTTATATAATTTGTCTACCAACTCTTTTGCTGCTTTCTTTTTGCTTGTCTGTGATGTGGTGAGTAGAATTTGTCAGGTGGAGCTTTTCTTGGTAAGTGAGATATTGCTGTGTATGACTAGCCAGGACAGGATGAAATAGTTTTTTTCAGTTCGTAATGTTTAATCATGGGTTATCACATGCTCTTTATAAGGCTTGTATTAATTTTTGATGATGTAGTATGGCATATTTCTGTTGAAAAGCCTTTTGTGAAAGTTGGGATACTTGCAGGCTCTTCTCATTCTTCAGGTGTTGGGACCTATATGAATTATTTTTTATTAATGCTAATCTAAAAAGTGACAAGAAAAATTGCATTCTTCAATTTATGATTGCATGAAAGTGTTTAAATCATGGGTTGTAGGGTTGATTCTTTCCCACATTCATCATGTCATTTTGATGCATGTTATAACAAATAAAACTTGATTAGTGGCATGGTAGTTTAATCCAAGGATTATAAAAATAGAAAAGGTCTGATCTTAGTTATTTCTTTTCTTCTGCTAGGTTTAGGATTGATTTGCTCTTGCTTTTCCACTTCCTTGAGATGGTTTGTTAGTTGTTGATTTGTGAACTTTCTGTCTTTTCGATGTGAGCATTTCATTCTATTAGTTTTCCTCTCAGGAATGCTTCTGCTGTATCCCACAGATTTGGATAATTTGTGTCCCTGTTATCATTTAGTTCAAAGAGTCTTTTGATTTCCATGTGGATCTCCTCCTTGACCCAATAGTCATTCAGCAATAGATTGTTTAATTTCCATGACTTTGTGAACTGGTGAGTGTTTCTGTTGGAATTGATCTCTAATTTTATACCACTGTGGTCTGAGAAGATACAAGATATAATTTCTATTTTTTTTTTAAATTTGTTGAGATCTGATTTGTGGCTTAGGATGTGATCGATTTTAGAGAAAGTTCTATGAGCTAATGAGAAGGATGTATATTCAGCTTTATTTGGATGGAATGTTCTGTAGATGTCTGTTAGACCCATTTGTTCTAGAGCTCTGTTTAAGTGTATTGTTTCTTTGCTTGTTTTCTGCTTGGAGGATCTGTCCAGTTAGGTCAGTGAGGTGTTGAAATCCCAAGCTTCTATGGCATTACTATTTATCATGTAATATAGCTCAGACAGGGTTTGCTTTATGTTTCTGGGTGCTCCTATGTCAGGTGCATAAATATTAAGAATTGTTTTGTCTCCTTGTTGGATTTTTCCATTCACCATTATATATTGACCTTCTTTGTCTTTCTTTACTTTTGCTGTTTTAAAGTTTATATTTTCTGATATAAGAGTATATCCCAGCTTTCTTTTGGTTTCCATTTGCCTGGAAGTTTGTTTTCCAACCCTTCACCTTGAGTCTGGAAGCATCTTTGTGGATAAGATGTATTTCCTGGAGACAGCAGATACTTGGCTTGTGCTTTTTATCCACTCAACCAGTCTATGTCTCTTCAATGGATAATTCAAACCATTCACATTTATTGAGAGAATTGATATTTGGGGTAGATTTCTGTTCATGCTGTTAGATAAATTCTTATTGTTTTGTTTTACCTCTTAAGCCATTGTGGAATCAGGGTTCTGGACTTTAACTCTTGAGTGATTTTACTTTGGTGGGTGTCTATTGCACCATTCAGTGTACATTGCAGATCCGAGTACTTCCTGCAGGGCAGTTCTGGTCTTCGCAAATTCCATCAGCGATTGCTTGTTGGGAAGGTCTCCCTCGTACGTAAAGCTTAGTTTTGCTGGGTAAAGAATTCTAGGTTGGCTATTATTCTGTTTTAGAAGATTGAGGATGGGTCCCCAGTTCTTCTGGCTTGTAGGGTTTCAGCTGAGAAGTCTGTAATTAGTCTGATAGGTTTTCCTTTGTAGATTATCTGCTGTTCTTGTCTTACTGCTTGAAGGAGAACTATACAGAAGATTAATAAAACCAAAAGTTGGTTTTTCAAAAAGATAAGATAAACAAAATTGACAGCCCTCTTGCTAGATTGACAAAAACTAGAAAGGAAAGGACTCTAATAAAGTCAATTAGAAATGAAAAAGGAGAGGTCACTACAGATATCACAGAAATACAAAACATTATCTTTGAATACGATAAAAATCTATATGCCCCCAAACTACAAAATGTGGAGAAAATGGACAGATTCTTAGAAACACACATTCTTGAGCCTCTCTAGGCTCAATCAGGAAGAAATAGAATTCCTGAACAGACCAATATCCAGCACAGAAATTGAAGCAGTAATTAAAAATCTTCCAACAAAAAATGTCCTGGACAAGATGGGTTCACACCTGAATTTTACCAAACTTACAAAGAAGAACTCGTATCTATACTGCAGAAATTATTCCAGAACATTGAGAAGGATGGTATCCTCCCCAACTCATTCTATGAAGCCGATACCACCTTGATACCAAAGCCAGGAAAAGACACAACACAAAAAGAAAACTACAGACCAGTATCCCTCATGAATACAGATGCAAAAATCCTCAACAAAACCTTAGCAAACCAAATCCAACAGCACATCAAAAAAATAATTCATCATAACCAGGTGGGCTTTATCCCAGAGATGCAAGGGTGGTTCAACATATGCAAATCTATAAATGCAATTCACCATGTAAATAAAAGCAAGAACAAAGACCATATGATTCTCTGAATAGACACAGAAAAAGCATTTAACAAAATCCAGCACACTTTTATGATAAAAACTCTTAACAAAATAGGCATAGATGGGACATACCTTAAAATTATTAAAACCACATATGATAAACCCACAGCCAATATCATATGGAATGGGGAAAAATTAAAAGCATTCCCACTTAGAACTGGAACCACACAAGGTTGCCCACTATTTCCACTTCTATTCAACATAGTACTGTAAGTCCTTGCAGAGCAATCAGACAAGAGAGGGGAATCAAGGGTGTCCAAACAGGGGTAGAAGAGGTCAAACTCTCACTCTTTGCTGACGATATGATATTATATCTAGAAAATCCCAAGGAGTCAACCAAGAGACTCCTGGAATTGACAAATGAATTCAGTAAAGTCACAGGATACAAAATCAATGCACACAAATCAGTGGCATTAATATATGCCAATAACAGTGAAGCCGAAAATCAAATCAAAGTTGCAACACCTATCACAATAGCATCAAAGAAAATTAAATATTTAGGAATATATTTAACAAAGAAAATGAGAGACCTATATAGGAAGAACTATGAAATACTGAGAAAAGAAATTGTAGAAGATGTAGACAGATGGAAAACTCTACCATGCTCATGGATTGGCAGAATCAATATTGTTAAAATGTCCATACTACCTAAAGTGATCTACAGAATTAATGCAATCCCTATCAAAATACCATCATCATTCTTTACAGATCTGGAAAAAATTATTCTATGCTTTATGTAGAACCAGAGAAGACCTCCTGTAGCCAAAGCAATCTTAAGCAGAAAGAACAAATTGGGAGGCATCAGTCTACAAGACTTCAAGCTATACTACAAGGCTATAGTAACCAAAACAGGATGATACTGGCACAAGAACAGAGATATAGACCTTTGCAACAGGACTGAAAACCTAGATATAAAACCATCCTCATATTGTCATCTAATCTTTGACAAAGCAGACAGAAATACGCATTGGGGAAAAGAATCCCTATTCAATAAGTGCTGCTGGGAAAACTGGATAATCACATGCAGAAGATTGAAACTGGATCCCTACCTGTCCCCTCTCACAAAAGTCAACTCAAAATGGATACCAGACTTAAACCTAAGGCATGAAACCTTAAGAATTCTAGAAGAAAATGTTGGGAAAACTCTTATAGACATTGGCGTAGGCAAAGAATTTATGAAGAACCTCAAAACAATCACAGCAGCAACAAAAATAAATAACAGAGACCTGATCAAATGAAAATGCTTCTGCACAGCCAAGGAAATTATCATTAGAGGGAATAGACAACCTACAGAATGGGAGAAAATATTTGCATGCTACACATCCAATAAAGGGCTAATAACAAGAATCTATATAGAACTTAAGAAAATAAACAAGAAAGAAAAACAACCCCATCAAAAAATAGGCAAAGGACTTGAATAGAAACTTTTCAAAAGAAGACAGACTAATGGCCAGCAAACATATAAAAAGTGCTCAACATTTGTAATCATTAGGGAAATGCAAATCAGAACCACAATGAGATATCACCTAACTCCAGTGAGAATTGGCCTTTATCAAAACGTCCCAAAACAACAAATGCTGGCATGGATGTGGAGAGATAGGAACACTCTTATGCTGTGAGTGAGATTGCAAATTAGTACAATCCTTGTGAAAAGTAATTTGGAGATATCTCAAAGAGCTAAAAATAGAAATACCATTTGATCCAGCAGTCACACTACTACGCATCTACTCAAAGGAAAAAAAGACATTCTATAATAAAGACATCTGTGCTCGAATGTTTATAGCAGCAAAATTTACAATTGCAAAGATATGAAAACAACCGAAGTGCCCATCAATACATGAATGCATTAATAAAATGTGGTATATGTATACTATCAAATACTATACAACTACAAAAAACAATGGTGAACTAGCACCTCTTATATTATCCTGGATAGAGCTTGAGCCCATCCTTCAAAATGAGGTATCATAAGAATGGAAAAACAAGCACCACATGTAATCGCCATCACATTGGTACTAACTGATCAACGCTAAGGTGCTCACATGGAAGTAATATTCATTGGGTGCTGGTCAGGTGGGTGAGGGGTGGTGGGAGTGGGCAAACTCACAACTTACCGATGCGGTGCACACTATATAGGGGAAGGGCAAGCTTGTAGCCCTGGCTTGGGCGAGGCAGAGGCATTATATGTAACCAAAATGTTTGTACCCCCATAATGTTCTGAGATAAAAAAAAATAGAAAAGGAAACTGCTCCTATGTATGTAATTTATGTAAACACAACATCTGCTTGTGTATTGCTGACCAAATTCTTAAGTCTTTAAAGTACTTTGCTGCTTTGCATGCCTCATACTGTCAAGCAAGTTCTTGTTTAAGGAATATGTAATTGTATCATAATATGGTAATTTGTTATGCAAATATCATCTTAAATTATCAATCTAACAGCTTTATTTTCCTCAGCTATTTTTGGTTCTCATTTCAGGATAGAAATTATCTCAGCAAAAGAGAAACAAGGTGATTGATGTACTAAATTATCATTGCCCTAATTTTAGTTATGACATATTTGGGACTGTAATTTGTTTCAAGGGCCTTTTTTCTGTTTATTTTCTGGTTTTTTTGAGACAAGTTCTTATTCTGTTCCCTGGGCTAGAGTGCAGTGGTATGATCATAGCTCATTGCAACCTGAAACTCCTGGGCTCAAGCAATCCTCAGCGTCTGGAGTAGCTGGGACTACAGGTTTGTATCACCGCACTCAGCTAATTTTTATGTTTTTGCTAGAGATGGGTTGTCACCCTGGCTCAGGCTGGTATCGAACACTTGGCCTTAAGCAGTCCTCCTGCCTCAGCAGCCTCCCAAAGTGTTGGGATTACAGTCATGAGCCACTTCACGTGGCCCTTTTTTTTTAAATTACATTTACTTAGGTTCCCAAATTTCTTCTTGATATTCAAGCAAAACCTATCTTTAAAAGCAACTGTTCAAAATTGTTTGAATGAGAGTAGAAATTTAAAATGTTACTAAGTGGGATGGAGGTCATTAATATAAAATGTGTCTCACCAAATATCGGGGATTCAGTTCACAATCATTCCACACTAAAATAACACCCAAGATTTTTTAATGGAATAATAATACTAAATTTGTTTTATATTTATTTATTATACTTTGTATAAACTCATTTAAAGTGATCAACTTTCTATTATAAACATACCAGTGTTAGGTGAATTAGTCTAAACATTTCTGTTTTTACATTGGGAGTAATATCTTAATTTCTTTGAGATTTACTATATAAGGGAGAAAATTGTTAAATTTTGAACTACATTAAAATTAAGTATTTTTCTTCATCAAAAAAACATTAAGAAAGTCAAAAGGGAAGCCACAGAATGGGAGGGGATATTTGCAGTACATACAGCCAACAGAGGATTCATAACCACAATATGAAAAGAACTACAAATCAATAAAAGCCAGACACCCCACTCCCTCTTGCCTTCCCCCTGGCCAAGGACATAAGACTTGAATAGGCAGTTAACAAAAGATGTTCATTTAGCCAACAGCTCTTTTTAAAAAAAAAAGGTTCTCAAAAGCACTCTTATAAGGAAAGTGCAAATTAAAGCCGTAATGATATAACATTGTATTACTTAGCAGGATGATAAATGAAAAAGACTGGTAAGCGTATAACAACTGGAACTCACATGCACTGCTAGTAGGAGTGTAAGTTGGTAGAACCTTTGACCAGCAATCCCACACTGAGGTGCATAGATCCAACAGAGATGCACATATATGTGCTCCAAAGAATATGCCAGAAATGTTCATAGCAGCATTATTTGTGCTAGCATCAAACTAGAAGAAAGCAGCATGTTCATCAAAAGTGAATGGAAGCCAGGTGTGGTGGTGCATGCCTATAATCCCATCTACTTGGGAGGCTGAAGTGGGAAAATTGCTTGAGCCTAGGAGTTTGAGACCAGCCTGGGCAACATAACAAGACTTTATCTCATTTAAATTTTTAAAAAGTCAGTGGAAAAATACTCTTCATTTATGTTGCTTCCTGTAGCAACATAGATTAAGTTCACAAACTGTTGAACAAAAGAAGACATATGTTTAGTGTGTATACTTCATGACCTCATTTAAATAAATATTAAATTCCCTTGCTTTTCCTATGTTGTGTAAAGTGACCGTTTCAAAACCTGGAAGCACCAGTCTGTGGTGCTAGAAGTCATATGGTTTTTGGCTTTGGAAGACCTATGCAGGTGGCTTCTGAGGTGTTCTATCTTGATTGAATAGTAGTTATATAGGTGTTTTCAATTTGTGAAAATTCTTAAAGGTATACACTTAAGATTTGCATGCTGGCTAGACATGGTGGCCCATGCCTGTAATCCTAGCACTTTGGGAGGCTGAGGAAGGAGGATCACTTGAGCCTAAGAGTTTGAGGCTATAGTGAGCTATGATGACACCACTGCACTCTAGCCCAGGCAACAGAGCAAGACCTTGTCTCAAAAAAATCGTATGCTTTTCTAGATGTATATTTTAATTTTTATGAAAGTTTAATTTAAAAAATTCATTGAACCTACTCTTTTTCCTTCTGTGTATTATGTTGTATACTAGAATGCTAACAAGTATAAATTAAATAAATAAAAATTTGAAAAAGAAGGATTCTTCAGTATAGCCATAATTGTTCTTTGAAACCTTTTCACTTTTATAGACTGAGGCTTTTATTTGGCTATTTTGGTTTTACTATGAATAAGGACCTTTGTGAAGTTTGAATATTTTAAAGGCCCAGAAATAAAACTTCTTGGCAATATTAGCATAGCATTTATTAAATATGAAAACCTGTAAATGTTTAAAAGTTACAGAGAGCTAAAATAAAGTACTGGTAAAATCTTATTCCTAGAGACTCTTTCAGTCCAAAGAGAATATTTTTCATTTGCAGCAGTGCAAATCTAGTTATGGTTTAATATACTTCTAAGTTAATAGTATGTTTTTATCATCCTTGTGTTCTCATAAAACTCGTCTAACACTTATCATATTCTGCCACATGTTAAAGTTCTTTATAGTTTTCCCCCCAGAATACTATAATTTTTTTGAAGGCAGGAACTATTTCTTTATTTCTCCTAGCATGGAGCATTGCTTATATTAAGTAATCAGAAAATGTTGATTTGTTCCACATTTTATAGAAGATTTGGTAATAAAAACCCCAGAAGTTTTGAATTCTTACGCACATTCCCCTTTTATGTAGGATAAAGTTAGTTGCCATTTCTTACATGATGTAACATCAGTCCTGGTTGATGATCTTGAAATTTTGTAGCCATCATGCCTCTGACTTCTATTGAAAAAATGTGCTTAATATATGTTAGCATGGTGAACTTTGTCTAAGTTTAGCTTCAAATGGTACAGATAGTATTATTTAAAAATTGCAGATCCCAGTGGGCGGGTGTGGTAGCTCATGCCTATTATCCAAGCACTCTGGGAGGCTGAGGCATGAGGATCACTTGAGGCCAGGAGTTCAAGACCGGCACAGGCAACATAGTGAGACCCTACCTCTACAACAAATTTAAAAGTTAGCTGGGCATGGTGGTGCATACCTGTATTCCCAGCTATACCCGAAGCGGAGGCAGAAGGATCACTTGAGTCCAGGAGTTTGAGGTTGCAGTGAGCTGTGATCACACCATTGCACTCTACCTGGGGCAACAGCAAGACTGTCTCAAAAAAAAAAAAAAGAACAAAAAAAGGGCAAATTCGAAGTTATTACATTTGATAGTATAGGTCATTTTATCCTAAGAACAGTGTATATGAAAGTAAATTACAAAGTTATGCAACTAGAAGATCATGATGGAATTTTCTGGCATGGTACCTATTTTGGCTTTGATGCTGAGCTCATGTAGATATTTGGTTACTTTTAAATGTTTCCTGAATAGGGCCGGGCATGGTGGCTCACACCTGTAATCCTAGCACTTTGGGAGGCTGAGGCAGGAGGATCACTTGAACCCAGGAGTTGGAGGTTGCAGTGAACTATGATCACCCCACTGCACTCCAGCCTGAGTGGCAGAATGAGACCCTATCTCAAAAAACAAAATAATGTTTCATGAGTAAATTGCTACTCCACTCTTATAAGCTGATTATGCTGAATAAACATTTTAGGATGCTGATTTCATTGATACTATTATCAGGGGTATAATAAATTTATTGGCTGGCAAATTTGATTTCCTTTTTTGTGAAACATTAAAAATGTGTCGTGCATGCCAGTTTGGAATGGCAAATTGTGATTATGGTAATTGCCAAAGGTGTTTGATGAGTTCATGCTTCAAGTATTTTTCTTTAATGTTTTCTGACAACCCATTTGTTGAGGTGAAAAAACCAATAACTTTGTCACTAAAAATTAAAATATGTATATATTTAGTTATCTTTGTAAACTATTTTGGAATAATTTTACATTTACAGAAAAGTTGCAAAGATGTTAATATGTATTTTAAATTGCCCAAAATGATAGTTGCTTAACTCGTATTTCTTTTAAAAATTTAATATTATGGAGGTGGGTGTGGTAGCGTGTGCCTGTAATCCCAGCTTCTCAGGAGGCTGAGGCGGGAGACCAGCCTGGGCAACATAGTGATGCATCATCTCATTTTAAAAAAAGAGTAAAAAAATATTTAATGTTCTTAATAAAACTATTTTAGCCTCTGATTTTTGTTCAATAGAAAAATATTTTGTTTTAAAGTATATTATGTTTAAATGAACGTATGCTATTTTAGTTGTCCTTTTTCCTTAAATGTCACTTTTCCTGAGCTGTAGCATGACCATCAATCACACGGAGTGCTGTGAAACATGTGTATGTGGGATTTATGGTCTGCATTTATGAGCATGAATAAACTTTATTGATTCGGGACCATGGGAATCATTTAGCACAGAATCAGAAATATGTCTGGTGAAATGTTCCCGATTTTATATTTTTATAAAACAAAAAGAGTAGTTTAAAATTTCATATGCCAAGTTTCTATTCCCTTCCCCCTTTTCTGTTGTAGTTATATAGTACATGAGGGAGCAGTTTGTAAGGACAAAATGATACCGTATTTTTTTGAATTTAAGATACCTTCAATTATAAGACAACTTAGTATTTTATGTATCATTAAGAAAAAAATGCAGCCTTCTAAACTATGATACATTGCTGAGATGCCACTGATTATAAGATGCATGCTGATTTCAGCAATGTTAAAATGAAGCAAAATGTGAATTTTAGATCCATGCAAAAATTCACTTCTCTAACAGTTATTTGGGGTTTAATTGGGACCTCTAGCTTTTATAGAAGTCAGTAAGAGAACCATTCACTTGAACTCTGATTTGCTTTTTGCTAAAATACTATTGGAGATATGTTCTAATCAGTGTGTCTGATATTAAGAAGATACGGAAATTTTCAATGAAGTATCACTTTTGTAGACAAATTTGAGTGCTTTTGAGGGGAAGACAATAAAAAGTTGAGTTGTGCTTCATGTAACTAAGTTCTTGTCTGACGTGGCCTCAGAGAGCCATTTGGTAGTGTTCCTTCTCTTTTGCATCATCAGTGTTTCTCTTTACTGATCATTCCCTCTCCTTCTAGTTTATAGTCTCAGAAAAATTTTTTCTCAACTTTGACCCTTTTCCAAACTATCACCTTGATTTTCTTCCCAGATTACCACCCATTTTTCCCCAGCATTGCCTGGGTTGCCCACAGATACTTCCTCAGCTCAGTTATATTTACTAAGCAGTTCTCTGCATAAGATTTATGTCTCTATCATTTTGCTGAAACTGGTTTCTCTTAGGTCCCCAGTAGCTTTCTAAGTTTCTAAAGCTGATGACCCCTTTGTAGTGCATTTGTTAAAACTTACCTTTATTGCTCTCTAATATGTGTTTCTCCCAGCTTGCTCTCTCTCTCCTATCTCCTTAGCACTATGACTATAGTTTTTTTCCTCCATGCCAATTTTATAATTCATAATGTCTAGATTTTCTTCCTATTCATCTACTCTATTATTAAAAGAATATTGAAAGATGAAAAAAAACTACATAAATCTATCACTCTAATGTAAAGAAATCTACTTTCTGAGTATTTCTGTCCCTGTATATTTTTCACTCTTTACCTACTATAGTTGTAATCCTGGTAGGCATATTATAAAATCCAAAAATTCAAGGCTTAATCCCAAAATCCAAAATGCTCTAAAATCCAAAGCTTTGTGAGCTTGGAAAATTCCACACCTGACCTCACATGACAGGTTGTAGTTCAGTGATGGTTCAATGTACACAAACTTTGTTCATGCACAAAATTATTGAAATATTATATAAATTTGCCTTCAGCTATGTGTATAAGGTATATATGAAACATAAGTGAATATCATGTTTAGACTTGGGTCTTGTCACCAAGATATTTCATTATGTAAAAGCAAATATTCCAGAAACAAAAAAAATCTGAAATCTAAAAACATTTCTGGTCCCAAGCATTTGGATAAGGGATAAGCTTGTATTTTATTTTCCACCATGAAATGATATCAGTTATTTTTCTAGGTTTGCATATGGTCTTCATTATTGTCACGTTAAAGAACAATAAATTATGGTTATAAGTGTTGATATACCATAATTTTCTATGTAATATTTTTTTGTTGGACAGTGGACTTAATTCCAGATTCTCTGTTTCATTTTAAAAAAACATTGTAGCAGAGTGTAACCTTTTGTTTGTGTTGTATTATTTACATAGGATCCATTTTTAGGAGGGCCATTAAATACTTGTTCAAAGTTTATGAGTATTTTCTAAATATTACCTACTTTTAAAGACACCATCCTAGTTCATACAGCCATAAGCAGTTTAATTCACATTTACTAGTATAATATCTACAAAATATTATTTTGCTAATTTAATAGTTCTACAATGATGGCTACTTTTTGTTTTAATATTTATTTTTGATTGTTAATTTCCACATACATTTAATACTGAATTTGTATTTCCTTATGAATTCTGTCCATTTATTTATCTAGTAATCTAATACAGAAGTCATGGTGGAGAAACCTGTTTTATATTGTAGAATTTCTGAATTATCTTCTTTGTAAAGCAAATATATGGGGGTAGATATTCCTACTTATTCACAGTCTGATGGCTTTCATCAATGTGATGCTTTAAATTCTTGCAAATATTCTATTAAATGGACTTTTTTCCTCTCCTCATTACATAAAAATTTAGCGGAAAAGCTAGTAATTTTCTTGTTTTATTAACTGAGTATTTTTGTTATTATGACAGCACAGGTTAATCTCATACATACAATTTGAGGGAAATTTTGTTGTTGTAGTTGAATTGTGCCCCAATTTTTTTCTCTCTTTGTTTTTCATTTGAAAATGCTTTTAACAAGTAAGATAAAACTTCGGTAATTTAGATGTCATATGATAATTCTGATCAATGAAAAATGGCTTTTAAGAACTTGGTATAATATTTATGTTGACAGTAATTAAGAGACACATCTTTCTGTATTAACCTCAACCAGTTGATACATAGTGCAGTTTCATGGGTAGCTTAGACTAGAATTTTGCTGTTAAGTAAATTACTTAACAGTGGACTGTGATTTTTTTTGCTATAGCACTAATCTTACAACTGAATGAATTTTTACTGTAATCTGTGCGTCCTCAACGCATTTTGAAATCTTTCTTGAACATCTCACTCCTTGCATTCCCTATCGCTTCCTGTTACTTCCTTTCCACTTTCTTTTACTGTCTTGAATTATGAGTATTTCCTAAAGTCCATCCATAGTTGCCATCTCCTTTTATATAATCTTTCATGAGCTCAGCCTTCTTCCATTTTAACTTATAGCAAGCCCTCCTTAAGCCACAACTCTAGCCCTCGTTAGCCTTCTCTTACCAGCCAGAGATCTTCATTTTCAACTCCTTTCTTGACTACATCGTTCTGAAGCAGATTGACGAAGTCAAGTGCCTACAGGAGTCTGGCCCACGAATGTCAATGAGTAAAAGCAGGCCTTTGGGGAAAGAGAAGTGCTTTTCTACTGTAAGGGGAACAACAAGGTAATGGGATGCGGCTCAGGGTCAGAAAGACAGTTGTGGGGACAGTGGGGAGTGCAGGCCTCACGCAGGCTGCATGGCTCCAGCCACCACTGCTATTTGGGAATATGGGCACAAAGTTATCAGATCTACCAGTTTTTTAAGAGAAGCTGTAAATGTGGATTTGTGTGTTAAATACCCTGATTTTTAAAAGTTCGGTTGAATTTTTGTAAAACACTGCATGGGGCAAAGAAAATATGCCCTTGGACCACATTCTATGTATAGACTTTTAGTTTGTAACCTCTTCCTGTGAGGGCAGCACTTTAAATTCGGTATGTTACCAACTGTTCCCCCTCCCCCTTATTCCCTTCCTTTTCTTTGTTCATAGACTAGTAGAACCATTCATCTAGTTATTTTAACTAGGAACTTCTAAATCATCATTGACATCTTCTTACCTCATTGCTTCTTTATTTTGGAAAGGGATCTGGGTATAGGGAAAAGCTTACATGTTTATAAGCAGAAGAGAAGAAGCCAAAGAAGGGATCCCAAAGAGAGGGAGGACATCCATGGGCAAGCCATGTTGGGTAGGGTGGATTTTCTCATAAGATGTGTGGTTACTTGCCTTCTGAGTGAAGGCATGCATAAATTAACTCCTAAGTTATCTGGAACATTGTCTAGTTTCTCTAGTCCCTAGAATCACTGGGAGAGTTTCTCATGGCCTTCATCCAGGTGCTAAATGCCACACACAGCCTCTCAGAGAGAGGCCGGGACTGATGTAGGTGTCATGCTCTTTAATTACCTGGATCACCATCCAAGGCCTGCTTCTTCCAGAATCTTCACACACTGTTTGTTTTTTCAGGGTTCTGCTAAGAAAATTTATTTGAAGGTCCGTCTTCTTACTTGTAAGGTGTTATAGGTCTGTTGGCCCTATTGGGTTAGTCTTCAGTCTGTTTCCACATGCTTTATCTTTCTCCGAATTTGTCACTGCTCTGGTCTGTTCATATCACCTGTATTGGGATTTTCTGTACCTCTGTGAGTTTATTTGTATTTTTATTTTGTTAATAAATTTTACTTTGATAGGATGGCAAAAAAGTAAGTCTGTAGGCTGAGTTAAAAAACAAAATTTTTCAACAAATTAAAATATCTAATGCTTGGCAGAACAGTTGGTTTTTGTAAGGTAGCTTGACTAGTAACAAGGAAAACAGCACAATACACAAAAGTGGATTGGTTAACATCAGGTCACTTCCCTTGGAAGAGTTGAAGCAGAGGGGACTTCCTTACCATGACAGCTTAGGTTGACTGGACTTTTTCTGATTGGTTGCTAAGAATTTCCTGTTTTTGGGAAAAACTGGCCTGTTTGAGATATTTCTGATTTTTAAAGTTTTCATTTGATTGTGTGTTACCTAATACAAGGGATTCCATTTTGGTTCGGTCTCTTGGGGCCTAGTGCAGGAGCTCAGTCCTAAACAAGGGTATCCCATAAATTTTATTTAGCAATTATTAGCAATTTTGAACCAGAAAACTTTTCCCTTTATAAAGTTTGCTTTTCTGTTTCTGCTTTCTGCTCATGCTAGTTCCCCTTAATCCCTTCTCCTTCTCTGTATCTACAAATCTCAAGTTTAATATGCCATTTACTTTTAATATGTCTGTGACACTGCTCGAAGTTTTTTGGCTTGGAATATTTTTGTCCCATTGTTCTGCCTGGGAAATATTATTAAGGATGCTTATAGCTTAGTAGCTCAAATAAAGGCCTAGGTTCATATTTGGGATCCAGTACTCTTTAGTAGCTGTGTCACCTTGTGTGAATTATATCTTTTCCTCCTCCATCCCTCCTGAGAATTATGGATAATAATAGTATCTGCCACTTAATATTGGCATGAACAATCAGATGAGCTAGTCAAAGTAAAACACCTGGGACATAGTCCTGAAACATTGTTAGCTTAAAAGGATTGGATGTGTAAGTACCTAACCTTGACAGCTCAGCTCAAGTGTGGCATTCCAGCACAGAGCTCCTAAAACCCTTATACACTTTTCTGATACAAGTGGTAAGAGCATCTTTTGGTACTATATTTGATCTTAGACCCTGGTTCTTGAGACAGGAGTTTCTAAGGTCTTTGAAGTCTTGGGAGTGATAAGAGTGTCTTTTTGTATGTTAATGAGATGACTGGCGGCTGAAAGCTCCTATATAGTTTTAGGGTGGGGCTTGGTTGCTGGGGGAATCAACTGTGTGATTAGAGGTTTGGAACTTTCCGCCCCATCCCTTTACCTTCATGGAGCAGAGATTGGCTGGAGGTTGAGTTGTTAATTACCAATGGCTAGTGATTTTTAACCAATCATGCCTACCCGGTAAAGCCTTCATTCTCCGTAAAAATCCCTAAAAGATGGTGTTCAGAGAGCTTCTGGGTTGGTGAACCGATCGAGGTGCCAGGGAGTGCGCCCAGAACAGCATCCCCTCCCCACACACCTCACCCTGTGCGTACCTTCCGTTGGGATTCCTCAGTCGTATCCTTTGTAACTGGTAAACAGAATAACCATTTTCTTGAGTTCTGTGAGCCATCCTATGAAATTATCAAACCCCAGGAGGGGGTCGTGGGAACCCACAATTTGTTGCCTGTCCATCTGTAGGACCTGAGGCCCGAACTGGCAGTTGGCATCTGAAGTGGGGACAGTCTCATGGGACTGAGCCCTTAACTTGTGGGATCTAAGCTAACTCCAGGTAGACAGTGTCAGCATTGAATTGAATTGTAGGATGTCCAGTTGGTGTCTGGGAAGAATTAAATAATTGGGTGGTGTGGGGACCCCCCCCAACATACATTTGATTTGATCTTGGAATTTGTTGATGGTGTGTAGAAGTAAGAGTTTCATTTTACCTTAGCTTATTAGTTAAGGTTCTCTAGAGAAACAGAACCAATAGAGATGTATGTATGGGAATGTGTGTAGAAATACATAAATATATAGGCAGGGTGGGGAGAGAAGAGAGTGATTTTTAAAGAAGAAATTGATTCAGTTGGGGCTGGAAATCTAAAAATCTGTAGGGCAGGCTGGAAACCCAGGCAGAAGTGGATGCTACAGTCTTGAGGCAGAATTTCTTCTTTGGGAACCCTCAGTTGTTGCTCTTAAGGTCTTTCAACTGATTAGATGAGACTTGCTCACATTATCGAGGATACTTTACTTAACATCAACTGCAGACATTAGCCACAGCTGCAAAATACTTTCTCAGCAGCAGCTAGATTAGTGTTTGATTAAATGAGTACTATAGCCTCGCTAAGTTAACATATAAAACTAACCATCACACCTACTATGGTCTTAACGAATGTAAAAAGACACTATGTGATCGGTTAAGTGTTAGGTCAGTAGATTTTAGAGCATAGGTGCTGATGCCATCAGACATCCAGCCAAATGTTCATGCTTCCAGTCCTTAAAAACAATTCTGTTTTTAGTGACAGTAGCACATGGATGGCCATGGTGAGGTCTGTGCGTGTTTATCCAACTTGTCTGTGAGGGCTGTCCTCCCTCGTTTGGAGGAGTTAAATATGACAGTTACGATTTGAGCCTGTTTCCTCCATGCTTATTTTTAGTGAAAAGATCTGTATGTTGGCTGAATTTCAAAAATTTCATAAAGAACCTGATTATTTAGAATTCAGGCCAAATGCACAGTTGTTACTGTAGAGAGGAAAGCAAACATTGCTTCCTGATTTATTCGGTGTGCTCTGAAGGAAAGAATGGAGAATTCGTGTAGCAAAATTATGGCTTAATAAATTCAGTGACTGTTAGGCCGATACACTTAGTACATACCTTTGGGTATAAAAACTAATGGTTTGCTGAAACATATCTCCAGTGTATTCTATAGCAGTTCATTTCTTCCGTTAACCTGTATGATGGCTTCTTACTTAAGATGCCACCTCTACTTAAAATGAAAATCTTTTCTATGGGCTACGGAATTGCTCTTTTTGAAATAGTGCTGTTAGAAAGCAAACAATGAATTAGAGCCGAATCAGCCAGAACTGTCACTTGATGTCTCTATGTAACTTGCCATCTGTTTTAAAGATCTTGTACATACTGTCATCCATATAAAATATGGTCCATTATATTCTAAATTCTGAACACTATTATATAACATTTAAACCCAAGAGAAGTAGATGGTATCTTTGATGCCAAGTTTAAATATGTAGCTGATGACTTTTTCAAGTTCTCAAGATGTAATTTTAAGTGGCGTAAAGAACCTCTTGCCCTGAGAGAGGTGACTAAGCTACTGGGCGCCTTACTCTAACCTCGGCCAGGTCAGCTTAGCAGTACGAAGTTGTTTTTTTTAAAAAAATCCAGTTATACTGATTTGAAAAGTTTGATTTTTTTTGGTTAAAAGTTCTACTGTTCATATACACATATATAAATGAATTGATAATCTAATTGGTATGAGCCTAAGAGAAGCAATCTCACCTGTCCCTGTAGCCAACTAGCAAAACAGCAGATTTTTAAAACTTTTTAAAAAATTTTTTTTTTCTTTTGAAAAACCACAATGAGAATGATGCCTTCTCAAGGGTTTTAATTAGACTTTGAGAATTTTAAGTACCTTCTTTTGTAACTAACAAATGAGATCTATGGTTTTATTTTGTTTAATCTAGTATTTGCCAGTATCTTTGCTCGTCATTCATTCTGTGTTTGAATAAATGCCATTTTGAAGTATGGCATACACACAGAAAGGTGCACAGAAAGGACAGAGAAATGAATTTCAAAAATTGAACTCATCTATGAAGCAAGCTCCCAGATCATGAAAACAAACAGGCGTGAAACCAGGTTTTGGATTAAGGTTATGACTTGCAACCTCTCATCTAAACGTCTTTTTTAAAATAATCTCAGAATTTTTATTTTTTATTTTTTTTGAGACAGAGCTTCATTCTGTGGCCCCAACTAGAGTGCACTGGCATGATCATAGCTCACTGCAACCTTAAACTCCTGGGCTCAAATGATCCTCCTGCCTCAGCCTCCTGAGTAGCTGGGACTGCCCGGCTAATTTTTTTCTGTTTTTAGTAGAGATGGGGACTTGCCCATCCTCAAGCTGGTCTCAAATTCTTGACCTCAAGCAATCCTCCCCGCCCCTTGCCTCCCAGAGTGCTAGGATTACAGGTATGAGCCACCACACCTGGCCAGAATTTCTTTCAAAACATTTTAAAACCAGGTCCAATGGCTTCCATACACTCTTAACCCACATTTCCCAAATGTTATTATCTTATATAACTATGGTAAAATTATGGAAATCAGGAAATTAACATTGATACAATACTATTTACTGATCTCTAAACTGTATTTGTATTTTTATCAGCTGTTCCAGTAATGTCTTTTGTCTGACTGTGATCTAATCTAGGATCAAGCATTGCATTTAGTTATGACTCATTTGTCTCTTTTAATCTGTGGTGTTTGTCAAATGGTGGCTTTTCTATTTCTACCATTGTGATTGCATTTATCAATTGAAATTCTCCTATAAGAAAGCTTGGCCTTCTCTTCCATTTGTTTAAATATTCAGTTATTTATTTTTTATCAGTTTGGACTTGTAGATACTTGTTTTATTCTATGGATTATAATCTATTAATGTAATTTTTAATTTTATTATTCAAATTATCCAAGATTTGGCTCCTTCAGTTTGGTTCCACTTTTTTTTTTAAATATGTTCCTCTGTTTTTTAAGAACTTCCTTACCTTTCGGTACCAAAAGATGTTCCAGGCTCATTTGGTACTTTCCCTGCCCCAATTTTGCAGCCAGACATTTCTCCAAGTAGTTCTGGATCTTTTTATTGAAGGATAGTGTTTAGAAACCAATGTCTGGGTGCTAAGTGTGTTCATTGCTACTGGGTATCATTGTTCCTAGGTAGTCTCAGAGCACAGAGCTAGGGGAAAAAGAAACAAACAAACAAAATACAAACCCACACACATATTCTCCATCTGTGTGTTCCTGTCCATCAGTCTCTCTATTGAAATACATATTATGAACCACGAGTTCATAGTGATACCTCTGATTCAAGTCCAATGCCATAGAGTTGATTCTAGCCTTTCCCCTTTCTTTCTTTGTCTCTAGCCTCAGTGTACATAGTCAAGATACTGGCGTCCAAAGTGGTTAGTTCTTTTCTTTTCCATGCCCTTCAGTGTGGTTGTGTTATATATTTGTAATGCAGTTCATTTGTTACTTTTTGTGTTTCATTTTAGGTTCCTCCCCACATACTGATTTATTTTAATTCTTTGGTCTTTTATTTTGGGAAATATTACCATGATTCTAAATGTCAAAACTATACAAAAAGATATATTTGGAGACTTGCCACTTCCCCTCTATGCCTTGTATTCCATTCTCATTCCCCTAATTCCCACCCCAATAGCTCATAAATGCTTGTAAGATAAAATTCAAACTCATATAATTGACAAGTACATCATATTCCGGCTGCCTCTGATTTCTTGTTATTCCTCAGGTATGACTGACTCATTCATGCCTCCCTGCCCCTTTGTACATTCTCTCCCTCTGCCTAGAATGATGTTTCTATTCCCATTCTTACCTTGTTTATCTATCATTTTTCAAAACCCATTTCTATTCTTACCTCTATGGAAAGACTTCCTTTTCTTATCCTCTTCTCGCTTGCATTTCACTCCCCCTACATTTAATAATTCTGTCCTGTTAATTTGTAGCTCCCATAGCACTTGTGCATGTTTCATAACTTCTATTACATTTAATTTAAATCACTGATACACAGGCTTGCCAGCTTCTCTATGCTGTGAGTTCTAAGACAGGGACTTTTATCTTCACATTTCCAGCAACTAAGAACATCCAGTTCCTTGTACATTCCAGTTATACAGTATAGTAAATAGATTTCAGTTCTTTTCACTTATTTTTCCTTTACTCCTCTTTTCATTTGCCTCATGATATAAGCCCATGCTGATATGATGTACATCCTTGTAATGTGATGCCCCTGGTCTTGTCATCTCTGGCTTTTGCATAGTCTCTGTCTCTCCTAATATAGTTAACTCCTAAGTTACCACCTTGGTAACTTAATGACTTCTTGTGATCCTGGGAAGTTACAATATCTAATTAAATTATAAATATGGTGAAATGTAGTTTACTGTCTTTAGTGATAGGATGAAATCAGGTATAGAAGTTATTGAAAAGATGCAGGTTTAGAAAGTCAAGATTGTATCATCTGTCAGGTTTGCTGCTTCACTTGAAAAACTGAAAACTTCCTGCCCATTTCATCTGTTAGATTGGAAGAAATTTTTGTACTGGAAATAAAACCCTTCATCGGTCTTTTAAGAGCCTTAGTAAGCTTTAAAATTGTCATTATTTTTGTTCAAAAGGCAAGTTCAGTGACCTTCTAAATTGTGTTTCTAAGCTGCTTATCTTACTTTCTATTCTGTATGGCTTATTCAGCAGATCATGTTAAAATGCAGGGCCTCCTTTCTCCCAGTCTCTTCTCCCATCTGTTACTTTCCTCTCTCCTTCTGTATTGCATTCACCTCCTGCCACTCCTGTGTGAGCTGTCTAATCATAGCTCATTCTGTCAAATCCTGCATGAAACTTGGAAGAGGGGCTTAGTTGCAATGCAGGTATCACCCTGCAAATGAAGGAGAGGCCTCTGGAAGCTGCTCTGCGAGGGCACAAGGCTTGCCATCGCGGCAGTGTTTGATTTCCAGGGATAACGAGCTATGGGAAAGCATCCACTTAGTGATGTGGCTCATGGTCTTTATTTATAAAAATTACTTAAATTTTTTTTAACACAAAATGAAAACAAGTGCATCATAAATGTATACCTTAATGAATTTTCCCAAATTGAGCATAACCATGAAACTGCCCAACTCAGGGAATCTATTATTACTAGCCCACGAAAATTCCCTCTTCTCCCCTCTCCCAGTCTCTGCCCCCTCCCACTCCCATTCCAAGGTAACTATGATACTATTCTGATTTAAATAGCGTTACCTGTTTCTGAACTTTATACGACAGAATCATACGGTGTATTCCGATTCTTTGTCTCAGCATTATGTTTGTAAGATTCCTCAGTGGTGTTGTCTTAGTTATGGTTCATTTATATTCATTGCTGTATAGCAGGCAAAACCTTACCCTGCACATTGACTGTTTTTGTAAATAAAGTGTAATTGGAACACAGCCAAACCCATATATTTTTTTTTTTTTCCTTTTGAGACAGGGTCTCACTCTGTTGCCTGGGCTAGAGCAAAGTGGCTGATCATAACACTCTGCAAACTCAAGCTCCTGGGCTCAAGAGATCCTCCTGTTTGAGCTTCTGGAGTAGTAGCTGCCACTACAGGCACGCGCCACGACATCTGGCACATTTTTTCTGTTTTTTGTAGAGACAGGATCTCTCTATGTTGCTCAGGCTGGTCTCAAACTCCCGGCCTCTCACAGTCCTCTTACTTCAGCTTCCTAAAGTGCTGGGATTACAGGTGTGAGCCGCTGTGCCTGGCCTTTCTTACTGTTTTGTAAGGCATCTTTATATATTCTGAATGAGCCTTTTGGTAGGTATAAGTGTTGCAAATATTCTGTTTTGAGACTTCCACTTTTATTCTTTTAATGGTTTAAAAAATTTAATTTTTACTAATCATAATTAATGCAATAACATGGACAAATCTCACATACACTAAGAAAAGTGAAATTAGATGCGGTATTCGTAGATACATACACAGTTATCCTCAGCCATGTCATACTACCACCTGGAAATGCCACTGTCTCTTGAAGCTTAGTAAGACTTTTATGTTTTTCAGTCCTTTTTAATTGAGAGTATGACTCGTTATATTGTTGTTTGTCCTAGGGTTTAGACAAGGATAAAGTTCTTAACTTTTTTCAATATTAAAAGCAATTTTACCTGTGATCCTAGCACTCTGGGAGGCCGAGGCAGGCGGATCACTCAAGGTCAGAAGTTCG
>VBSM01001979.1:25883342-26054277 GCA_008086735.1 Cheirogaleus medius | reverse complement strand
AAAATCAAGATGTGTTCTATGACTGTTTTGGGGGGAACCTAGGATGGGGGAGAGTGTTGGGGGCGTTGGGAGAAAGAGTGGATATCTATAGTTACACAAGGAAAGGGAAAGCCGGTAGAGCTCCTGGGACCTGCTGAGGAGGAAAGATCCCCGAGAGCTGGTGCAGAGGAAACTCCCTTGTGTTTTGGGACAACTGTTCATTCCAGATGTTAGAAGAGAGATTACAGAGCTCAGCAATATGAGTATTTTCTGGTTTACCCTCCAGTGTTTTCTTTTTCCCTGAAAGGGTTCTACCAAATTCTGTTGTCTCTAGCAACATAAAGATGTCTATTTTAACCATTAACACTCGCTACTGATTTTCCAAGAATGTTTTCTAATAGGTATAAAATGATGCAGTGTTGTTTTGATTTGTATATCTTTTATGCTTATTATACCCATGATTGTTAGAACACTAGATGGGCCTTTTCTTGCCCGTGTGCTCTGTTAAAGAATTTTTCTTACTCCAACATACTCTTTCTTTAAACTTATTTTAACTGCAATTTTTTCCCATAAAACTTCAAAAAGACAGTTCCTCACTTTTTCTTGGCAGTAGATCTGGTGTTAGAAGGTAATAACACACAGTGAAATCATGGTTTCCTGAAAGTGGAAATTTTGATTTCTAAAGTAAAAATCTTGATTTTTTTCATCAACATAAATTCCCAAGTAATATTAATCCCCAGGGATGCTGTGAAAAGGGTCACATGGGGTGGTGTGGGGAAGGAGTGGACAGCTTCCTGAAGGACAGCATACCCACTGTCATCTTGAAGGAGCATTATGAGTTAAAAAGGAGACAAAGGGATGGGTAAGAATAAAACAAGAGTAGGAGGAAAGAGAATGTATGGGATCATGTTCTAGCAGAAGTTACCCCTGAGTTTCTCATGAAGTCTCATGAGAACTTGGTGAATTCAAGGAATTGCAAATGATTTTCTTTCCGTTTGAGGTCAAGGGTCAGAGAGCATGGTGGAGAGAGCATGGAAAGATTGGGCTGTTAATTAGGAGAATTTATCTTGCATTGGGGAAATTCTGATTTTACCTTGAAAACAGGGAAGTTACTGTGAAGTTTTAAGCAGGAGAGTGTAAGAGAGTTGTGTTTGCATGCACCATAAACAGTAGTGAATAGACAAACTGATCCATTTTTAAAGTGAACACTATTGCAAACACACAAGACTACATTTTAAGATCAAATTTACCATTCTAGTTAGAGGATTTATTTCACTTTTCCACAAAAATGGAAAGCGTGGCCAAAAAGCAAAAGAGACTTCCTGCCACAACCTTTTATCTTTGAACGCTTGGTTGGTTTGCATTTTGCCTACCTTTTTTTTTTTTTTAGCTTGTAAATGGAAGTTTAAATGATCGAGTTAATAAACTTTGTAAGGAAAACCTCATTCAGAAATCTAAGATTTTTAAGTTTGGGGGAATGGGTTAAAAATTTTATTTGAAGGTTATGCATAATGTGTATGCATATTTGTATAGGTGCATAATTAATCTTAAAACATGGAGGAATATGGTGTACATTACAGGAAGACATTATATTTGCACCTGTCTTAATTTTTTTGACAAGTTGCCAGAATTATTTGTATAGGGCTCCTATTTTGAGAATCAGGATCTATAAAAAGGATTCAAAATGTGTCAGATGTGAAGTTGAAGTATTTCATCAAGTATCTTACATCAGCTTTGGATGGGGATGTCCTCTGCCTCTACTGAATAGAAGCAGATTTTTTGTCTTCGTCATCCACCTCTTTGCGTTTCTTTAACTACTTAAGTCTCTTCAGAAGTGAGCTGTTTTATGATCCTTTCTGTCTCCTGTCTTACTGTCTGCACCTAGCCCACATGCAATGTCTCTAAGAGTACACATGCTATTAGGAGGGGTACCACTGGGGTTGGGATTGGGACAGTTTGGAGGAGATACGTACTTTCCACTTCTGTACTATTGCAGTTTTTAAAAATTTCAATAAGAAGTGTATAACTCATTGATTTTAAAAAACAATTTTGAAGAAGGAGACAGCAAAAGAGAGACTTTTGTATGGGGGAAAAATTATTTTAGGGTAAAAGATAAAAATTGGCCAGCATGGTGGCTCATGCCTATAACCCAGGACTTTGGGAGGCCAAGGCAGGTGGGTCGCTTGAGCCCAGGAGTTTGAGATCAGCCTGAGCAACGTAGCAACACCTTATCTCTACAAAAATTTTAAAAACTTAGCCAGTCATGGTAGCATGTGCCTGTAGTTGCAGCTATGTGGGAGGCTGAGGCAGGAGGATGGCTTGAGCCCAGGAGTTGGAGGCTGGAGTGAACTATGATGATGTCACTGCGCTCCAGCCTAGGCAATATATAGCGAGACTGACTCACTCACACTCTCTCTCTCTCTCTCTCTCCATATATATATATAAATTATTTTGGCCATAATTAATTTTATGGTAATTGTTTTAAATTTCTGGTTCTGCTCTCTCTCCCACATGTGCTGTATTAATCACCCTGCCTTCCATTGTCCTATGAGAATGTGTTTATTTATTAATACTTTGCTAGAATTTTTAATGGCTGGTTCTCTTATGCATTAGTTTACCATTTAGTTATTTCATTGTGACAGTGTCTTATCCAGTTCTAACTGTGTCACTTCTTGGTGATCTCTTAGGAGATTTGCTTGCTTTTACGCCTGTTTTTCATGCTTTTTGATGAGTGCATAGGAGGGGAGAAGGTCAAACTACCATTATTTTTCATTCACTACTGTTGTGAAGGCTTTTTCAGAGAGAAAGATACAGCTGAAATCTGTGTTAAACATTTTTGATGACTTGTTTTTGGCATGTCTCCTTCAACAAAGATTTGTAGGAGATAACTATAATTACAATTTTGATTACAATATACATGTTGTTAATTTATCGGTTAATTTCTATTCTGTTTTGGCTGATAGCATGTGACTTTTATTTCTGATGATAACATTTCAAGGGTAGGGAGCTTAGGTGCTTTTGGGATAAGGATTGGACAGATCTATGTCTTCAAGAACCTAGAAGTCTAAACTGGAGAGAAAAGGCTCAGTCACAAGTCTAATAAATCCTGGAATTTCAGTAAGTAGCAGAAGGGTAGGCATTTTTAGAAAGGAGGATGCCCTGATGCAAGGAGCATGGCTCAGGCAGGGACCAAGCGCCTGGAGCAGTGACCTGGTCTCTTCTGAGCTGCAGGGTCTTTGTGTGCAAACTGTGGCAGATACTATCTTTCTACAGATTGGGGCAGGGAGTAAATGAGATAGTGCACAGTGCCTGGTGCATAACTGTGGTTACAACCGATAGCAGATTATTGAAAAAGCATGTTCTGGAAGGGCAACATGGTGTAACAGACAGGGTAAGAGTCGGGGAATGAGGAAATCTGGCTTTAAATGTGGGCTCTGCCCCGAGCTGTTTAACCTTTGGCGGACTTACAGTTTCTGCTCCTGAGACCACATGTGGGAAATGATGGGTTCAGATAAGGTGTTCCTTATATTAATTCATAGTTTACATTGACTGTTGAATTCTGGATTCAGGCTCAGTTGTCTGGCAGAACTTCATGAAAAGTGTGCAGTCATTTGTCTAGGGCAGACCTATATCCTTCTGTTAAGGTGAAAGGAAGCTGTTGGGGGCAGGTGCTAGTGAGTCTTGAATTCCAGGCCTAAATCACAGAATAATAAATAGGGAGGCAGAGAAGGAGCCACTGAAGGTTCCTAGAGTGACATGACCACTGTAGCATTTTAAAAAAGTTGATTATCTGTTAATAATTTTTATCCCTCTGGATGCATGTCTGCTAGATATAGAGATTCATGCCTGGGTTGGACTTCAGAAGTGATACTCAGTCTATAAAGGAAGGCCTTTTTTCTTTTATAATGTATTTTCAAAGTAGCTTTCTTCCATAACTTTTGTAACTGCCAGCCCAGTATTATTGTGAGAAAGCCCGCTTCGTCGTGAGCACTTTGTGTCACACGTAAAGTAACTTTATGATTTTGGGCATGCCATTTACCTCTCCGTACTGTTGCTTCATACAATGGAAATGGAATTGTTCCTTGAACAGCATGAGTGTTAGGGGCGCTGACCCCCTCACACAGTCGAAAGTCCACATACAACTTTTGATTCCCCCAAAACTTAACTATCAATCGTCTTCTGTTGACCAGAAACCTTGCCGATAACATAAATGATTGAATAACACATACTTTGTTTGTTATATGTATTATTAATCTAAACTGCATTCTTACCAAAAAAATAAGCTAGAGAAAATACAGTGTTATTAAGAAAATCATAAGGAAAATACATTTACATTACTGCGCTATGTTTGTCGATACCGTGAGTTTACATCATCTGTTTACAATATGAGTGTCTGTCTGCAATGGCAGGCGACCACAGCTGCAGACCTCAAACTACAGTACATGTCAAGCAATTCAGCTTTTTCTTGTAAAAGCATGACTTGTCTCTGCTCCTTGGGAACACTTCTAACATCACTAGTGGCACTTTGGTTCCATGGTGTTATTCAAAGTTTATGATATTTTTACTAATCATGATGAAAAATGCACAAGAACTGCGAGAGATCACTTTATTCTGTGACACACAATTTACTGGAGAGAGGAACTGCTCATATAGAGATGATTAGCATCACAAGGCATTTTAATTGGAGACTTGCAACACTTGAGCTCACTGCAATAGCAAGACGAGGCAGCTACGACATTATTACAGTAGGGCAGGAATGTACTACAGTTAATTTTATTCAGCTATGATTTGATGCTGCATCTTTACATTTCTTTGCATTTCTCTCACGATAAATGGTGCCATGTATGGTCTCTGTGTGTGCGTAAGTTTTGATAAATTTTAACTTTTTGTGATAGCTGTGTATATATTTTATGGTAGAAAATGATAAAATGGACTAGTATGACTAGTATCTACATATACTTTATGCATTCATGGCATTTCTTTTTCTTAATTTTTTTCAGTATTTTCTAGGCTGTGCAGTTCGTGAGTTTTTTCAAACTGTCACAAATCTCCAAAAAATTTTCCAATATATTTATTGAAAAAAATGAGCATGTAAGTGGACCTGTGTAGTTCAAACCCATGTTGTTCAAGGGCCAAGTGTACCTACCTCCTAGGGTGCTTGTGAGGACTGAAGGAGTGAGCATATGTGAGACAATGAGAAGGATGACAGAGCCCTACTTTCTGGAAGCCCTCGAGGGAGAGAGTTCATGCTCAGAAATAAGGGTGCACTGAAGCAGAAACACCAACCATCTGCAATCTGTATTTAAGGAGATGCTAAGGCAATGTGGAGTGATTCTATGTTTTTTCTTTTAAGTTCCTGGTCCTTGGGTAGTATTTTGAAATCTGCTAAGTGAAATATGGTTACTATTGATACTAATCATAATTGATAATGATTTGGATATTAGAGTTGTGCATAGGTGGAACTTTATGTTCACCCATTGTTCTTATTGATGCTACTTGCTACTCTTTTCCTAAGCTACATTTAAAGGTGCTTTTCCAAGTGCACATTCTTAAATTCTTTTTGGAACATAGATACTCAAATGAGAAAACCATGATATCCTCGATAAAGCCATTTGTGATGTTCCATCTTACCGAGCCCTTTAGTTTTCCACACGCCTCTCTTCTTTTCCCAGGTAGATTTTAGGGACTTGGGGGCGGAAATGTTCCCTCTGTGTCACTGACAGTGACTAGCTTAAGCAGCCTTTGTTGGCAGCCTGAAAAATCTATCTTAGCAATGCAGAGTCTCTGCTGTGATTTTTAGAGTTCATTATATGTGGATCAAACGCAGGTTTCACGGCTTATCTAAATGTAAATCTGACTTCATACAGTTCAGATCATCACTTTCCCTTCTGCCCTCAAAGAGGAAAATCGGTACTACTAGACTCTTCCGGGTTAAATAGGCAGTTTCAGTTCCCTGAGCTGTGAACACCTCACAGCACTTCAGTCCTGCTCTCCACAGTGTTGGTTTGTGAGTCCACACAGTGACATTCCTCACATTCAGCTGAAATCTCTGCAGAAGGGGGATTGTGAAAAGTACAGAAAGTAGATGCATCCCATGGAAGGGGGACTAGTGATAGCAACCTGTGCTTTGGGGCAGCCTCACCTGATTTTCCTAGATCACTACAATCTTACGAGGTTGGGACAAAGTGGGTATAGTTAGGCTTGTATGTCAATATTCAATATAAAGAAATCATCTTTCAATGAGGAAACACAAGTCATTGTGTTAATCATCTATATGAAATAATTATTCAAATCCTATAAATACTGCTAATCTTATAATCTCCACTGCTCCCTACTTTATATAACCCTCTTTGATTTCATTTTAATTAGGGGATTTAGCACAAGAACATCTTACTGTAAGGAACTGACATCTGTTGAATTTTGACTTACTTAGTGATTTGGTTGGAGGTTTAACATAGTACAGTATTTTGTAATTAGTATTCAAGGATATGTTCATCATACTACATTCCCAGATGATATTTTATGCTTTTAGCAACCAGAATCATGGGATTTTCTAATCTCTTAAGTTTTGTTTCTGATTATGAAGGTAACACATGCTCATTTTAGAAGATAAAAAATATAGACAAATAAAAACACTCCTCAAACCAGAAATTAATCATAATCCAACTATGCAAACATTATAAATCAAACTGCAGATTTCAGATTTCTTTCCTTTTTTCTTTGAGACGGTATCTCACTTTGTTGCCTGGGCTACAGTATAGTGGCATCATCATAGCTCACTACGACCTCAAACTCATGGGCTCAAGGAATCCTCCCACATCACTCAGCCTCCCAAGTAACTGGGACTACAGGCGTGTACCACCATGCCTGGCTAATTTTTTTTTTTTGATAAAGATAGGGTCTTGCTAAGTTGCTCAGGCAGATCTTGATCTCCTGGGCTCAAGCAATCCTCCCACCTTGGCCTCCCAAAGTGCTAGGATTACAGGTGTGAGCCACCACGCCTGACCCAAACTGCAGATTTCATGGGAACTTTAATATATGATACTAACATGTATCATGATGTCCTCAGAAAGGTGATATAAAGTGTGTCCCTGCCTTATTTAATTATGGAAACCTTTTTTGTGGATTAGTAAATTGAAGGATTTGAGCACAGTTTGGGAAAAATTGACAAGCATTTCCCCTTGTATACTGGATATTTACTGGTTGTCTTTCTGGCATCCATTTCTCATGCCCCCTTTTCCCCAGATTATATTTTATGATAAGTTGTTTGATACCAGATCATATTTGGTAATCAGTTTTTCGGTTCTAGATCACAGTTTACAGTGTTGATCACAGTTTACAAGGAATAAGTTTTTAAATATATTTTAAATGAATATTAGTGTACAAATTAAGTATGATTAAAAACACCCATTTGCTTCATTGGTCTAGCTTGGTCTCTTGATATCCTGGCGTTAGGCATGGAAACTCTCAGTGTCCCTGATGAGTTGGTGAGGTCTGGTTCCTTTTTCTTTGAAGTGTTAATTTATTGGACCTCAAACGCTTAGTAATTTTCTCTAGTAATTCTGATTCACTTTTACCTTTCTACTTACTACCTTTTACTCTTTCTACCCTTTGCCTGTCCTACTTTAAACTCCCCAAACCTAGGTCTTTGGCATTTTATCAATTGCTTATTGTACAAGTTTAGTCATATTTAAATGTAAGAGGTAAATATTCATATGCATTTCTATTCTTCTCCTTTATTTTGCCATCTATTGAATCAATTTCCTACTCGCCAGTAATTTCTCCACATAACTTGCTACATACCTTCTTTATTCTATCATCCCTCCCCTGCCATCAAGCTTTCTGCCAAATTTTCATGTCCTTTCCTTCACCCACAGCTGTACAAAGTATATTCAAGCTTTACTAAGCCTGTTGAAATGTAACTTTCTTCATTGAACTTGTTTAGTTAGGAGGGTGGGGGGAGGCAAACATGATTCTCCCTTTTGATCCTTACTCCCACCAAACAGGCACATTTTAAATTGTTTTTTTATCTCTAATATGTAACTTTATCCTGTTACATGTTTTGTATCTGTAACTTCCTTATTCACTGTGTTAATTTCAGGACAAGTGTTTTGAATCTACTTGGTCTCCATCAGCCCTTTTCAGATAGTAAACAATTCGGAGAGCAGGAACTAGATTTATCAACTCTGTTTTTCTCAATCCTTCCTGCTTTTTGTTGAAGGGAGAGAACGGAAACTATAGAAGGGGGACATTCCAGTCTAAAAAGTAATGTGCTGATTCATAAATCTTAAATTATCCATAACATTGCACTGAGATATTCGTATGTCTTTCAGGCTAACTTGAAAGAGTGAGACTTCCCTTCTGTCTGAGATGTTACTTTTATGGAATGTGAGTGAAATTCAGGAAAGCCAAGAAGGGATGGAAAGAAAATGGTTTGCCTTATTTGATTATCTCAGCTAATCTAATATTCAAGCACTGTGATATTTGTTTTAAAATAAAGTGTCCTATTACATTCTGAACTAGGAATATTTACAGTCATTCTAAATCTGTGCACACAACTCCAAAAACTATTTACATGCCTGTATAGTGTTTATCGCTGAATTATTGGGGCATTTGAATATTCATCAGCAGAATTCTTTCTGTCACCCTGAAACCTTGAGAACTAGCCTTGTATTTGAGGCTATGCCAGTTAAAGAATCTGACAGCGTCTCATTTTGGAACCTGGAAGTATTTAACGAGGAACACTACATCTTTTTTGGTGAATCTACCATATTGCATTGTAATTATTTCAGAACAGGAATCGCAGTGTTCCTCCAGCCCCACCCGCTTCCCACATCTTCTTGTGTAACCTTTAAACTGCTCTGTCTGCCCTTGGCACAGAGAAAGTTTCCTGTGTTGTTGCTTTCATTCAGTTCCTTGAATTATTTATTGTGCTCACTTCCTTACCACTCATTCATTTCTTTAAAAATTGATTTTTTCGTTTTTCTGCATGTTAGTTAATTCATAGTATAATATAGATAAATAAGGAAGATGTTAAATGAGCACCTGCATATTTTATCTGGAGTTTAGCGGAGAGGGCCATGACCAGAGCTTTGGAGGTAACAGTGTAGAGATGATATTTAAAGCTGCAGGCACCTATGATATCACCAGATAGTGCTGCTTACCGTGCAATTTCCACCTAATAATTGCACTGTTCTGTTGTCATTCAGTTGCACAGACAACTGTGATCCAACCAAATCAACACCCTCCTTTCCATAGTAATATTTTCATTTGAGTGTACTCACGTCTGCTGTCTCATCCCAGTGCACCCAATGCTCACGTGTATCCTGATAGTAATACCTTTTATATATGGATACTAGGAATATGAAAAATGGTATGAGAAGTAAACCAAGGATACCCACCCTAGGATCACTAGCTTTTAAATGGAGCCCATTAATGATACTGAGTAGTGGGCAAAAAGAGAGAGGGAAGAAAAAAAATGAAGAAGTGCATGGTTATCACAGAGGTCAAGAGAAGAGAGTTTCAGGAAGGAGGAAGGAAGCAAGAGTGCAGATGCCACACAGAGCCAGAATGACAAGGGCTGTTTTTTAGCAATTAGGAGATCCCTAGAGTTCTCTCTACTTTGAGCACTTTTGGGGACTTGATATTCTGAATTGCTGGCCTGCCATGCTACAACTAGTCCCACCAGGAGATAGTTCCAATTATTAAAGAGCTTACTGTCATAACGGGATGTGTATAGGGAGGCAGCGTGACAGCCTCCTCCTTATCCCTGTCATTTTTGTACCTTCCTGAGTCTCCCCACCACACACGTGGGGCTTCCCCAGAAGGGAAGAACTGCTTCCTCAAACATTGCCAGCGCTGGCTGTGTGGTCTGTCCTCAGAAGAGACTGCAGAAATGCCGGGGATGGTTTAGAAGAGAGGAAGAAGCACTTCTTCCGGAAGAATGGCGCTATCACCAAAGGGTGGTGCGTTAGGTTGTGATAGGCCTTGAGTGATGAAAAGACTGTCAACTAATAGAACTGAACTCATTGAATAAACTCCAGGCCCTCGAGATGGGATTAGTATTCCCGCTACGTTGCTCTACCACGGACTTAAATAGCATCTAGAGCTGCAAAATTAAACATCTTATAAGGAATTTTTTAAATATAGCCTGCTCTTTCAACAGATGGAGGTGACATGCTGTAAATTAGTATTGCTCTTCTGTTTAATTCTATTGTGTTTTTTTTTAACCGTATTTAATGATGCTTAGGCAAGTTTGCTGTTAAGAGAAGTGCTAATAATCGTCAACATATGTTTGCTATTTCAGTCAACCCTAAGGAGTTGGTTTTCAGGTGTTATTGATCGGTCATCATATGACACACATGGATGGACAACTTTGTTTTTGACTGTAGTTTAATAAGTGCAAAACATACATATTCCTACCTATGCTAGTCAGTGCCCAAAGTTGATATTATACCCCAAAGGGGTTAGATGGTATAAATAAGGATGGGAAAGAGAGGGAAGGAAGAAGGGAGGGAGAGGGAAAAGGAGCGACAGAAAAAAGGAAGGTCCTCATGACTGAAAAAAAATCTCTTTAACTTAACCACCCATCTCAGATCTCTTCAGTACTATACTGTGACTTCTCGCTCCCCCTTGTGCCCATCTGTATTTTGAAATGAAAAGAAAACATTGGTGGTCATTATATTCAAAATGTAATAGGAGTCTTGCCATTTCTTTTGAATTAGAAAGAATATTTTATATTTAAAAATAAGATTTTGTAAACCCATTAAAAATATAGGAAGTGTATATGATGATTTGGAAGAGAAATAACTAATGGCAAAGATTGGGTATTTCCAAATCAGTTTTATTTATTGTGTTTTTGTGTCAGCTTTTAGTTTCCTCCTACAATGGATAAAAGTTCACATATCCTAAGGAAGAGAGTTCTGTAATAAACCATTTCCTAAGGCAAATGAAATGTGGCAAGAATGAGTTGGTGCGTTGACCTTTTAGACACCATGATGTCTAAAAGGAGTTGGTATGTTATCACACACCATGATGGAGTTGGTGTGTTGACCTTTTAGAGGATGAATGTTCTGGGAATGAAAGGTGATTTAATTGGATTTCTGTGATGTTATAAGAAATGTTGAAAGCATCTGATTTTTATGAGAATCTACTTAGAATTACTCTTTATGCTAGTATATTCTTTCTTTGAAAGATACTTGATTGCAGTAGGGTTTATTTGAGATGGACAGGTGTTTGTAGTTTGGTTCAGCTGATTGGTTTCCTTCCATTTTATGAAGCTCACTTCTTGAACTTCAGCTGTGGCCACGTGTGCTATCCCTTGCTGCTGTTGGAAGCAACAGTTAGCGAGTTATGCCACTTGCAGGCTTACAGTTGCAAGAAGAGCACGTGAAGTTCTGGAATGTAAAGGAAATCATAGCAATCTGATGGTAGAAGTATCTAGAAAGCTCAGAAGCCAGGTTTAATTAGGTAGCAGTGCAAAACCATTATCTCTTTTACAAAAGATGGTGAAGAGGAGTGCTCGTGAGAACAATTGGCATTTATTGACTGGCTGCACAAACCCAGCCAGCGCCAGCCCAGCGGAGCTTGCCTGGCCCTGCATTCTGCAGGCAGCATGCATTTTTTTTTTTTTTTTTGAAACACCCCTAAATGTTCCAGCCTTTAAATAGCAGCAAGTCTTCTAAAATGATGCTGTGTGCTGCAAGAGAAATGAAAGCGGCTGCCTTGGAGGCAGGAAGCCGACTAGGGAGATGCTTAATTATCGTGGAAGTAAGTGCTTGTTACTATTGAGTGGAGAGTGCAGCGAGCGCGGGTCGTCCTCGGGTGTCAGAGCCGTGATTTGTAGACAATGCCGCCCTGTCAGCTCAGTGCTGGTTCAGCAGCATCTTTCCAAACATGTATTTGGCAAGAATTTAAAGGCCACCTCTTGTGTAATTTGTGGAGTCTTGGAAAAGGATCCTCTGCCTTTCTTTTCAGGATGTACGCAACCATGCAGAATGTTGTACTCAGAATCTCTGCCTCCTGCCTGACGTGCTCATGAGCAAGTTCGTTTTCGTGCCCGTCACCTGGAAGGATGCTAACTGTTCTCTCTAGTCTGTTGGAGGATATGGAGAGGGCCACCCAGAGCAGCATTTTGTTTCTGCGGTCTTCATAAATTAGCGTTGACGGGGTGGAGGAGGTTGCACTGCGTAAGGAAATTGCAGGCATTTTGTTCTATAGTGAAATACTTCTAGCTTTAAGAGTAGACCAAACTAAGGAGAGCTGGGAAGAGGTGGTGAATGCCGGATTCATGCTGAAAAACTCCTCCTCTGGGTAAGTAATAAAGTAGAGGGAAATACGGAAGTGCTAATGGATATAATGGCTCCGGGAAAACCCGTTTTATTTTCTCTCTGCTGCATTTGCTCTTGCCAACTATGTTAAGCCTTTGTAAAGAAACAAATGATAAGAAGTGATTTTGAAACATAGAAGGAGTTAAAAAGTGAATATTGTAGCATATTCAGTAAAATAATTTTTTAGTTTTTACTTAAGTTAAGAAACTATGTATTGCTCTAATTATCTGATTCAGTTGGTTACATCTCAAAGTTCTGGGCATTGCAATGGCTCTTGATGTCCTACATTATTAGAGGTCATTGGAGCAAAAGTCTATGCTTGAAGCAGCCTGGATATCCTAGTACAAGATGTACCCTTCTCCCCCACGTCATCGAATTGAAACAGCTCAGTTAAGATACAGTCTTAATAGTCTTTTTTTTTTGTTTGTTTTAGAACATAAATGATGGATTTCATTAAATGGTTTTACTTTCTTCCTTTCTTTCAAACCTGCTTTACTGAAAATATGGATTGTGGAACTGGGAATCACAGTCTGTTATTGAGTTTTATTTTCATGTGTCTGGTTTTGGCAACTGAATATTTTTAGACGTAGTTATCAAATGCTAACTCAAATTGTCCTTCTTTCTTGCAGAGAAAACATGGGATTATGGCCATCACAAAATCTCAGTAATACAAGTTCCATTCAGCTTTTTCTGAAAGAAAGCCGTCCATTAAAGTGAAGCAAAGGAGCTGTGGTGAATTATAATGCTTTGAAGTTCTGGATTTTCAGTGGCTTGAAGTCAGGCGTCATTTTACCTTTTAAATGAAAAAGATTAAGATCTCATGCGCCTGTTTTATTTTCTGGAAGCCATTCTCCAAAAGGGAAGTGCACATTTAAAACACAGATATGATGGTCCTTTCTGCAGGGATTTAAGTCTGCTTGCTTTCACATCATGACCAGCTTGAAACGGTCGCAGACAGAAAGGCCCGTTGCCACTGACAGGGCCTCCGTTGTGGGCACAGATGGCGCCCCCAAAGTCCACACTGATGACTTCTACATGCGACGCTTCCGGTCCCAAAACGGCAGCTTAGGATCATCAGTCATGGCTCCGGTGGGCCCCCCACGAAGTGAAGGCTCGCACCATATCACCTCGACCCCCGGAGTCCCCAAAATGGGGGTCAGGGCACGGATCGCAGATTGGCCCCCACGGAAGGAAAACATAAAAGAATCTAGCCGTTCAAGCCAGGAAATAGAAACCTCAAGTTGCCTTGAGAGCCTGTCCTCCAAAAGCAGTCCTGTGAGTCAGGGAAGTTCTGTTAGCCTCAACTCCAGTGACTCAGCCATGCTGAAGAGCATACAGAACACGCTGAAGAGCAAGGCGAGGCCGGCGGAGAGCATGGACTCCAGATTCCTCATGCCCGAGGCCTACCCCAGCTCCCCCAGAAAGGCCCTCCGCAGGATACGGCAGCGGAGCAACAGCGACATCACCATAAGTGAGCTTGACGTGGACAGCTTCGACGAATGTATGTCGCCCACGTACAAGACGGGGCCGTCCCTGCACAGGGAGTACGGCAGCACGTCCTCGATTGACAAGCAGGGAACGTCCGGGGAGAGCTTCTTCGACCTGTTAAAGGGCTACAAAGACGACAAATCCGATCGGGGTCCGACCCCCACCAAGCTCAGTGACTTCCTCATCGCCGGTGGGGGCAAGGGTTCCGGCTTCTCTCTGGATGTGATAGACGGGCCTATCTCGCAGAGGGAGAACCTCAGGCTTTTTAAGGAAAGGGAAAAACCACTCAAGCGACGTTCCAAGTCGGAAACTGGCGACTCCTCCATCTTTCGTAAGTTGCGCAACGCCAAAGGCGAGGAACTCGGGAAGTCGTCGGATCTTGAGGACAACCGGTCGGAAGACTCCGTCAGGCCCTGGACGTGCCCGAAGTGCTTCGCCCACTATGATGTCCAGAGCATATTATTCGATCTGAATGAGGCAATTATGAACAGACACAATGTTATCAAGAGGAGAAACACCACCACCGGAGCGTCGGCAGCCGCTGTGGCGTCCTTGGTGTCTGGGCCTTTGTCTCATTCTGCCAGTTTTAGCTCCCCGATGGGCAGCACTGAGGACCTGAATTCCAAAGGAAGCCTCAGCATGGACCAGGGAGATGATAAGAGCAATGAGCTTGTAATGAGCTGTCCCTATTTTCGGAATGAGATAGGTGGAGAAGGTGAAAGGAAAATCAGCCTTTCAAAATCCAATTCTGGCTCCTTTAGTGGATGTGAAAGTGCCTCCTTCGAGTCTACCCTCAGCTCCCATTGCACAAATGCAGGAGTGGCAGTACTTGAAGTGCCCAAGGAAAATTTGGTGTTGCATCTAGATAGAGTGAAAAGATATATCGTGGAACACGTGGATCTTGGCGCCTACTACTATAGAAAATTTTTCTACCAGAAGGGTGAGTAGAGATCCTTTATTTTTTTATTTGGATATATATTTATTAGATAATTATGCATACATTAATTATCCATGCTCAGCTATTCTTTCACTAATACTGGAGAGTGATCCTTAAAATGTGGAGACCACTGTGATTGTGCCCTTTTTTTTCATTTCAAAATATTAAAGGAGTACAAATGTTTTAGGTTACATGGATCACTTTTGTGGTGCTTGAGTCACAGCTATAGGTGTGCCCATCACCCACATAGTGCTCATTGTACCTGTTAGGTAGGTTTTTGCTCCCTCATTTAAATTTTCTTTTGCTGTACTTTCTGAAAAAAAGTAGAATACTATAAAGTTTTATAGCAGTGTGACATGATTTGTGTGAATTCCTTATCTTTCTCGATGGTAAGATAGTTAAGCTATTTGCTGCAATTTATTTCTTTTTGTGCTTTTTTTTTGGTTACTTTCTCCTTTCACGTATATAAATGTCTTGTATATTAAATATTACTTTTTAAAATCAAAAAATCCTTTGATTTTGTGGATGTAATTATAGTCTTTGTTGTGTACAAAACTTGCTATGTCACCCTTAGGGTTAGACGTATAAAGTTGAAAATATTTTAAATACAGCTTTTTTTCTTTTAAGGATTATAAAAATTTTAATGCTGTCTTTCATTTTTTAATACTTTTGCAACAAGTACAGGACCATTTCTTTGCTATGTCAACATTCTCATCAGTAGATGGAAATTATAATATATTCCTATTCATTTCACATGAACTTCTGTGAAAATAAATTACATTATTTGACAAAAGTTACAGAGCCAATAAGTCTCAGTGCCGAGAATCAAATCTAGGCCTTTGATTTGAATAAAAATGGTGCTGAAGACGGACTCACCCTTGACATACATGTTGGCCACTTCCTTTTTAATCTTTTCTGGTATATATATGTAGTTGAAATTATACTTTGTACACAGCTTTTTTCCTCATACTTTTACGAAAGGCGCTGTGATTTTTTCAAAAATGAACTCTTAGGAGCTTTCTGATAATGTTTTTGAGCAGCATTATTAATTAAAGGATGAGTTTAAGTCATCCAGGTATCCAAGCTGGGAAACAGGGTGATCGCCAAGGAAGGATGCACCTGTGGTCCCTTAGCTAGATGAGTAATCTCTGCGGCCAGGTAAGGAGGCCTGTGCGAGAGGCTCCCTGTCTGCAAACTGCTCTAGCAGTGTTTTGATTTCCACTGTTTAGGGTTTGAATGTTACTTAGATTTATTCTTCTGAATGAAGTTTGGTTTCCTATCTAGTGCTCATTATAGCTTTATAATATTGTTCACTTTAGAATAAAATTTATCTGTAGATGATTACATGAGGGACCCCATTCAAGAAGGCTTAGTGACCGAAAGAACCTTATTTATTACTAAATATTCATGTCTCATTCTTCGAGATCTATGGCTTAGGTCCTGGAATCAATATGATAATAAAAATCCCAATTTTCATTTTTAATCAGTATTTATCTCCCAATAATTTTCTGGAGTTTAGATTTTAGAAATCATATCTCTGTTATACTCTCTTCTAGGGAGATTTCTTATTCTCGCCAGCTGGGCATTTGGGGCCAGATAATTCTTTGTTGGGCGGGATGGAGGGCTGTCCTGTGCATCATGGGATGTTGAGTAGCATCCCTGGTCTCTACAGCCTAGACACCAGTAGATTCTCCCCATCCCCCCAGCTAAAATGTCTCCAGGCACTGCCAGGTGTCCCTTAAGAGGTAAAATTGCCCCTAGCCGAGAATGCCTGCTTTACTGTACCTGGAGAAATTTTCTGCAGGTGTTTGTGAGTTGTCTGTAGATGGAGGCCATCTTGCTTCCACCTGTAACTAACACTGACATTGCATTGAACATGTTAGTTATGATCTTATTTATGTAGCAATGGATACTTTTCCCTATTAGACAATATGATAATATTAATACCATGTTTCCCTGAAAATAAGACAGGGTCTTACATTTATTTTCCCTCAAGAAGACACCCTAGGGCTTATTTTCAGGGATGTGTTATTTTCCCCTCAAAGCCTCAGCTTGCAGCACACACAGGATGGCCGGGACCTGACAGGGGGAGCCCACGTTGTTGGTGGGGCTGCTTGCACCTTTCTGGTCACCTCTGGGATAGTAGCTGTCACGATGGGGCAGATGAGAAGGGCTGCTCCCTGACGAAATGCATGGGTTGTGCAGATACCCTGCATAGCCACGCCCATCACTAGGTCTTATTTTCGGGGTAGGGCTTATATTGTGCAAATGCTTAGAAATCCTGCTAGGGCTTATTTTATGGGTAGGTCTTATTTTTAGGGAAACACAGTAGTGAATGTTTTTGAGCACTTATGTACCAGGCACTGTGCTCATAAGCATATGCTATGATACATTTTCTCATTTCAACCTCTTGATATCCATCAGGTAGGTACTTTTATTAATCCCATTTTCCAGATGAGAAAAGTGGGGCTTAAGTGCTTAAGAGATGCTCTCATAGAGCCAGTAAATGCTGGAGCCAGGCTATCTGAGCAGACTCATATTCTTAATCACTGTTCTCTGATCTCTGCTATGTTAGACTAAAGGGAAGGGGAATGTTTTTTGAAGTATTTTATCTTTCAAAAGTATGGAATAAAAATTTGAACACCTAGATTCCACAGTAATCCTGCTTATTCATAATACCTCATACATTTAAAAGCCACTAATCCAGTAGTTACTAATTTGGAGCATGGAAAATACTCTTACCCCAACATAATTGGAACTGGTTAATTGAAAATATCAGTTAAAGCAGGAAATTGTTAAAAAGTGTGCATATCTGAAATATTTTATTTTCATTAAAACATATAAAAATTATATTTTCAAATTCTTGTGAGGCTAGGATCTTTTCTTTGACAATGATTCTACTTTTTTGAATTTTATATTGTATTAATAGTATAAACCACAAGAGCAAAAGCATAGACACTAGCAAAGCAATCTGAGTATAGAATCTTAGGTTCTGTAAGTTTTTTTCCTCATTTTTTGGTAGCTCTCTTGCCCACATCTAATCCAACAGCTTTCTTTTTAGTGACTTGCCTTTACTCTTTCCAAATCCTTCAACTTAGTTTTCGTAGAAGCAGCATTTATCTTTTGTACTTATATTTTATCAGCTTGCATAATTAATTAAATTTCATAATTAAAAGAAGTCAGTGGGCTTAAAACAGGTTTGGGGGGACACCGCACAGTCTCTTTGTCAGCATGAAGTCCAGCTGATAGGAGCAGAAAATGTGTGTGGCACTAGAGATTGGCTGCTAGCCTAGGGCCATTGGTTTACAGAGGGGTGGTGACCAGTGCTCAACCCAGGAAGTGGTCCAGTGGAAGTCAGTTATAGGTAGCACCTGCTGTAATAGCTTTTCTTGGGCCATACAACTTAGAATTTTCAAGTCAAGCAGGTCATTTGTTATGATATGATAATATACCACAAATAATGGCTCTGGATAGCATCAGTTGAAGCAGAAATTAAGCCCCCTAAAGTATAAACTATACATATAAATAATTTATATGTTATTTATACTTTTTATGTAGTATAAAATATAAACAATTCTATCTTATAAATTTTAATAGACAACTTTGATTCACTGAAATTAGTACACTAATTTTTCCTGATCAGAACCTTAAAGCAAGTCCTCTTGTTGAAGGAGCACATCAGTGTCAGAGGTAATGAGTCCTCCAGCACCAAGGTGTGATGCTACTGCCCTGGCTGTCACCTCAACCTCTTTAGCATCAGATAGTTTCTGTTCTGCTGTTTCATGCGTTTGTGACTTCATTGTAGCCAAGTCTCTGGGGGGTGGGGGGTGGGAGGAATTGTATTTTACTGAAGTACATTCTACAGTTGACATTATTTGTAAAATTTAATCATATTTGGCTAAGGAAGCTGCAGTTATTTTTTAATATTGCATTTTTACATTGTTTTAAAAAAATCATTTTGCCAATTTAGACTTTAGAGGATATTTGACTCCAACATACAAGCCAAGTCCATTGCTGGAAGGATGTTGGACCAGTGGAGATATCCCATTGTTTGCACTTATTAAAATAAGCAGCATGCCATCATTGCTCTTCCTCCCCATCCTGTCTCCTGCCCACCTCTCTTTGCCATTTCCCTGGGGTGGGGGGTTGTGGTTATGTTGAGACTCACCCAGGATTAAATGACAGTAGTAACATAGCTAATATTTATTGTGCTACTACTTTGTGCTTTGTGTAGACTTCCTCACCTAATGCTCACAGGACCCCAAGGCGATCCTGTCACTATTGGAGAAGTCAAAGTGATACAGCCACATCCTCCTTAGGGAAGCACAAATGAGGCAGTAGGGTTGCATTCAAATTAACCTTGTTATCTTCCTTTGAGAATGTATGTATTTTGTATTTAGTTTTTATTTAGATAGTCACCAGGATCAAAGTACTAGGAAAATCTGTAAGTGGAAAATACCAGGTTATAGAATAATGATAACATTACCTATAGTTGGTGTGGCTTATTGAGGAGGGGATTGTTTTGTAGCCATTACTCAACTCATTTTCTGTGGCCCCACAGGACTTTTTCAATTTTGCACTGGGTGTACAATTGCCTGTGAGGCATGTTCTCCTTGAATCCTATGCAGAGGAATGCATTGATGGCTGACAGAGGGGCCCACAGGTTGCCTTTGCAGTGGCATTTGTTGCTCCCTTGATCCATCAACAGTGTTGATAGGCTTATCTGCATGCTGGGTGGGGTGTCACTCTCAAAGTCAAGCTACTGAAGATGCCGTGATGGGGAAGGGCCTCCCTCTATTGCACTGTGGCCAGGAGAAACCCATGATCTCATCCAAGGATATTTTCCCACTCCTAAGAAGAGGGAAAACTAATGCTTATGCATCTAATTATTCTTCAGATAATTCCAAGCCATCAGATTTTATTGTTTTACTGTTCACCTTCCTTTTCCTACACCCCAACACACACACACAAATCAGGTTAAACAGTGAGGACACAAGTCAGATTTCAGTGCTGTTTCATGTCTTTACCTTTCACCCTCTTGTAATCAGCCATCTCTGGCATCATTTCTTTAGAATATCATATTTCATTGGTGCTAAAGTGACAATTTTAGCATTCTGATATATTCTTTAAGTTTGCTATCAAGAGCTGTTCTTCAGCACCAGTCTATTAAATGAGCATTATTAATAGCTATTATAATTTTTAGTGGATTTTTTTAAAGTACATGTGAAGAAACATCAGGGAACACCATTAGCTAAGTGTATTTCTAAAAATCTGTGCTTTTTTTATTCGAGTTTTTTTCTTTTAAAAAAAAATCCTTCTATATAGGTAGCAACATTAGGCTTGAGAAATGTACTGGGGGCTGCCTTACAGTTCATAGTTAAGGGTAATTATTCTATGTTTAGTATTTTGATGTGGACAGTTTTATATTTCAGATAAGTGACAAACTTCAGAGTCAACAAGTCTGCTGTCCTGAACCATGTTATGTTCTATGCTGTTGAACTTAACAGTTACTATAATTTCTGCCAAAATGAATGGTGAAAGATTGTATGTATGTATAATAATTTATTGTTTTAATGTCCTTGGCTTTCATTTTTTATTGAGATCGTATAGACTGTATTCACTTGAAGGAAGTTCTCTAATTAGGTATTCCTTCACAAGAGGATTTGGGGCACTAAATATCTACTTGAGAAATGAAGCTAGGAATGTGCTTTGCTGCTCTTTATCTGCTTAGGACTTCCAGTAGTAAGGAGGCCATTAGATATTAAGGTTTTGCACGTCTGCTCCTTGGAAAGCAAACATCCTCTCATGTCTTGGCTGATTATCTCCAAGCCCCAGTGTGGCTAAGCTGCACTCTGGTCTGTAAGATATCCAGGCTTTCACAGTGCCTAAGCCATCTCAGGTCAGAGGTTTGTGAAAGTTGGTTAAAAGGGCATATGCTTCCACTACTCCCACATTATTTTATTTAAAATCAAAATACACCCAGGTGCAGTGGCTCATGTCTATAATCCCAGCACTTTGGGAGGCTGAGGTGGGAGGATTGCTTTAGGCCAGAAGTTTGAGACCAGCCTGAGCAACACAGCAAGACCCCATTTCTATAAAAACTACATAAAGTAGCGAGACAGTGGTGGTGCATACCTGTGGTCCTAGCTACTTCGGAGGCTGAGACAGGAGGATCGCTTGAGCCCGGGAGTTCAAGGTTATAATGAGCTATGATCGGGCCACTGCACTCCAGCCTGGGTGACAGAGCAAGATCCTGTCTCCAAAAAATTAAAAATAAAGACATATATACAAACATAATGAGTGAGATGTGCAACGTATGGGGGATGGTCATGCTTGAGGCTCTGCCTTGAGTGGGGAGGGGGGCATGGGCAATATACATAACCGTAATATTTGTACCCCCATAATATGCTGAAATAAAATAAAAAAAAATAAGAAACAAACAAAAAAAAGACATGGTCATTAGACCACACTAACTCAAATGTTTGACTTTATTCAAGGTCATCTTTTTAGGATCCAGTCACGTAAAAATCCAGTTTGTTTTGAGGTAAAACTGGTAATGAAGATATTGCTATTATG
Organism: Cheirogaleus medius; assembly: GCA_008086735.1. Taxonomy (NCBI): domain Eukaryota; kingdom Metazoa; phylum Chordata; class Mammalia; order Primates; family Cheirogaleidae; genus Cheirogaleus; species Cheirogaleus medius. The sequence continues at coordinate 26,032,968 of VBSM01001979.1, read as the reverse complement.
TCATCCATCAGCCGGTTCAGAAAGTTCCATGTGAGAAGTTTATTTTAGAATTTGATGCCAGAAATTGTTTTCTGGTAGCTACCAAATGCCTGCCTTTCTGATGATAGCTATTTTGTGTGTGTTTTGTTTCACTGTATCTTCTATTTTGCCTCAACTCCCAGAACCAAATTTTATGCTCAGCTATACAACTTCATTATTAACACATCTGCTTCCACTTTCGTCTTTTATTTTCCTATTCTGATCCATTAGCATGATTTATATGTGTCCTTGATAATTAATGACCTCAATTGTTTTTGGAAAAAGATGATTAGTATACATTTATAACCAATAAAATAACCTCTGTTCCCAGGCTTTTTCCTCAGATCTAGCTGCAGTTCTCGCCAGCTGGTGTCTGCCCCCACCTGCATAGCTGACTAGTTGGCGTCTCGAACGCGTGTGCAAAAACTTGGAGTTCACCATTTTTCTCCCTTCCTCCTCATTGCTCTCCTTCTGTAAATGCCACAGTTATTATCAGTCGCTTGGATGTGAAACAGTGACGTCTTCCTCTTCATTGTTCTCAACCTCCAGTCTCAAGTCTACCTTCGAATTGCAGCTAACTTCTGTTCTTCATGTCCCCCCCCGATTCTCAATTCTGTTTCTCACTTTAGATCCTTGTTGCCCCTTGCCTTTGCCAGACGCAGTCCTTTCTTTAAGCACGTAACAGACATGTGTCAGTTGAGTCATCTGAGATGCAGATGCCGAGACAGCATAGGCCTGAGAGAGGTTGTTGTTAAGGGCTTGGGAGTAACTCATGCCTGTGGAAGGTAATTTGGCGGAGGAAGTCTTCAGCCCATAATGCAGATCTGATACTGAGAAAAGAAGGGGAGGAAGCAGGATTGGGCAGGGAGCATCTCAGACTACAGTGCCTATGTGACAGGCTCAACCAACACAAAGGAGCAAAAATGAGCCTCAGAGAAGTCCCTTCTTGGGGAGTAATGGCCATGCCCTATCACCCCAGCATGCTCAGTGACTGACGAGGGGCTGCCCAGAGGAGCGTGGCCCAGCTCGCAGCTGCAGCAGATCTGAAGGTGCTGCATCCAGAGACTTTTAGCTGATTGCCTTTCTTGTGGCTGAGCTGGCTGCAAGTTCTTCCTGGAAGGGAGATCAGAGTATGGCTCCTCCACTGCTGCCACGCGTGCACTAGCACCACGGCGGGCCTCGTGTGGTCGGACCCTGAAGTGGTAACAGAATAGACCACGCCTATGGAGCTTGCCTTCTGGTTGAGGGGAACAGATAGTAAACAATAAATCAGACACAGGACTATAAAGGCTTATGACAAAAATTAGTAATACAGAGGTACAGAAGGCCCTCCCCTAATTCTGATAATTTCACTTGTGTCTTTCTATATCTTAAACACATGAAAATTTATTATCCACTTTGCTATTGACAAGAGTGCCCGTCATACTTTTAAAGCAGACTTAAAAATTACGATAACTACACATTCATTCACTCATTCGGTCATTCAAGTAATATTTAGCATCTGCTTTGTGGTAGTGATGGTGGAGGAGGAGAGGGATGGCTATAGAAAAACAAATTAATTAGTTCTTAAGGATTAAAAATAAAATTCAGTGAAAAGACTGAATAATAGAACATACAGAGCTATATACCAACTCTTTGTCCTGACAATGAAGTTGATGAGTATATATATAAAAAAAACACACAACTGAAATTACAAAAGGAAAAAATGGAGGACAAACTCAGGGGTTCCACCATCCATCAAAAGGGAGTTCCAGGCCGGGTGCAGTGGCTCATGCCTGTAATCCTAGCACTTTGGGAGGCCAAGGCGAGTGGATCACTCGAGGTCAGGAGTTCAGAACCACCCTGAGCAAGAGCAAGACCCTGTCTCTACTAAAAAAAATAGAAAGAAATTAATTGGCCAACTAAAAATGTATAGAAAAAATTAGCCAGGCATGGTGGTGCATGCCTGTAGTCCCAGCCACTATGGAGGCTGAGGTAGGAGGATTGCTTGAGCCCAGGAGTTTGAGGTTGCTGTGGGCTAGGCTGACGCCATGGCACTCTAGCCTGGGCAACAAAGTGAGACTCTGTCTCATAAACAAAAGGGGGGGGGGGGAGTTCCAGACAGAGAGGGCAAAGCAATTGTAGATTTTTAAAAAATTACTTCTAGTCAGAAAAAGAATTAATGTTCAATAGCTTCTCCTTCTTCTTAATATCCTTAAAATCCTTCTCCTCTTCCTTCTCCTCCTCCTGAAACATCTGATTTCTGGACTCAAGTGATCCTTCCACCTCAGCCTCCCAAGTAGCTGGGACTACGGATGTACACCACCACACCTGGCTAATTTTTAAATTTTTTGTAGCGATAGTGTCTTGCTATGTTTCTTGGGCTGGTCTTGAGCTCCTGGGCTCAAGTGAGATCCTCCTGCCTCAGCCTCCCAAAGTATTGGGATTACAGGCGTGAGCCACTGCACCCAGCCTTTATATAGTATTTTTCATAATAGCTTCTCTTTACTGTATAAACCCTTCATTTCTCTATTGATATTAATTAAAAATTTTTTTTCTAAGTTATTTTCCTTGAATGATCTAGTTGTATATTTTGCTTCTCTTGTTTTTTCTCCTTCATACTATTAGTTGTCTAGTGACCTTTGTCACATTGATGAATAAAGGCCGAGGTGGCTTAGTGTAAGTGGCTTGGGCCCCCTGTAGCTCCCCATCTGGCTTCTACTTACATAGGGGGGCTGAGGAGTGGAGCTGGAAAAGTAGTGTGACCTCTCTATTGGGAGATGTCTCTGCGGACGGAGAAAGCAGTGAACACAGTGCAGGATGGAAACGTGTTCGTGGAAGTTGGGAGGGCGTTATCAGGCTCTACTCCTGCGTGGAGCTGCGTCTCCTTCCCTGCCTCAGTGCATGCATTGGAACGGGTTACACGCCTGACAGGCTCCTGTTTGTCCTCTAGGGTTGAAGCCTTTTGAACTCCCCTCTTCCTCCAAGGTGCATGCCCTCCCGCCACTGATCCGAGTCCCCCTGGCACCTCTTGTTTCTGCAGGATGCTTTCTGTGATGCATTGGTTCACAGTCAGTCTAAGCATGCCTTGAAGGCAAGGACCACAGATGAGAAGGTTCAGCAACTGTTTTACAAAATGAATGAATGTTTGGTGCTGAGATGAAGTATCAGATTTATGGAGTTGAGCAGCTGGTGTATCTTGTATTTATAGCATCAGGTAAAGAAAGTAAGGGGAGGGTGCCCTCTGCGTATGTAGCCTCATGTTATACTCCAGACGCTGAATGATAGGTTGCAGTTCCCTTTCCCCTCTTTTGAGGAAATGAGACCACAAACAAGTCTGTGGGTGGTCAGAGTGGTTTTGAGGAAATTAACCAAACCACAAATTGATCCCCATAGGCACAAAATGCCATTGCTTAGGCTGATTCTTGCTATTGTAAATTTTAGTAGACACAGCTGATGGATGCTAAAATCAATGGGTGACCTGAGGGTGACAGGAGGAGAAGCATAATCTCAATCATAATCTCAATCTTCTCCCTAAGGCATCTGTAAGGGAGGAAAGATAGTAACTGCACAGTGGAGCCCTGGCAGACCCAGCCTTAGCTGCAGGAATCAAGGCCAGTGTCATGAGCCCCATGGAATGATGAATTGAGGACACGTCGTTTTTGCAGCTCTCTTGCCCCAAATGCACAGCCTCGGATCAGTCATCTGAAACCACCAGGCAAACCCAAATTGAGAGATAAACACTCTTCAAAGGTATCAAGGTCATGAAAGACAAGTAGACTGAGAAACTGTTAGCGTCTGCAAAGGACTAAAGAGAAATGACAGCTAAATGCCACCTGAGATCCTGAATGGGATTTTGGAGCCAAAAAAAAGACTGGTGAAATTTGCGTAGGATCTTTAGTTAATGGTATTGTACCAATGTTAATTTCCTGGCTTTGATAACGATGATTGCGCAGTATTTAGTTATATAAGATGTTTAACACTGGGGGAGGTTGGGTGAGCAATATATGGAAATTCCCTGTGCTATTTTTGCAGCTTTTCTCTAAGTCACAAAGTAGCCCAGGTAAAAAGTAAAAAACAAATGAAAACCTTCAGATACAATCAGTAATAACAGTTAATATAGAAAACAATTGTAGGAGTGAAGAGAATTTCCCTCACCCTCTAAAGCTGTGGTCCCCAACCCCTGGGCTGTGGCCCTGTACAGCTCCCTGTCGTGTTAGGAAATGGGCTGTGCGTCACCACCTGAGCTCTGCACCACACTCCTTGAGACCCACAACACCCCGTTCCCCAACCCCTGGTCCATGGAAACATTGTCTTCCATGAAATGGGTCCCTGGAGCCAAAAAGGTTGGGGACTGTCGCTCTAAAGGTTCAACGCTCCTGAACGATAGATTAACGGGAGAAAAGACACACATGTTTATTGACATGCACAGGCTCAGGGCCGTACAAAATATGAGACTCAAAGAAGGGCTGGATGGGTAAAGCTTAAACAGTGCCCTCTTTATAGAGGAGAGGGACTTAGGGGATGTGGGCAGTTGTGAGGGGCAGTAAATGATTTTCCTGGGAAACGAATGAGCCCAAAGAATAGACGATGGCCTGGGACAAAGTTCTCCTGAGCTTTGGGGGAGGTGGTGGGAAGGTGAGGGCAGAACTTCACTGTGAACAAAGGTGGTTTTAATGTTCAGAGTCTCCCCGGTAATCTCTGGCAGCTGCCCTCAGAAACATAGATGAACGGTCTCGCTGGGAGTGGTGACTGCTAGTCTTTTCTCTTTTCAGGTGGTTAATCTTTCTGGTTAATTGATGAGATTCCTAGGGAGGGGATCTTAAGACAATTGCATTTCTTCTGGAAAGAAGTTTACTTAGTCACATAAGGAAAGTTCAGAGAAAAGTCTGCTTGTGGGGGAGAACAAGAGAAAGTTAGAAAGCCCTTGGTTCTGAAGCAGCGTCTAAGGCAGGGGTCCTCAAACTTTTTAAACAGGGAGCCAGTTCACTGTCCCTCAGACTGTTGGAGAGTGCACACTTTGGGCCTGGGACGAGTCGGCTGCTAAGCAGAACAGGCAGCTGCGGCAAAAACACCCGGCGGGCCGGATAAATGCCCTCGGCGGGCTGCATGTGGCCCTTGGGCCATAGTTTGAGGACGCCTGGTCTAAGGCCTTCTCATTTCCATTATTCAAAAGGGCCCAGCCTGCCAAAGCACCATAATTTGGGGTATCATTCTCTGTGTCCTGATGCTGTCCACACGAAAACAGAATGAGAGTGCTTACCCATTTTCCTGTGTGGGATACACTGAAGTGATTACTGTTGCTTACTGATGGCCACACTCCAGAGAGTTTCTATGCTCTTTGTTTTGTATTCTCAAAACTCAGGGCCTTTTGGATCTATTATTGCAGTACATGTTGATGACATGTGTAATAAAGCCTGCCACCTGTTTCCCAATACATGCTTCATTATAACTTCAGGCACCAGTGAGTCCCTCATCCTGAGCACCGAAATTAGGTGCTCACGAAATAATATTTACTTTATTCTAGCAATTTCTTTTCCCATCTTCTCATGGAACTCCCTCCTCTCTTTGGGGAGGCCATTCATTAGCACATCAAGACAGCGAGAAGAGACACTTTCCTAATTGAATTGAAGTCAGAGCGAAGCATGAGCAGAGGTGACTTCTAGGACTCATAGGGACAATTAGTCATCAAAAATGTGGGTTGTGCTGAGTGTTTGGGACACATAGCGTGGTCCCTGCTCTTGTGAGCGGCAGTGACTTCTGCCTTAACTGAATTTCTGGCTACCTCTTAGGGACTTCCTGCTGAATCCTTCAGTAGCATTTCACATAGGAAGACGTCTTGCTTCAAGATCCTTGGTAAGAAACAAAGGATGTTTTAAATATAAAGAAATTTAGTTAGAGACAGGTGTTTCATTGTAATTTCTTTCATTTGGATGTTAAGTAGTCTTTTATTTTTTTCCTAAGCTGGCATTTGAATTGGTATTAAATGATGTTAAAAATAGAGCTGCATTAATATGCTACTTTTTAACATGTTCTTTATAGTCATTGACCATTTGCAAACCAAATGTATTTTTATACTTTTAAAAATCTTCAAATTATAAAAGTTGTGTATGTTCATTATAGAAATATTAGAACTATAGAAAATAATTTAGAAGAAAATTAACTGTGTGGGAGTACTAGTGATTTTATTTCTGTCCCATCTGTCTTAATACAGGCATATTCATTTTTAAATAATGATTTTCAAATGCAGTTTTATGTTTTTTTATGGTTCTACAATTGGCTATACCATCATTTACTTAAAAGTTTCTCAGCTGTTGCAAACTCAGGTTTTCTCATTTATTGTTGTTATAAATAATGCTACATCAGATGTTCTTGGTTTTTTGTTTGTTTTCCTCTCATTGACTTCTATAGCAGTTTGGTGAAGCCTAGAAACTCTTTTTAGAATACTATTTTTAAGTGCATAAAATAAAAATAAAGCAAACCAAGCATATTGAAATATAGTTGCAAAACTTTTTACGGCATAGTAACATATGTGCTACTTTCTTATTTCATGACAAAAAGACCCTGTTAACTACCATAATTTCGAAGTAGTGATAAGTGTAATTAATATTCAGATATGTCTGCAACAACTGTAATGTGATAAATTATCTTTGCTTTCTGTTGGTGTCAAAGTCACATGTACAGCTAATATTGCGATAGTTCGTTGCCTATATTTCTAATTGGTGGAAATGCTAAATTTCAGTTAGAAGTTACTGAAAATAAAATTTTTTCCTTTAAGTTCATGAACCCTCTAATTTCTATTCATAGACATGTTGAAAAAAAAAAACAAAACAACAAAACCCTGATCTTACATGAACAGCCATGTTATATAAACTCTCCCCACATATCTATCTATTTCCATAAGAGTGGAGCCCTGCAAGTGAAATGTGAACTTTATAGGATCCTTGGTTTTTAGTGCAGAGTCGCTCTTAAGAAAACTTATAACAGGGAGGTTGACCAGTATGTTTAAGACTGTGTAGTTTACCATCCTCTTGACTATTTTGAATGTTTACAGTTTTTATTTTTTAACATTTATAGGCCAAGAAAAGATATTTCGTTTCTTTGATCCCTAGTGATATTGAAATTTTAAAAATATAATCATTGGCCATTTGTCATAGACTGATAGCAGCTAATAAAAAATCTCTCATTATGATTCTGTGACTCTCTATCTTCTCTTTATTTCAAATGGGGTTTTCTTTATATTTTTTCTTTAATCATTTTGATGTAATATATTAATATTAACATAACTTCATAATAAAGTTTACCTTTTATTGGAAAGTTAGGGGCCTAATAGGGTATGCTTAATCAGATGCTGTTTTAAATGCCAAAACTCCATGCAATTTTGGCAAGTAGAACACCCTACTTTTTAAGAGTTACCTATGGAAAGAAGAATTGGGACCACAGAGTACTGTGTACTTTGTAAACGTGGGCAATTACTCTTACGCAACAATAATTATAAGCTTAGGGACAGAATTCTGGCATGTGGCCAGTCCTGTGTAAATGTCCCCATCCATTACTCTGCTGCTTTTGATTATGGTGCAAAGTCGTAGGCTAGTTAGTTCTCATAGAACCTCCACCCTCGTAATTAGGATGAGCCCTTTGGGTACCAGAGACTGAGAATCTCCAAGCGGTGTACTTCCCAGAAAGAGAGCTTCTTATTACCTCCACTTGGGCACACGTATGTTTCATTTTTTAAAAGCAGAATATATTTCTTTTTTTAAAATGTAGTTTTCCTGTCTTTTAGTTCTGTCCTCTTTCTAACCTAGTTATTAGTCATATTAAGATGTAGTAAGTTGCACAAAAACAAAAAATCTGAATGGTTTGAACCCAGTAGCAGAGATAAGCAATTTTATAGAAACGGGCTGTATAGTGAGTGGTCTTCCTAGTTTTATCCAAATTCTTTGTCTAATGAAAATGTTGAACTAATGACTTTGAGTCAGAGTTCGTGTTGTCAACTGTACTGACAGTAGCATACTTGTAACCAACCAAGTAGACTATTTTAAGAAAAAATAGCTTAAAATATGAAAAATGGTGAAAAAGTTTTAATTCAAGCTATAATCTTAAGGTTATCACTGTTCCACTCTTTGGTCTGCTGATCTATAATGAAGTCTAAGTCTGTCTGCTTATAACTTATATCCTTAACATACCCGTTATGTATCAACTTGTGATGTCTTTTCTAGACAAAATGGAAGAGTTTTCATTTTTCCTTCTGTGTAATCAATTAGGGTAATTCTAAGATTAGAATGTGAACATTTTTGTGACTTTAACATATATTACCATATTGCTTTCTAAAACAGTTGGTACCAATCCACAGTGCCGCCAGCAGTGTATGAATATATTACAGCTATACCAACGGCCAGTTTTTCATTTCAGAAATGTTGTTTCTAATTGTGTTAGGCATGAGAGAGGAGCTGAGTTCTATTTGCTTTGTATTTCTTTGATTTGTGTTTATGATGTCTACTTTCCCTATTTAAAATTTTAAATTAACAATTGCAAACAGATCTTTTAAGTCATAACTTATAACTTTACAAATTGTTTATAAAAAATAAAAATGTATTTTTACTGTTCATAATTACATTCAGTCCAGATCATGCTGGTGTCCCTAGGGAAATACACAACTGAGTATTAATATATAGCCCACAGATGGTCGTGATAACCACTATGAGCAATTCAAAAATTGCTGGTTGAAACCCTGTAACTCTTGTAAATTGGACTTTTCTTTTCTCCTTTACAATTAAAATGCTGGGTTTAATTTTGTTAGTCTTATGTTCATGAACAGCTTATAACCAGGTGATTGGACTGTACTTGATCTAATTACTTGGAGCTTTGAAGTCATTGTTTACTATTTCTCCTAAGAATGTGATGTTTTTATTACAATTATTATTATGAATAGCCCAACCAAAAATGTAGCTATTTATCTGGAATGTCCTAATGTGAGCAGAACTACTCTTTGTGCCATCCTTGTTAAAACTCAAGAACCAGAACTAGTAAGAAAACTTCAGGCTAAACAGGTGTTAAATATGAGGAATGGACGTGGGAGGAGATCACACCATATGTGGATATAACATTAATCTCTCTCCTTTTCAACACAGTAACATCTTGGCTATCTAGCGTATCAAGGAATAAAGCATTATGTGTGATCTGACTAGACGAATAGTTTATCTACTTAGGCACCAAATTTTATTTATTTTTATTCATAATAAAATTTCAGAAACTTATGAGAACATAATGTTGTGGATAATGGCTAAGAAAATGAGCTTTCAAATTAGTAATTAAAAAATGTGTTTGAATCTGGTACTGCTATATACTACTTGTGGCTAAGTGACTTATCCTTTCTAAATCATAGTTGCCACATCTGTGAAAAAGAAGGAAATACCTATATTTTCATGGCTGATATTAAGAGTGTTCGGCAGAGTGCTTCGCTTCACTGCATTATATCATTGTAATATGGTGATTACCATGCTGGTGTTTGGCATTCCAGTATGCTGGCTCTAAAATAGTATTTTTGGTGAAGTAATACCTATATTTCAATTCATCTGTCTGCAATTTTATGCACCTTGCTTGAGTTTCTGGTTCCTCTTCCCTTCCCCTTTTCTTCCTCTGACTTTCCTCATACTGCAGCATTTCTTCATCAAAGTCTTTCTTGCTTTTCTTCAACCCTCCTCGTCTGTAACTCCCCCAATCCCTCCCACTCCCATTTTTCTACCCCAAAAGAAAGACATGTGGATCTGGCTGGGAGAACTCCATGCAATTGGTGGATATCCTCACCAGCGAAGAATGGAGGTAGATGGCTGTTAGGAAAAAAAAATGTTAAATGCTGCATCAAGGAGCCAGTCTAAAAGCACTGCCCTGGGACTGGGCTGGAGAGGAAGGAAGGTAGTGAGTGCAGCCCAGCAAAGGTGAAGGACAGGCAGAGCCAGGCGTGGCCAGAAGGACCCTAAGCAACCCTAAAGTTGAAGAATATCCCTAAAAGGCTGTTATTTTAGTTAAAAAAAAAAACAAAACTGAAATCATTTGTCTTAAGATCAGTGTTTAAGAACTCAAAAATTTAAGGTGACTTGCTGAACCAAACTCTTCTCTACTGGAGAGTTACACACTACATTAGAATTTTGAATTGAATAAACTTGTGTTCATGTAGAAGGAATTTTCTTTCTCTGTCTCCATAATCCTCAGGAGTGAACAAATGGATAGTGGACCAAAACAAGACATTTATTATAAAAAAATTTTATTCAAGTTGAAAGACTTTTTGAACACATAAAGTTTGATTGTGATAGTAGTGAATTTAATGCAGGAAACTGGACCGGAAGCTCCATCTATACCAGTGGAACTGAAGCAGTAAAAACTGGCTGGAAAAGCTGCTTTGGAAATAATAGCTAGAGCTCTTTTTCAATTAAAATAAACTTGATGTTTCTGCATAATCACACACATAAATTCAAAAAGTTTTCTAGCATTATCAAACCAGAGGTGGGTTTATTTGAAGATAGAGTCTGAAGAAAGGGATTGAAGTTAGTTTATAATTATCCCATAACTATTCTCCCCCAACTCCAAAATATCCTGCTTTAGCAGCTAGGAACATTCACATAAAAATATAGTCAGATTTTGATGGTGACTCTAAAAAAAAAGTTTAAATGATCATTAATTTTCCACTTTTTATTGTTAAGTTATTCTTTATTTTAGTCTTTAATTTTAGTTTATTTTATCTGGGGTTTATCCTTAAAATAACACTATTTTTATTTTACTACCAATAATTCTAAAATGATGGTGTTTAATATTTATATTTTATAAATTTATATTTTTTGTTTTAAATGTTTCTAAATTTTTGTATTTGAGACATATTAAATATCTGGAATCACCATGTTTTTGTGAATTCATAACACTTTAAATAAAGTATTAGTATCAATATGCAAAGTAAACACTTTCACTTTGCTACAGTGTGCAAGCTCTTTTAGAAGATGTCTAAGTCATACTTCACATGAGACCTAAAAGATGAGAAGGTTTAGCCAAACAAAGAGGAGTTAGGGAAAGAATGTTCTCGGCAGCGTTTTTCAGATTGGAAAAGGCATGGTAAGTTGAGCAACTGAAAGAGAATTTCATCATAGGTCGATCTTCTCGGAGTTTAAAAGAATGAGAGGAAGGTTGGAGGTGAGGCTGGAGTGATAGGCTGGCAGCAGGTTCGGAGAACCTTTGGGAAGCCATGAAAAGTATCTGAGAACCTCAGGATTTTAAGCTGAGTGGTGGTTGATCAGATTTGCATTTTAAAAAGATCCTTTGGTCTCTGTGTGCACAGTTTGGGTAAAAACAAACCAGTTAGAAGACCATTACAAACACGCAGGCAAGTGATGACTAGGATAAATCAGTGGCAGTGGGATGGGAAAATGTGGACAGATTGGAGAGGTGAGTTGGAACTAGAATTCACAGGGCATGGCAGTGGGTCTGGCCTGAGCAACCGTGCGAATGTGGTAGTACTTGCCAGACTGGGGCTGCAGGGACAGCTACGTAGGTTTATGTGGGACAGAGTTCCACTGGGTAGATGCAGAGATCTCGGGCTTAGAGGAGTCTGGAATGGACCTGGGGACTTTTAAGAGTCGTCAACATGGAGATGGCGGTTGAGGTTCTGAACATGAATGGAATATTCAAAAGGGAAAAGAAAGAGAAACTGAGCAAGAACAGCCAGAGTGGTAGAAGGAAAACCAGAAGAGGGTGATGTCGCAGGAACCAGGAAGTAAGAATGTTTCTAGAAAAAATGAAATAATGATTGTGCTAGATGTCATGGAGTTTGTGCGAGGTGAGGACCCAAAGTACTGTTTGTTTTAACTTTGAGGCAGTCATTGGTGCCCCGTGGACATAAGGTGGCAATAATTCTGAAGTGAGGAATTAGGCAGCTATTTCAAGAAGTTTCCAATGGAAGAAGGGAAAGAGAAGACAGCTCTTCAGTTCTGAAGGGTGATGAGGAGTTGAGAGTAAGTGTATATTTAAAGGTGATTAAATGATGGGAATTAGCAAGTTAGAAGTCGAAGATAGAGAGAGATTGAGGCCTCACTGGAAAGGTGGAATGGGCAGAGTCCAGGATGTAGAGGAAGGCTTTTGGACTGTAGGGAAAGGAAGCAAGAGTCTGGATGCAGGTAAGTTTGTGTGCATGACAGTGGTGATGAGAAAGTTTGCTTCTGAAATGGCTTCTTTATTTCCTTTGTGATGTAGACATACTGTCTTGTCATTTGCCAAGAGTGAGGAGAAGGTACGTAGGGGGAGGTTGAGGTTTGAGAATAGAGAATGTTTGCAACATCTGCTGTGGAGAAGGAGCTGACCAGGGAAAGCTTGAGGACAAGGACAACTTGAGGTTATTGAGGATGAATTGATAGTCGCCCTGTACTTGTGAATTTCTCCAGCAGCTGACAACAGCCATCCCACCTGCCCTTCCTGAGGTGTGTGGGATGTATTTGAGGAGTTTCTAGAAAGTCAGGTTTCAGTTGAGTCCATGAAGTGTTAGAGACAGATAATGAATGTGACTCGTGCTCATCTTGGATGCATCTGCTATTGTTCTGTGCTGCAGTATCAAAATATATCCTCTCAAGTTACTGAAGTGTGTTAAGCTCTTTGCTCCTTCAATCAGTGGCCCCAGACTGCTGTCTTGTTTTTCTTTAAGTTCTTGTCTGCTTTTTTATACTATTTCTGTCTCCTCCCTTTCTGTTTTCTTCCTTGTTGTCAGTTGTTCTATCACATTGCTGTCTGCATGCAAGTCTATATCAGCCCTACACCCTGGACTTTGTCAACATCTGGAGTTATCACACCTCTGAAATAAAGCTGTGGGCTTGAAGACCAGACAACCAAGCTTATTAGAATTGTGTGCAAAGTAAGAGTAAATAATCTGAGTGTGATTCTCACGTGCTGTGCTTTGAGGGTGTACATGAGTGTTTATACATGAATTTTGTGACATTTATTGGGTCATTTCTCAGTTGTCCATTTGAGATGTTTGTTGCCTGTATTCTCATTGTGATTTTATTTTGAATTTCCATGGATTATGATAATATTCTTAGAAAGCTCTCAATATTTATAATTATATCTTTTGTAATTGTGCTTTAGTACTTGTAAAGTATTTTCATATGCATTACTTAAATTTCAAAACTACATGATTAGACATATTATGCTATTATTTCTTATTCTCATGGATTTTCAAATACATATTTTGTATGGAAATAACATGTATTTTTAAATATTTATGCATTTCATATGAGAATAATGTACCATGTCACAACTCGTTCATTTAGCTGTGTCACATGTAAATGAAGTAGAACAATGTAAAGTAAGTATTTTGGAGCTTTGAAAATTAAATTATGTACTCGAGCTTTTCATATATTTCCATGTTTTATCAACTTCCTCATCTGTGAATATCTCATATACATATCAACAATTTTAATTTGTATAAAGACATATTAAGACATAATTAAAGACATATATACTTAGATACACAGTAAATATCACTTTTAAACATTTTCTATAAATTAACTTTGATTTTAACCTTCCTTTTTGCCAGGAGGAAGGTAAATTCAACACCAGTCACTTGGAGGCTTTGTGCTAAGGTTTGGGGCCTTGGGCTGTGCCAGGACATTGAGGAGAGGACCCTGGTTCACCAGTCACCTGGGCCCAGAGCCCTGGGTCCTGCCCCCGGGGAGCACCTTGAAGCTCTTTCCTCTGAGCTCCTACTCCGTCTTATGTGGGCTGCCTCAGAGCAGAGAGCTGCTCGGTGACTCACATACATTCCTCTCTCCAATCCAGGGAAATCTTTTTTAATCTGGGGAAAACCCTCTCTCCTCAAGCTCTGTTCTCAATAGGTTTCATTTTCTTTCTTTCTTTTCTTTTTCTTAAACCAAAAGCTAAAAAGCCCTGACACAAACCTTTTCTTAGGCAGGGAAGCACATACAACGTAGCCTCTTTAAATGAGGGAATATAAGGAGAAAACAACACAAGTTCCTTTTAAGAAATAGTAGAGTAGTAATTTGTAGAGTGGTAAAAAACCCAAAAGGCCACCTTTATTCAGTGTCATCTCCTCTGGAACTAAACCTGTGTTGCCAGGTCCTTGTTTTTATAACTCACTGAAGAATATTAATATTTGTTAAATGTTTACATTTTATTTATCAGTACATTTTCTGAGTGGTGTTCTGAAATACTGAGCATTGTATAACATTTCCAAAGTGTTAGATAGATTTTCTAACTTTGTTTTGTCTTATTTTACCTAAGAACACTGGAACTATTTTGGGGCTGATGAGAATCTTGGTCCAGTGGCCGTGAGCATTCGAAGGGAAAAACCAGAAGAAATGAAAGAAAATGGATCTCCATATAACTACCGAATAATTTTTAGAACTAGTGAGGTAAGTTGCAAATGAGAGGTTTGAGGCTTAATGGAAGTGGGGGAAAGAATAGAGTGGTAGCAGTAGCAAAGCAGTTAAATTTAATAGCACAGGGTTACAAATGTCTTTGGAATAAACAAAGGCTCCTTTCATTCATTCTGGTGGTGATAGAGGTAGACAAGAGGGTTAGGTCTGAATCTAATCTTGCTTTTTGTCTAGCTCTGGATAGATGCAGTAAATGAATGGGAGTTTTGATTCAGAGAAAGATATGTCTGTTAAGTGTGGCCCAAGGAAATTGAAGCCCTCAGAATCCCAACTGGGATATTACGTGTCCTGCTTGGGGCAGCCGGAAAGCACCAAGCCACCTTGAGGAGCCAGTGTACAGATAAGAGGAGGCCCCTGAAGACTTTCATTCTTCTGAGCTATTGCTTGGGTCACTTCTGGACCAATGAAGAGAGAATAAGACACTTCTTCCACTTTCACTTTATAATCTCTTGGACCTGTTCTTTGAGACCTAGAATGCAGACTTTCTGAACCAGGGGCTGTCTAATTGTGGACAAAACAGGCTCTTGGAGCTCTTTAGGAATCAAAATATACATAATTGTGTGAGTCTTTATTTTAAAATGAAACTTGGGTTAAAAAAGAAATTTAAAAAGTACAAAAAGAATAACCTACATGCCCTTTCTTTTTTAAAACTCATGGACAAGTTTTGGGACTATGAGATTCTTCTTTGATTTCTTTTATACTTGTATAATTGGGCCAGTTATCAATTTATTGCCTCTCAGCTCCTAATTCACTTTAGGATTTTTGTTATGCATTAAGCCTGATACTCCCTTGAGGTATCTAGAAAATAATGGTTTTGAAACTAGTTTAAATAGGGCATTGGCTTCATTTCCCCCATTGAATGCAAAGCAAATTTCAGGGGTTGGCTTCACTTAGTAATTGTTCCTAAACTTGAACTCTGGGGAAATTAAAAATAGGCATTTTAAAGGCAAGACTTCAATATTGAATGTGTTGTTTATAGTGGCCAGAGAGAAATGAACTAATATGCTCTGTTTCTCCGTTTCAGAGCTAATCATTAAGCAGTGTCCATTTTTTTGTTGAGCAGTAAAGGTACACAAAACATACTGTGTTTTGGAGATGTAGGCAGGTAGTTGCTTGGTCTAGATTCCCAGATCCTACCAGATTTCTAGGAGCCTCAGTTACCTTACTTCCGAGTGCTGTTGTCTGTCTTGTTCTTTTCTTTTTTCCTTCCCAAGGCCACTCTGATTGAAGTCCCCATCATAGTCTTCCTTGTCTATGTTTTTATCCATCTTAATTCATCTTACTGCCACTTGCCCATCCGATCCTTCACGCCTGAGGTTGAAGTTTTTTAAGTCGACTCTTTCTCTCTCGGATCCTGTCACTGGCTTCCAGGCACTTCCCTTCTCAGTGTGCCTTGCAGGCACTCCACATGTCCCCAGCCTCTCTCTCCAGCATTAGTGCCTGTCCTGAACCCTGCTGTGGTCTGTGAACCACACTGACTCCTGCCTTTCCCATCTCTGTCCTCTCCCCTCTTGCTGTCTTGGCCCGTAATGTTCTACTTGCGCCTCCCTCCAGTTCTGTGGTCACAGGGTTCCAACCTTTTCCTGGTAACCCACTTGAGTGAGTTATGTCCCTTGGGTCTGTTCCCTTAGCCTCTGATTGAAAGGTTCGAGTCGCATGTTCCAAAAACCATTACCACTTGTGTTTTATGTTCAGATGTTCGGTTCCTGGCAATCTCTTTATTCTTTTGTTCAGGCCGGAAACCATCTCCTCTCTCTTGCCCCTCAGGTCTGGTCTGTCAGCAACACTTGTTGATTTGTCTTCAAAATACATCCAGAACTCAACCACTTCTCCCACCCCCGCTCCCCCTTGCCTAGGCCTGGTTCTAGTCTTGCTCTGAGAACTGGTCTCTCTGCTTTTGCCGGGAAGCCTTTCTGCCCAGCAGGGATCCTTTTGAAATGTAATCCACATCTTGTCATTGCTCAATTCAAAATCCGCCAAGCGTTCCCTATATCCCTCTGAGAAAAAGCCAGTGCTCTCCTAGGAGACTATGCACATCTGCTTCCCAGTTACCCTCCTGGCTCCCAATCTTGCCACGCCAGCCTCCTTCCCCTCTGGGATGGCTCAGGACTCCTCTGCCCCAGGGCTCTGATGCTCCTGTTGCTGTTTCTCCCCCGGGCATCTCCTGCCTCCTTTCCTTCTAGCCTCACTCCTAAGTTTCTACTCCCTACCCATTTCATATCCAATCCAATGCTTTATTTTTCACTGATACTTAACATTATCTTATACATTATACTTATTTGTTCTGTTTGCTTTTAATCCCCCCCCAACTAGGATGTAAGCCCCACAGGTAGGGCTTCTGTCTGAGCTGTTCCTTACTGCCTGCCTGTTACCTAAGGTAGCACCTTTGCCCTTTTTCTCCCTCCTTCCTTCCTTCCTCCCTCTCTTCCCCCATTTTCCTCTCTCTTTTCCTCCCTCCCTCGCTCCTTCTTTTCCTTTCTCTAATGTTTAATTGCCACTAGCTTTTGCGTAATTTTGTCTTTCCAATAAAAAAATCCTTAAATGTGGTTTAATTGTAATATTTTTATAAGGCTTTTTTGATAGAAATATTTCTGGATGTTGGTCCCTGTCCCTGGCTCCTGGACCTTGTGGGACAGTTACCTCACTCTTTGTGTTGGAGCCAGTTTACTAAATATATAATGAAATAAGATGTAATTTGTATCAGGGGCTTCTCCGGTTACTTATTTCTCTGCTGATAAATACATCAAGAAAAAGAAAACAAGGTCGTTATAGTGACACCCCAGTGGCTACAGTAAATGGCATCAAGATAACAGAAATACAAACAAATATCTTTCATTTCAGTAGAAGTAAACATTGCAAAACAAAAACAAAAGAAGACCTTACATACATTTGTAGGCATGGAAGTTTATGCACAAAACTTTATGGCATGTGAGTGGTTTTTTTGTTTGTTTGTTTTTTTGTTTTTGTTTTTGCATGTGAGTGTTTTTAAGCATCGAAACACATGGACTTAGGAGAGCTCACTTCTTGTTTCTGGAAGTCATTAACAAAAACATAGGTAATCCTAGTGATTTGGATGTGCAAAATGAGTCATCTTTTTTCTCATCTGCTTTGGCTTTCAGGAAGTTAGCTGCTGTCTTTCTGTGGCTCAATTACTGGGCTCTTCCCTTCATGAGATAATCCGTGCCTTGGGACAGGGAACCACAAAGGCCAGCAGTATTCTCAATGTAGAGCCAAGACCAGAAATGGGAGTCATAGCATCCTGAGCCTTCCGCGATCCCCAGCTCCATCGGGCCTCGCCTTCCACCCCACCCTGTGTTCCCCTTAGGTCCAACTATAGCAATGGCTCCTCCCCACACACACCCTGTTTTGTCTGAGCTCCATACCTTTGCCCCTGTTCTTTCTGACGTTCTCTTTTCCCAGAAATTTCCCTTTTTAAATGCCACCACTTCCATTAGGGCCTTTCCTTATGCCCTGAGCCACTGTGATCGTTCTCTGCCTTGGACTGTCTTAGGACCTGACTTTGTTGTACCTTCCTTAGTGCATTAGTTCTTCCAAGATTGTGTTTGTGCGTTTCTGACCTCTCACCCTTTTACACGCCACAGGCATCCCTCAGCGTGTACCCTCCACCCCCAACTAGCCTTGGTAGCTCTTGTCCAGTATAATGCCTGACAACCTACGTGCTCAGTGGAAACGTGTTCCATTTGATGGGTTTTTTCTTATGTCACCATACGGTATTTAAATTATGTTAACAACTTTGCCACGTGGAAATTTTTAGAAATTAAAACTACTTTCGGCTTCATGTCTGGTTAACTTTTCACTAACAAATCATCATTACATAGTTAAATGCTTTTGCTGAAGGTATTAAGAGAAGGTATTTTAAGAATGGAAGGTATTTTAAGAAATAAGGGGAAAATCTAAAGTAATTTCAAATGCTGTCGCCTGTACTGCTATGCTAACTATAATCATTGTCTTGTAGCAGCATTTGGGGATATGAATAGTTTATGCTTGTCGACTACATTATGAAATTTAAAACTTTATCCATCCCCCTTACCTTTTATAATTCAAAAAGGTTTAACATCCAAATGCTAAGTACTTAGCATTCAGATACTTCTGGGATCTCTCCTCCTTAATTTCCTAGTTAGTGGGCTTAGTGGCATTATATAGTCATGTAGAGATCCTGATGTTTATTGATCTCTTTAAGGAAATGTTTTATTTGGCATTTAAGTAAATACCCTCGGAAGGCTTTGAGTTCCTTTGGACTTGCTTAGGCCGTCTTGAAAGTATTGGCTTTGTTTTTCATATATATCTCATGCCACTTCTCTCATCCTTTCTCCCTCAATGACGTAACCAATCACAAGTCATTCCCCAGGCCTGTAAGGAGCCACAGTCTAGGCCTGCAGTGTGTGTGACGTGTGTTCAGCCATCTCAGAGCCCCAGAGAGGCCTCACCACAGCACCTGTCTCTCTTTCAGCTCATGACACTGAGAGGTTCGGTCTTGGAGGATGCCATTCCCTCAACGGCCAAGCACTCGACAGCCAGAGGGCTGCCTCTGAAAGAAGTGCTCGAGCACGTGATTCCCGAGCTCAACGTGCAGTGCCTGCGGTTGGCCTTCAACACGCCCAAGGTCACAGAGCAGCTCATGAAACTGGATGAACAAGGGGTGAGTTCGGCATTCAGAGAACATCCTTGCAGCTCAGCTTTTCTGCTAGGCTTCCAGAACACAGAGCGTAATATATATATATATATATTTTTTTTTTTTGATGGGGAAAACTGATAGCATTTATTGTGAAAAATATTCTCTTTGCAGTTACTCATTTTCTTTCCTTTTTTTTTTTTAACTCTCTGAACTCTGAACATGTCTTATCTGATGAAATTCTCTATGTTAGAATTGATTAATAATGTACTTAAACTATGTTCAGCTCTTTTGGTAGTCTTCCATACATGCAGTGAATTTTTCAAGTGTCTGGGAATAAGTTGTAGCAATAATAATTATACAGTACAGTAATAATAAGAGTACATTAGTAACAATGCAGTAATAATAATAAATTAATGAACAGGGTTCCAACACAGTCTGCCTGAGAGCCTGTGCTGTTAGTCACTATACCACACTGTTCTTAAAAGCTTAGATTTTAAAAGTCTGTTAATACCACCAAAGATATATTTGAGCCAAGATTTTTAAATATAAAATTTTGAAATTTGGATTCTGATCAGTAAAAGTTAAAATGCTCAAGATTTTTCTCCCTCTATGCTTCCTGTACATGGGGGCTCTTTGGTCAAGATGCAGATGACAGGATAATCCATATAAAGGCAGCAGAAGGGAATAAAATGAAAAATTATGATCTGAAAAATTCACTAACCAGAGTGTTATCCACATTCTGCTTGGAGTAATTGGAGCATATGGGCTAATTTTATAGATATTGTGCTTATATATTCTTACTTTAATTCTTTCTTTTAGCCTTTCAACCATATTGCATCCTAGCAGTGGTGGTAGTCTTAACATTGCATTAAAAAAATTCCTACAAAATAAAATTGGTCCAGGTATTGAGTGTCATTTTGTGAACAAATCTTGATGATATTTTCTTAATCAAAAATTCCAATTTTATTACAACAAATTGAAGTCCAGAAAATCAGATTCAGTGTATATTTATTCTTTTAATTCAGGCAATGAGAATGTATAATGAACCAATAGTTGTATGTCCCTTTTCTAAACTTGCTTTTTCTATCAATTTTGCTTTTCATAATGCAGAGCTAATGTCTATTCCTACATATACTTAAAGAATGCTATGAGTATTCATGTTTATAACATGAAAATTTGAAGCACTTTGTATGCTTCAAAACTGTGGTTCCCAACCCCTGGACCCCACTACTGGTACTGGTTTATGTCCTGTTAGGAACCAGGACCCACAGCAGGTGAGTGGTGGGCCAGCGATCAAAGCTTCATCTGTATTTACAGCCGCTCCCCATCACTGACATCACCACGTAAGCTCCGCCTCCTGCCAGATCAGCAGCGGCATTAGATTCTCATAGGAGCTTGAACCCTGCTGTAAACTGCACATGCGAGGGATGTAGGTTGTGCACTCCTTATGAGAATCTAATGTCTGATGATCTGGGGTGGAGCTGGATCGGTGATGCTAGCGCTGAGAAGCGGCTGCAAATACAGATTGTCATTAGCAGAGAGGTGTTTTTTGTTGTTTGTTATGGGGGGGTTTTTTGCAAGGCAAGCATGAAACGAAGTTTATTGAGGAAGGACAAGATAGGTTTACAGGACAAGAGCCAGATACATTTGCCACAGAGGACAAATGGGGCCCCTTGTCGTACAAAAAAAATAAAGGCCTAGCAGAGAGGTTATTGACTACACAATAAATGTAATGTGCTTGAATCATCCCAAAACCACTCCGCCACCACCCCTGATCCATGGAAAAATTTTCTTCCATGAAACCGATCTCTGGTGCCAAAAAAGTTGGAGACCGCTGCTTCAAAAGACTACTGATACATAAACTTAACTGTTTTGGGGGCTTGTTTTCCAGTAAATATTCTGAACATTTATTCTAACAAAAGAATAGAAGAATGATGATTAGGTTCAACTTTATTACTCATTTTTATTGCTTCACTTATCTAGAAAAATAAAGACAGACATTGATAATACAGTCATATATGTAACATTCTAAATATACATTAAAACAGATTATTTTATATACAAGATTTATTGCTGTTTCTCTTGTTTCACCTATATTAAATCAAAAATTGATACCCCAATTACAGACATTTTATGGGCTTTCTGGCACATTTTGTACCCTCTGTTAGTGATTGCAAAATGTTGAACTGCAGATGATGCTGATCTGTGATGAATGCTTTATGGTCCCATCCATGCAAGGAAAGATGAGGACACTATAATGAGTTGAACTTAAAGCTAAATTTATTTAATTCACAAAACTGGCCATTATTCTGAAGTTATGGCCTTCCTATTCTTGGGGGTATTAAAATGTTCCTTCCTTCATAAATTATTAATGATAACAAATGTTAGTTGTTTTCCTTAATGCCTTTCCTAGGCAAGATTAAAAGTTGGCAATCAGAATCAGTCTCTTCAATTTTACTTTGGAAATAAGTGCCTTAAATATGTTATCCCATTTAACAGGGGTTTTATGATTAGATAGGAGATTGTCTAGGCAGTAGAATCTAGAAGTTTAAAGCGAGCTGTTCTCTGTGAGCAGCTCCATATCTGAACTAAAGGGCACCAGCTCTTGGCCTCTGCCTTTTCCATCTCCACACACAGCACTCAGAGCCAGGACTGTGCTGACATAAAACAGATGACGTGCATATTTAGGCTTCTAGTCTGGGGAGTAATTTTTTGGTAGGAGATCTCATTAATGCCTTGGAATTATTTTGAGAAGCTGATTATTTTGGTGCCTTTACAAATACAGATTTTAAAAAGGAAATGCTTATAAGTGCAGTGGATTACGCATATGAATCATTGCAAAGCATTTTTAGTTTCCATCTGTGTCGTCATATTTTAAAATTTCCAGCTTTATATATCTTTATATTTAAAGAGATTCATAGTGTGATACCAGGAAACTGGACTCACTAAAAGGAGCTTTCAATCTCCCTTTACATTTTATTTAAATGATTCCTTTGATATCTTTTCTATTTTTATTAAATGACTTACATAATTATGCTTGGAAAAAGAAAACACAATTTGTTTGCTATATTGTGGCATTTTGCCTTTCAAATCTTTGGGGCTTTATTTCATTTTACCACTATGAAAAGCTAAAATGAACAGGAGAACAAATTAAAATTTTATCCGTAAAATGTAAAAGAAGACATTGCGCAAAAATTTAATAATTTGTTTTTCATTTGTCTTGACAATGACATATGGGGAGCTGAAGTAGGCATTTCAACTCCTGAAGAAATTCATTTTGGAAAATGAATATATGCTCTGTGGCTTATCCAAGCTTTCACATGCTCCTCCTTCATGCCTTTCTGGGTCTGTCACTATTTATTGATGTCCATTTTTGTTGTTATAAAAAATGACAATGATATGATAAAACTAACCTGTCTATATTTTCACACTGGCAAGAATTTAGAGCACTTTGTGCCTGAGAAAATTTGTATCAACTCTGGATTTAGTTTACCCATGGTGTTCCTTGACCTTCATTTACAGTATCAGATAACTGGGGGTATATCTCATGATAAAGACAAAGTAGATAAATGTATGTTGCATTACTATAGTATTCTAATCACTCTACTGACATCCTCTGATTTAATCCTCACAGCAGCCTGTGTGGTAGTCCCAGTTATTGGCCTATTTTATGTTCAAGGGTAATAGACTTATAGAAGTTCTCTGTGCCATTTTTCTTCCTTCTCATCTCTTAGTCGTCCTACACACTGGATACATATTTGCATAAAACTACTTTTCTTTTTTAAGATTTGCAAATTCCCTGTACTTTTGCATATCTTGAATTATTTTGATTCTTAAAACTATGCTGTAAAGTATTCTTTCATTATCTAATCAACTATTTAATAATATGGCCATTTCAGTTACTTTTAAATTGCAATATCACAGCCATTTTTCTTCAGTCATTTAAAAAATGCCTGTATCTCATTTATTGTGTACAAGGGGCATGGAAAATTATCATGTCAAGCCCTGTTTTTTGTTGTGGTGGTGGTTGTTTTTTATTTCATAATACGAGGGTACAAATGTTTTGGTTACGTGAATTGCTTTTGTACAGTTTGAGTCAAAATTATAAGTGTGCTTATCACCCAGATAGTGTGTATTGTACCTGTTAGGCATGAATTTACCCATCCCCTCTTGCCCCCTCCCACCTGCTTGATTTCCATTGAGTTTTACTTACATATGTGCATATGAGTATTGATCAATGAGTTGCAATTTAATGGTAAGTGCATGTGGTGTTTGTTTTTCCATTCTTACAATACTTCACTTAGAAGAATGGTTCCAGTTCCATCCAGGTTGTTACAAAAGGTATTAGTTTACCATTTTTATGGCTGAGTAGTACTCCATGGTATACATATACCACATTTTATTAATCTACTTATGTATTGATGGGCACCTGGGTTGATTCCACATCTTTGCAATTGTGAATTGTGCTGCAATAAACATTTGAGTGCAAGTGTCTTTTTGATAAAATGACTTTTTTTCCTTTGGGTGAATACCCAGTAGTGGGATTCCTGGATCAAATGGTAGTTCTACTTTTAGTTCTTTGAGGTATCTCCATACTACTTTCCATAGAGGTTGTATCAGTTTGTGGTCCCACCAGCAGTGTATGAGTGTTCCTTTTTCTCCGCATCCACGCCAGCATCTGTTGTTTTGAGACTTTTTGATAAAAGCCATTCTCACTGGAGTTAAGTGATATCTCATTGTGGTTTTGATTTGCATTTCCCTGATGATTAGAGATGTTGAGCATTTTTTAATATGCTTATTGGCCATTAGTCTATCTTCTTTTGAAAAGCTTCTGTTCACGTCTTTTGTCCACGTTTTAACAGGGTTGTTTGATTTGTTCGAGTTCTTTGTAGATTCTGGTTATTAGCCTTTTATTCCAGGGACTCCAAGGCTAAGGTGGGAGGATCACTTGAGCCAGGAGTTCGAGGCTGCAGTGAGCTTTGACTGCACCACTGCACTCCAGCCTGGGTGACAAAGCGAGACCTTGTCTCTCAACAAAAAAGAAAGAAAAGCAATATCATATTAACCGTTGATAATAAGATAATAACTTATTTGTAGCCCTTTACATGCATTATCTCATTTCATCTTTATAAACCTCCAATGAGAGAGCTTCTATTATAGTTTATATATTATGCTTACTTTCACAAGTAAGAATGACTGTTTCAAATCCAATAAATGTTTTTTGGGTACGACTCTTTGCAGATTGTTAAATACTACAGAGAATAAATAGGCTACTAAGACACAGTCCTTATCCACGAAGGAGACCAGGTCATGAATTACTGTAATGGATGTCAGGGTTAATATAGTGAGTATAATAAGAGAATTGCAAACAGAGCAGTGGAGGTGCGAGCTGGCGGGGACACGTCATAATTGGTAGCTGGATCAGAATGAGATGGGCCTTGGAGGGGGAGAGGATTTCATCAGGCCAGAGAATAAGCAGTAGGGTGGTCCAGCCTGAGAACAGTGAGAAAGAACAAAGCTCAGAAGGACAAAAGCCTGCAGTGTGTTCATGGGAGGCAGCAAGCGGTCCAGCTGAGCGGGAGTGTGAGGCACATGTAAGGGAGTAATAAAAATAGATGTTTTTTATTGAGCAGTGACTAAGCCAGGCACTGTGTGAAGCGATTTATTTGAATTACTTTAATTAAGCTTCAGAATCTCTTGATGTATGTACTATTATTGTTCCTGTTCTGTGGACACTGTGCTATGGCACTGAGGCACAAAGAAGCTGACCACAGTTAGGTTCTGGTCTTAAATGCAGGCACTAGACTCCAGAGCCGGCATTCTTAACCAATATACTCTACACATCGGCCTCTTTCCCCTCCCGATGAGTGGAAGAAGAGACTGGAAAGATGGGTCCAAGCCTTATTGCTGCAGACTACAGGGCCCAGTATTCAGTATAACTTGTTAAATCCAAATAAAATTGGAGTAGGGCTGGTTTGTAAATATTTAAAGTACAATTTCCAGTTTGCAGTAGAGAAAATTGGTAGTCCTGTTTTCATTAGGAAATGTCAGGTTTCATGTACACAGCAGTGATTTTGCCTGAATGAGTATTATCTCCAGATGTTTGTTAAAAATGCAGAGAAATGAAAGTATTTATTGGGTTCTCAAATTTTCAAAAAGTTACCTTTCAAGTTATTGAAGTTAGAATAAGAGGGAAAGTGGTCATATTTAATTAATGTCTGCAATATGTATCTCAAGAATGGATGTAAGGAGACAATGTTTATGTGGTAATGAATAGCACTGACCCTTTGATTAAGGACGTGAATAAAATTCTTTGCTGACTTAGCCTATTCATTGCCATGTTGCATTATTTCATTGTGAGGACAAATGAGTTTGACCAACCACTTTCTCTTTGATTCAGACAGCTAGTTTTGAAAAATGGCCCATAGGGGAAATATTTTGTCCCAAACTGATTCCCTATAAATGAAGCTTTGGCAGAACAATTGCCATTTTTAGAATTTTAATCTTCTCTTAGATTATGGTATTAGCTAGTGCATGGTTAGAGTTCAGATGGCTCCCAAATTGGTTCCAGACAACTCATGGACCTGCATGTAGTTTCACAGGAAGGAAATATTTGTGACAGCTATCACAGAAGGCAGTGGCACCCATAGCTTTGCCTTGTCTGTTCACAAGTAGTGATTACTCTGCACTGGCCAATCCCCGTTCTTTTGCCTGGCTGGGGCTGGAAAGGATGACAGGATAGTCCTTTCCACTGAGAAGATTCTATGATTAATGTGACTGATAGCATTAGCATTTGGAAGACATGACGTGTCTACATGCTGTGGTAGGATTGCAGTTTGTAGCGATGGAGCATTGCAAGACTAAGAGACACGTGCAATGAGGATTCTTTGGTTCACCATCCCAAAAGACAGAGTAACTGATGGCAGATATTTCTGTCTTCGTGACTTTAAATTGTAGATTGTGTTTTATGATCAAAAGTGAAACTTATAAAAATACAAAGAAAAAGAAAAAAGAAAAGAAACTAGTTTCTTTCCTGTAGGTCTTACCTTAAAGGTAATAGCTTCGAGTGGTCCAAAAATCAAAGTAGTGTGACTGTGTTTACTATTTCCACCATATTCCCCGTACCCTCCCCTCTTCTTCCCCATAGTTATCACTTTATTAGTTTCTTGTGTATTCCTGTGTTTCTTTATACAGATACCACCAAATATGCATATGCAGTTTTATTTCCACTCTTTCTTATACAAAATATAGCATGCTGTAGACACTTGCTTTGTATACTCAGTGATGTATTTTGGAGATCTTTCTGTGTCAGTACATAGAAAGGTTTCCTGTTGTTTTTTTACTGCTGCATAATAGTCCATTGTATTACTGTACCATTGTTGTTTTTTTTTATGAGTTTCTCTATTGATGGGCATTTGTGTTGATTTCAATCCTTTTCTATTATAAACAGTGTTACAATGAAGATTTTTTTCCTGTGTAATTGAAATTCATCTCAATGTCAAAACAAATCAGGTACATTTATTTATCAATCTAATACTCAAAAGGAAGCCTTTTATTTTTGTGAGAAATTTTGCACAACACATCCTTAGATAAGATTATTGTGTGTACATAGACTATTTCCTTTATATTATACCAAAGATAAAAGTAGATTAGAATATGTCCATATACTTACATATAAATAATTTTGAAAGTATCTCTGTCAGATTTTTTTTTTTACAACTTTTCTACCCAGTATCCATATGTCATTTTTTAAAAAATGGTTGGGTTTTTGTTAGTAATATAAGGATAAATTTTTTAACTAGCAATTTTGGTCTTAACACTGAATTTTTTCAGTCTCTTTGTCATTCTTTTTGGAAACAATATAGAGATTTATCTTCAAGATGAAGTTAAGATAGTTATAGTTATGAAAGAACAACCTGAAGTGGATGCTGTCAATGTGAATCATGAGGACTTTAAAAAAAATGGCCAAGGTCTTTACTTTCAGTAATGGTAGAGCTACTTGTTGCAGACCAGCCCACACACTGAGAATAACCAGACAACGCGGACTAAATATTTTTTTAACTACGCTTGGATTTGGATTCTGGAAAGATGGAATGCTTGTATTTCTCCCTAGTCTACCTGCTAAGTACAACCAACAACCCTGGACATTATGTATAAAGAAAACATAAAATGAATCTGAAAGGTGGAGAGAAAAAGCAGACCTGCTAGAGATCTTGGGCTCTGAGGACTGGCACAGCAGTGAGGTCCCTGGATTTTCTTTTTGCTTCTAGATCCCAGTCTTGGTCTAAAGAAGCCAGCAACCTGGAAATGCTAGTATGCACAGACAAGAAAAGTTCCCCCAAAGTCTGTTCTGTTTAGCCAAAGGACTCAGAAACAGGATAACCTTGGAAAGACAAAAAGCTTTAAAACAAGAACCACCCTGCTCCAGCTGAACACCACAAAAGCCCCCACAGCCCTTGCTGAGGTATTGTTAGAGAAGACTAGGTGGGGAGCTTGGACTCTCACCCCTGTGGAGTGGTGAGTACGCTTGGGTGGTACCATAGGAGGCCTGGTGGAGAGTCAGGCTGTTCAGCATACCCAGCAACATCTCACCTAGGTGTCAGGGAAAGTCACATGGGAACAGTAATTATACACCCCTTCCACTCCCAACCAGGGTGGGAGCAGTAGAGACCTAGTAGGGAGTTGGAACTGCCACCCCTCCCTGGCAGTAACAAGGTGCTCCTTTCCTTTAGATGTCAGTGGGGCCCAAGGGGGAACCTGACTTCCAACTCTACCTGGCAGTGTCGCTTCTCCCATACGGGTGGTAATAGAGGAGCCCTGCAAAATAGAGGATTTAAAAAATAAGGTCAAGAGTCTCATAATAATCAAAATGTCCAGATTTTAATTTCAAATCACCACTCATACCAACAACCAGGAAAAATCTCAACTTGAGAGAAAATTCAACCAACACATGCCAACACTGAGATGACACAGATGTTAGAATTGTCTAACAATGATTTTATAATAGCCATTATAAAAATGCTTCAATGAGCAATTACAAGCATGGTTTTAAAAAATGAAAAAATAGGAAGTCTTAGCAAAGAAATAGAAGATATTAATAAAAAACAAATGGAAATGTTAGAACTGAAAAATATAACAGTCAAAATTTAAAAATCGTTAGATGGGCTCAACAACAAAATGGAAGGGATGGAGGAAAGAATTTGTGAACTTGAAGATAGAACAATAGGAATCACCAAATGTGAATAACAAAAAGTAGACTGGGGAAAAAATGAATAGAGTTTTGGGATTTGTGGAACTATAACAGAATATTTCACATTTGTGTCATCAGAGTCTTAGAAGGAGAGAAGAAAAAGAGCAGGCCTTGAAAAAGTTTTCCCAATTTTGGCAAAAGACATAAACCCACAGATTCAAGAAGCCGAGCAAAACCCAAACAGAATAAACACAAAGAAATCCACAGTAAGACACATCATCGTCAAATATCTGAACACTAAAGACAAAAAATCTTGAAAGAAGCAAAAGAGAAATGATACTTTATCTATAATAGAAAAACAATTTGAAAGGCAAATATTTTTCATCAGAAACTGTGGAAGCCAGAAGGAAGTGGCACGGTATTTTTCAAATGCTGGAAAAAAAGAACTGTCAACCCAGAATTCCATGTTTAGGAAAAATATCTTTCAGCAATGAAGGGCAAATTGAGACATTTTCAGATAAAGGAAAACTAAGAGAATTTGTCGCCAGTAGACCTACCCTTAAAAAGTGGCTAACAGACTATCTTTAAACAGAAAAGAATGATAAAGGAAGAAATCTTGGAACTTCAGGAAGAAAGAAAGGGTAAAAAATATAGGGAAGTACTTTTATTGAATTTTCTTAATTATTTTGACAGTTGAAGCAAAAACTATAACAATGTCTAATGTGTTTATCAAATGTATGTACAGGGATATTTTAAGACAGTTATTTTATAAATGAGGGAGTATATAGAGACTAAAGGGAGGTGAAGTTTCTATGCTTCACTCCACTTGGTAAAATGTTGATACCGATAGACAGTGATCAGCTAGATATATAGATAAAGATTTAGGTAGTAATACCTAGAGCAACCGCTAAAAAACTATACTGAGAGATACATTCAAAAACACTATCGATAAATCAAAATGGAATTCTATAAAGTGCTCAAGTGATTCTCAGAAAGACAGGAAAAAGAAAATAAATGAAAAAATAGAACAAATAAGATAAAATGGCAGACATAAGGTCTAATGCACCAATTATTTCATTAACTTTAAATGATTATACCAATTAAAGGACAGAGATTGGCAGAGTGGGTTGAAAAAAAAGCATTATCCAATTATATGAACTATAGGCTACTATAAGAAACTCACTTGAAGTACAAGTACAAGTAGGTTGAAAGTCAAAGGATAGTAAAAGATAGACCATGCAAACACGAATCAAAGGAAAGATATAGTGGCTTAATAATATCAGATACAGTAGACTTCAGAGCACAGAAAATTACCAGGAACAGAAAGGATCATTATGTAATTATGAAAAGGTCAGTCCACCAAGAAGACATAGCAATCCTAAATGTGTACGTACCAGTCAAATAGAGCTGTAAATGTGAAGTAATAACTGATACAACTAAAAGGAGAAACAGACAAATCCACAATTACAATTGGCGATTTTAACCTTCTTTCAACAATTGACAGGACAACTAGACAGAAAATCAACAAGGAGATAGAACTTCACAATACCATTAACTAATAAAATCTAATTGATATAGAACACTTCACTCACAACACAGAATACATGTTCTTTTCAAGTGTAAATAGAACATATGCCAAGATATACTCTATCCTGGGCCATAAAACTAATAGCAAATTTTAAAGAAGTGAAATCATTAACAATGTTTTCTTCTCTGACCAAAATGGAATAAAACTAGAAATAACAGAAATATAACAGAAAAATGTCCACGTACTTGGAAACTAAAAAACACATTTCTAAATAACCAGTGGGCCAAAGAGGAAGCCTCAAGGGAAATTTAAAACATGAACATTAGACTGAAAATGAAAATAAAACATTACCAAAATTTGTGGGATCCAGCTAAAGCAGGCTGATAGAGAAATTTATAGTACTAAATGCTACATTATAAAAGATGAAATATCTCAAACCAGTAATCTAAGTACACACCTTACATAACTAGAAAAAGAAGAGCAAAATAAAAGCAAGCAGAAAGAAGGAAATTGTAAAGAGCAGAAATCAATGAAATTGGAAATAGAAAAATAATATAGAAAATTAATGAAAAAAAAGCTGGATCTTTGAAAAGATCAATAAAATTGAAAATTCTGTAGCAAAACTGACAAAAACAGAGACAATACCAATCTAGTTAACACAGTAGTTCCTCTTATCTGTGATTTCACTTCCCCTAGTCAAGCATGGTCCAAATATAGGTGAGTACAGTACAGTAAGATATTTTGTGAGGAGTGGAGACCACATTCACATAACATTTATTAAAGTATATTGAAATTGTTCTATTAATATTTTATTAATTATTAATCTCTTAATTGTGTATAATTTGTAAATTAAACTTTATCACAGGTGTGTATGTATAGATAAAAACATAGTATATATAGGGTTTGATACTATCCATGGTTTCAGGCATCCACTGGG
Organism: Cheirogaleus medius; assembly: GCA_008086735.1. Classification (NCBI taxonomy): domain Eukaryota; kingdom Metazoa; phylum Chordata; class Mammalia; order Primates; family Cheirogaleidae; genus Cheirogaleus; species Cheirogaleus medius. The sequence continues at coordinate 26,002,251 of VBSM01001979.1, read as the reverse complement.
AGTTTGGGAAAGTGGGGGACTTTGGATAAGGGGGACTACCGTAGCAGGAATGAAATGAGATATCACTGTGAACTCTACCAACAGCAATGGTGTGTTAAAGGAACACTATATACAACAGAAAACACATAATTTTGACAACTTAGATGAAATAGGCCAACTTCTCAAAAAAACACTATCACAGCTCACCCAATTGAAATAGAATATTTGAATAGACCTATGATTATTGAAGAAATGGAATTCATAATTTTAAGACTCCAAAAATGAAATCTACTGGGCCAGATGGTTTCACTGGAGGATTACACCTAACATTTACGCAATCTCTTCCAGAAAATGCAAGATGAGGAATACTTCTCAATTTACTTTATGAAGCCCTGATACCAAAATCAGATGAAAGTAGGAAAAAAGAAAACTACAGACATATATATTCCTCATGTATGCACATGCAAAATTCTGTGACAAAAATGAGCAAATATAATTCAGTAATATTTTTTAAGAAATTATAGACCATGACCTAGTTGAGTTTATTCCAGAAATGCAAGACTGATTCAATATTGAAAAATCAATTGATATAATCCACTATAGTAACAGGCTAAAGAAGAAAAGTCACATGATAATATCAATTGGTAACTGAAAAGGCATTTGATAAAATCTGAACTTATTTATGATTAAAAACTTGGAATAGAGAGAAACTTCCTCAAATTGATAAAGAACATCTATAAAAAAAACCTACAGCTTACCTGGTACTAAATGGTGAAAGACTGAATGGGTACAAGGAAAGGATGTATATATACTATTACCACTGCTGTTCAGCATAGTACTGGAAGTTCCAATAAGTGCAATAAGACAAGAAAAGGAAATAAAAGGCATGTAGATATAGAAAAGGAAAAAATAAAACTGTCCCTATATCAAATGACATCATAATCTATGTACAAAACCCCAAGAAATCTATAAAAAACTTCTTGGAACTACAAAGTGTGTTTAGCAAGATTGTATAATTCAGCATCCACTTATAAAAATCAATTAAAATTTTTCAATGAATATGTGGAAATTGAAATGAAAATATACCCTTTACAGTTTCTCAAAAAACAAAATAAAACAAAACTTGGGTGTATATCTAACAAAACATGAGTAGGACTTGTATTCAGAAAACTACAAAATACTGATGAAAGAAATTAAAGACCTAAATAAATGGAGAGGCATACTATATTCATGGATTAAGAAATTCAACATATTAACAATGTCAGTTGTCTCCAAATTGATATAAAGTTTAACTTTTTAATTTTTGTCAAAATCTCAGCAAGATTTTTTTGTAGTTAGAGACAAGCTTATTACAAAATTTATAGGGAAAAGCAAAGGAACTAGAATGCCTGTAACAATTTTGAAAAAGAAGAATAAAGTAGAAGAAATTATCCTACCTGATTTCAAGACATATTATATAGCTACAGTAATCAATACTGTGTGGTCTTGTCGGAGGGATAGACTCATAGATCAAGGGAACAGAATACAGAAACTAGAAAGAGCCCTACACAAATAATAGCCAGCTGAATTTTCAGCAAAGGCATAGAAGCAATTCAGTAGAGGAAGGATAAGCTTTTCAAACAGTGCTGGGACAACTGGACATCCATAAACAAAACAATGAACCTTGAGCTAAACATCAAATGTAAAACTATTAAAACATTTTGACAAAAACATGGGAGAAAATCTTTGGGACCTTGAGCTTGGTGAAGAGTTCTTAGATGTGACACTAAAAGCTCGATCCAGAAAAACAAAAATTGAGTAATTGGAGTTCATCAGAAGTAAAAATATCTTACCATACCTTTTTCCTTGGACATTTGCTGGTAGGTAAGAGGTTTGGGACTTCAATCCAGTATCAAGCAGCACATAAAAAGTTAGGAGACAGATCACAACTTTTAGTGATCAGATCAGAGCTTGGGAGATTTAACAAAAAACAAAAAAACACCAGAATTCAAGGCTCACCGGAGAACTTGAATGTGTTCTCAACAATCAGATTGAAATTATAGAACTGAAAACGTAACCTAAAGTTAAACACATCTAAATGTAGAATGTTTAAGAGTGTATTAGACACAGCAAAGGAGAAAATTGACAAGTTACCAGAAAAGTTGTAACTGAAAAGTGGAGACAAGAAAACATGGAAAAATACAGAAAATGCTTCAAGCCATGTGACATAGATTCTTGGATTTCTAGAAAGAGAAGAGATATTTATGCATTATTTCAGAATAGAAGCAATAATTGAGGAAATACGGGTAGAGAAATTCCCCAAACTGATTAAAAACATGAATTAAGACAATCAAGGGGCTCTGTCCACCCTAAGCATGATAATACAAGGAAAATCAGATGTCAGCCCATCAGAGTAAAAATTGCTGAAAATAAAGGAAAAAGAGAAAAATCTTTGAAATAGCCAGATAAAAAAAATACCTTCAAAGAAGAAAAATAAGACAATTGGCTGTTAAAATTAAACATTTGCTGGGCTGTAAAGCATAAAGAAAAGATGGAAGCCAGAAGACACTTCTGAAGTGCTGAAACAGTAACTCTCACAAGGAATTTTACCCAAAAACAAAAAATTCTTAAAAATGTAGGCAAAACTAATTTATAGGAAAAAAATTAGGGCAGTGGTTGCCTGAAGCTGTTAGAGGATGTAGAGATGGACTGCGAAGGGCACCAGGAACTACTGGGGTGATGGAAATGTTCTGTGTTTGTTTGTGGTGGTGGTTTGTCAGAACTCATTACGTTGTATGCCTCAAACAGATTCAATTCACTATTCAGAAATTATGTATTAATAAGTTGATTTTTAAACTGAAAGCAGATTTCTGCTTCTGGCCAAGATTAAGTAAAAGAGACTGGATTTAACCTTCCATCTGAAACAACTTAAAAACTAGACAAAACAATGAAACAATGGTTTTTATGACACTGGACAGCAGGCAATGAGGGACAGTGATGTCCAGGAGGTAGGAGACAAGGAGGTGAACCCTAAGGTTGCACCAGCTTTAGCATAGGGAGGGGTACCCTGAGTTGAGATTGAGACGTGAGTCCATGCAGGCCAAAAGGCCGGAGTTCCCAGAGCACAGAGAGTATCAGGGAGGAGAGAGAAAATTGACAAGTTATCAGAAAAATTATAACTGAAAAATGGAGATAAGAAAACATGGAAAAATACAGAAAGATGCCTCAAAGGCACGTGAACCATAGTTTCTGTTCCCACTGACCAGACTGGAAAACCTCATAATTCACAGGGCATTTGGGTGGAGTTTCAGAATGCTTTTGCCTCAGAAGTGGGGCAAAATCATCCCAAGACTAATTGCTGCTCTGGTACACCCAAGCAGAGTTTAAAAACAAGAACTGAAAGAATCAAACTATCTCCAAATAATTTAACTATGTTCCAGAATAAAGCTCAAGAATATTTTTATAGCAATACAACAATATCCAGCACCCAACAAGGTAATATTCATCATGTCTGACAATCAGCCAATCATGTAATCAAAAATTACAGGCAGGAAAATATGACATATAATAAGGGGAGGGGAACAAAACCAACCACAGAAGTCACACAGATGTCTTTTCATATGTTCAGGAAGCTGGAGAAAAGATTGAACATATTAAGTAGAAATCTGGAAGACATAAAATGTTCCAAATCTAAATTATGGATATGAAAACTGCAATGTCTGAGATGTAGAATACAAAAATACACTGATAGCATTAACAGCAGATTAGACATTGCAGAAGAAGGAATTAGTGATCTTGATGACATAGCAGTGGAAACAATTCCAATTTAAATACAGAGGAATAGAGAAAAACAACAAAAAAGACAGCATTAATGTGTTGAAAGACAGCTCGACCTGGCCTAAAATATATAGAATTGGAGTGTCACCAGAGGAGTTATGAAGTGCCTGAAAGAATAGGAAATAGTAGTTCCAAATTTTCTACATATGATGCAAACTATAAACTCACAGATTCAAGAAGCTCAATGAGCTCTAAGAATAAGGAACGTGCAGAAAACTACACCAAGACACATCATAATCAAATTGTTTAAAACGAGTGATAAAAAGAAAATCTTAACAGCAGCCAAAGGGAAAAATCTTGAAAGGATCTGCAGAAAAGAGGATATCCAAATAACCAGTGAACATAGGAAAAGGTACGTGACTTTTTTAGTTATTAGAAAAATGCAAAATAAAGCACAGTGGTAACAGTTCTCAGACTTTTAAGTCTCAGAATTGCTTTGCCCTTTTAAAAGTTACTAAGGACCCCAAAGAGCTTTTGCTTATGCGACTTTTTTGTTTGTGTTTATTTACCATATTAAGACCACAATGAAAAGTTAAAAATATTAAGTTATTAATTCATTTTAAAATAGCAACAATAAAATGATTGCATGTTAACATAAATAACATTTTTTGTGAAAAGATTTATAAGATAAAAATTAGTGCAAAGAATAGTATTGTTTGACACTTTTGCAAATCTCTTTAATGTCTAGTTTAATAGAATGCAGTTGGGCTCACATATGTGCTTCTGCTGTCAGCCTGTTGCAATATGTTGTTTTGGTTGGAGGAGATGAAGAAAATCTGGCCTCTCACAGTTTATGTACTTGGGAAAGGAAGGAGTATTTTATGACCCCTGCAGATAGTTGTGGATATTTTTCTTTGATATAACACCAAAACTCAACAAATGGTAATTTCCTAAAGGTTAATAGCAGTGTAGAATCTGAAATCATATGAGCGTACTCCGTTAAATTAAAAATGCATTGGTTTTCACGCACTTTGAAGGAGTCTTTTACCCATGCATGATTTTATAATTTCATGCATCGGTCATTTGGAAAATATTCATTCTCTTATGCAGATTTTGTATGTGTTGACTCATTTTACAATAATGAAAATATTCCATTGATCATTAAGTGTTGGGAAGCTCTCGAGCTCACAATGATAGGTACAGCTTTTCCAGAATTCAAATCTTCATTTAAAGCTTGCATTTTATTATTGGCAGGAAATATTGTCAGTTGTTTTTCCTAAAGTAACAGGCTCCCTTTTTTCATTTTCAGGATAGTATCTGCCAAATATGCATGTCTAAATAACCATAGTTTGTCTGTTGGTAGTTCAAATAAGAATTATGTTTTTATTATTTATTGCTGCTATAAAAAAGTATCCCAACTTGGTGCCTCTAAACAACACAAATTTATTATCTTACACTTCCTAAGGTTAGAAATTCAACATGGGTCTCACTGGCTAAAATCAAGGTGTTAGCAAGACTGTGTTCCTTTCCAGAGGCTCTATGGGTGAATCTGTGTCCGAGCCTTTCCCAGCTTCTAGAGGCCACCCACGTTCCTTGGCTCATGGCACCTTCCTCCATCTTCAAAGCCAGCACTGTTGCATCCCTCTGACCCTGCCTCCATTGTCACATCTTTCCTGATCACTGTTTTCTGCCTTCCACTTTTAAGTACCTTGATGTCATTGAGCTCACCTGGATTACCCAGGACACACTTCCTATCTGCTGATTAGCAATCTTAGTTACATCTGTAACCTTGGTTCCCCTTTGCCCTATAACATTACATTTTCACAGGATCCGGGGATTAGGATGTAGATATCTTTGGGGCTGGGGGTTGGTGGTGGTGGTGGTGGTGGTGGTGGTGATTATTCTGCCTACCATGGTCTTCTATAAAAAAAACTAGTTCATCTTGCAACTCATTTGAACAAATGCTTTTCCTTGAGGTAGCCATCAATCATAAAGTAGTTTAATCAGTAACAAATGCTTCATGCACACTCCCCATTTTATCACATGGAATATTTAAAAGCTTATACTCAAGTGTCTGTCTAGATTTAATAAAAATTAGTACTTTATTGCTTTATCAAGGACATTCTTAATTGAATTTTTATTTGGGAAGGGGGTGAGTAGACAGCAGTGAAAAAGAATGCAATGAGTGCTAGTTCAGTTTGGTGCCACAGCTTTGATTCATGCTAAGGTACCAGCAGGTTGACTCACAATCAGCGCACATCAGTGGAAAATACCAAATAGCCTCTTAATGTTACTATGAAGATAGTTTTGACATCATGCTCCCTCCCCCGAAAAGGGTCTCAAGAGTTCACAATTCACACCTTGAAAACTGTTGCACAGCGAAATATCTCATTGTGACCATTTAAAATTTCTAGACTAAATTAGACAATATTAAAGGTTTTATAAGGATGTAAGACCTGGGCTGTTCTCATGGTCTGTGCTGCCCCAGTGGCCTTTCTTGGGCATGACACCAGGGAAGATGGGGTGAAATGCAAGGCTTCTTACGAGGTCTCTGAGAACTTGACTGTTCAAATCTGTTTCTTCTGGGAAAGGGCTCTGACTTTATCATCCACCTTTCCAGGAACTCGGGCGTGTAAGGCAGTTTGCAGTGTCTGTTTCTTTGATTCTGTGTTAGAGTGCTTACTCTATGAGAGGAAGAGCAAATTTATGTACCGTTGGTTTGCAGCTGTGGGAGCACACATCAGTTTTGGTAGGTGTTTGAAAGATACTTTACTTCGTTGAGATTCAAGACCTTCATCTCAAATATAGCCTTTGTCCTGTTGGACTGACCATCATCACTTTTTATAAATACAAACATTTGCTGAGTGCCCAAACACTTCCATCCGTACTCCATATGAATAGTTTATGTGCAAGCATGGAATTATAGAAACATTGTTAAATGACCCAGAGATTATCCAGAGCAAAATCCTAAACTTCGGATAAACCCAACATGTCCCCAGGATGGCTTCTAGTGTCATCATAACTCTAATTTGAACATTATATTAAAGTATTGTACATTCATGTACAAAAACCCACACAGATATGTTTGTATTTCTCAAGGAAAAAAAACAAACCACTGTTTTATGTAACTTCATAACAATCCAGAATCTTCAAACCATAGCTTTAATTCCATTTACATTTGCTCCTTCCCTTGAAATGTTCCTTATTACTTTTACACAACTCCTCCTTAACAACTTATTCTGGCAAGGAACATGATTTCTAACTAAGGATTGTAGGGGCCTGAGTTCAGAGAATGCCACCTACCTTTGATTTAGTTGGAGTAGAAATCAAGTGTACAGTCATATTGTCACCTTTGAGGATACAGCTCATGACACTTGGCACAGTTTCAAACCAGAGGAAATTTAACATTCTGATGAGTTTTCCTAATCCTATTAAAAGGAGCATTCCCTTCACAGCCGGCAAACCCAGTTTGTTCTATCCATGGGTGGAACTCACTAACATATGAGAAATCAGTCAAAAGAAGGGGCATATTGTCCTTGGATTCTGCTTGTCTAGTACAGGGGGACGTTTTCTTATCTTCTTTCTGAAGCAAACTCTTTTTTTAATATAGATGAATCCTTTTGAATGTTGCACAGTGAAATCTTCGACTTTATCTAAGAAGGTTTGAATTGGCACCCACAAATTCAGTGTCACTGCAGTGCTTTCCATTGATCAGGGTGACTTTTGTTTTGCATTGTTGCATGTGAAGGCTGATCTGGAAGGCACAGCCAGACAACGTATAACGTAAAGCCCCTTCCTTTCTCCGATTGCTTTATCTCTTTGTTAGTTCTCCCTGGAGTGGGGAGTCAGATAATGACCAGTCCTGGGATTTGGCTGTATTGAGGACCTCTTTTATAATAGACATAGAGACTACCACTACCTTTTTATTTGTTGAGACATAATAGGACACTCAGCTGACTTCTAAAGCTGAGGTGAAAACTGCCCCTTGGGAGCATTCCCCTCCAAGCATTAGCCACAGGCAGGCATTAGAAGCAAGCCAGCGGAGAAAGAGGTCAAACGTCAGTGATGTGTAGCAAGTTTTACCCTGATTTTTGTTTTGTTTTGTTTTGTTTTTCCTTAGTGTGGTATGTAAACATGAACTAAGTCTTGAATGTGTTCCTGTTAATAATTAAAATGAAATAGAAGTAACAATAATGCCAGGTTGTATGCTATTTTTAAAATATTCCAATATATCCAGTTATTTGCAAGTTTCAGACTTGGAACTTTACCTTCCACCCACCGGAGCAGGTAAATAGAGTCCATTCTGTGTAGTTACAATACTCCAGGGGCTCTGCTCTCTGTGGCTGTTGAGCTTTCTTGTCAACTAAGCAGGGTGCAGTGTAAGCAAAGGCTTCCCCTCGGTGCCATTTTCTATTATCTCTGTTCTGAACCATTTGGTTTGGAAAGTTAACAAAGGTAGTTTTGGTTCATAGTCCCTCCGTGTAAAATGGCAAGGGTTGGGTATGTTTCAAAATGCAGAAATTTTCAGATTTTAAAAGGGTAATAAAATGCATGTGCCATATAGTAATATTCCCAGTGGAATCTAGGACCGTACCCCACAATCAAACACATTAATATTTATGCAGGGGAAATATGAATATTCACACAAAGAGGAATACATTTAAAGTACTAATGTCAGCCCCATATCAAGTTTTGCTGCCAAATGTGTTTGCTTAAATTTGGTTTTTACCTTTCAACTTCAGAATTGCAAATAAGAGGTTGTAGACATATGGTGCCGTGATAGAAGTAGAGCAAGACGAGCCTGGTTCAGTCCTGGTGACATTTGATGGAGCCGAGTTCCAGGACGGACGACTTGTGACCTGGTGTCTCTCTTACTAGACTCATTACTTTCTCTTCCATTCTCTGGTCTGCTCTTTGCTTCTGTGTCAAATAGGTGATGTTTGCCTTGTGGGCTGTTATGAGGGTAAGAAGTTAACATAGTGTTTGGCATATAGTAGGTATTCAATAAAGGTTGGCTATTAAAATTTCACCTCTTCCCTTCCCCCATTCCTTTCATTAGATCAGACCTTACTGATGCAGTGGTTGCAGTGAGTGCCACTCTGGAAACAGGATTAAGTGATAAGAATTGTCCTCATGTCGCTGGAGACTTCAGTCTAAATTTTTATGTCAAAAACTCATTTCTTGTTAAATGACCAGTACCACCTTAAAAGTTTTTGCAAAATGATGAATAAAGGTTTTGATTACTGTTATATCATATTTAAAACTCTTGAATGCTTCATTTTAACTGCATTTGAGAAAGAAATATATTTAATATCTTGGAAAAATGATGTTGGGAGATAAATCTTTTATAATTTTACAAAATTTTTTTTGCAAAAGTATTAATGAACTTTTTCATGCAAAACAACTTGTTTTAAAGTATGTTTTATAAAGTGGACCTCTGCTTTTAGATTCATAAAGGCCTCTCTTTTTAAAAGGGAGAGATCGTAGAAAAAGAATTTCCTTTCATTATCAGGCTATTTTGTTATAGTCTCATTTTGTACTTTGTAATCAATTAAGATTATAGAGTATCAACATTGTTCTAATGATGCATGATCTTGACATACAGGAAATTTTAATTTATTTTTGTGGCCTTTTCTCTTAATTCATGAATAATATAGATGCTTGCTCCACTGTATTTTTTGGATCAGAGACAGAAGAATTCAAACAGGAGGATTTCAAGAGAAGAAAGATGTTAGCTATTTCCTGGGCATGTGCCCTGCAGGCCTTTATTAGGTTTTAAGTGGGACAAAGTAGATCTGCCTGTATTTATATGCATTGTATTCCTGCCTTACAGTTGAACTACCAGCAGAAAGTAGGCATCATGTACTGCAAAGCTGGACAGAGCACTGAAGAAGAGATGTACAACAATGAATCAGCCGGCCCGGCCTTTGAGGAATTCCTTCAGCTACTGGGAGAACGAGTTCGGCTCAAGGGATTTGAGAAATATCGTGCACAGCTTGACACCAAAAGTAAGAAATACTTACACCCTCCTACTAGGCGTATTTTTCTCCTGCCGAGCTGATGTGCATTTGCTAAATTATCCGTAAAACAACATTGCCATTTATTGCAGAAAACTGCTGGCAGTCCGGGAAGAGAAGGCCAGAGAGGGGCAATGTGGCGCCAGAACCATTGAAGATCATTATCAGAGTAGCTAGAATTGGACTGTAAAAAAATATTGTTATCCTCAGTGTGGATGGAGTAGGGCAATGGACACAGATCATACAGAATTGCTCCTGGATAGCATTGTATAAATTTCATTGCGTTCAGCTGAATGTCAGGGTAATGAAAAACTCCAGAAACTTACAGCCATCTGATTGTAAGCCCTCGAAATTTTGACTTCATTAATTCATTTCATAATCTTCATGCTTATCTATGTAGTCAACCTTTGTATGGTTTTCTTACTGATGTTTGCATTCTTTAAATACATAGGTTTTTTGTTTGTTTCAATTATTATTGTTCATAGTCTAACTTAATCTCTAAGAACACAGGCTTTTTAGCTTTGATATTAGTTTGGCTCATAAAATGTGCTAATTAAAAGCCCACAGTGAAACAGTCTGTTTAACTGTGGTGCATGAACCTACAAGGTTGTCCACTGCCATCCCCCAAGTCGTTAATAAAATAGTTACGTTCTCAAATATCTGTTTGAGTTAGAATATGATGACTGCTGCTGCAGGTCTACATGGAGGCAGTTTTAAATTTTATCTCAAAATCCATCCATAGACACCTGTGACTTGTTTTTCTTTGACAGGGTCTTTGGATTAGCACATCTGTATTGCAGTCTATAGTAATCTCTCTGATTTTCTGTACAGGAAATTAAATAAGGAGTTGAGTCATGAAAACAGAAAAGCATTCATAAACTCCAGTGCAGGGAAGAATTTCCTGTTGCCATGGTTTTGCTGTTGCCAACTTGGAAACGACATGCAAGAGAAGACTATTAAAACCCATAAATAGCCTAGCCTCTTTAATATTATTTTAACATTCTATACTCTGCTTGCAAGTACATAAAATGTTAAATCTCAGTATGCCCTTAAACTATTTTTAATCCAGATATTCTGAAATTCACCCTGTATAATTCACTCATGTTGTCCCATTTTGTTGTGCTGTATAAATTATCATCACCACAAAGAACTATTGAAAGGATCTGGGAAGAGAATGTGTAATAAGCCCCGTGATTCTATAAATGAATGGTCCAATTGGGACTTGATGAGATTGTGTATTATTTCTGTGTATTTACATATTCCCAGCCACCTCTTGATGTTGAGGGGCAGTGTAAGAAATGTGCAGCTAGAGCATAGTTCAGCAGTGTGGCATCTAGTAAGGCAGTGGAATAAGAAAAGTCAGTACTGTGTGCACAGTTTGCCCCAAAATCCCAACCAGTACAAAGGCTAGAGGGGGACGAGCCTCAATCAGCAAACTGCCTCCAACTGTGGTTTTAGAATTATGTAATACATTTAGCAGGAAGGGTTCTTTCTCTCTGAGCTACTCTCCTTTAAGTAGTTCAACTTCTTGAAGCATATCTAACCTTTCAAGGCACAGCTCCTAAAAAGGATTCACAGACAAGTGTCCTTTTTCTGTCCTTTCAGGCTGTCAAATTTCTTAAAATGAATAAAAAGTATGAAAGTGTTTTCACTCAAAAGCCCCAAAGAAAGCAACATGCAAAATTATCTCCTTTACCCTAAGCTAAAAGGGGCAAAAACTAGAGGAGTCCATTATTAGCCTTGTCATTTAAACCCATATTAAAAAGAATAACAGACCACCAAAACAGGCAAGAGACAGCCGCTGCACACCCCTGCAGCCTCCAGCACAACCAGAGATAAGCCTTTGCTCTGTGTGCTGTCATGTAATCTTACCACATTTTAGCCACCTTTATTTTGTGGCAGGAAATTTTCTTTCAATATAATTCTTTCTTTAAAAAAAAAAGAAGTGTTTTTAAGAACAAATGTTCCTCAAGCATCATTCCCATGATAGATGTCACTTGAATCTGTGGATTTGTAGTTCTCATCAAATTAAAATACTATTTGCTATTATTTATTTCTTTACTTTTTCTGCCCCACCTCCCTTCTTTCTGAGCCTACAATTACACATATTATATCACTTACTAGTGTACCGCAGGTTAATGAGACTTTGTTCATTGTTTTTTTCAACCTTTTTTTTTTCCCTCTGTGTTTCAATTTGGATAATTTCTATTAATATGTCTTCAGCTCATTGTGTTTTTATTTTCTTCCCTAGTGTTTTAATTCATTGTTAATTCAACCCAGTGAAATTCCCATTTAAGATACTGTATTTTGGCCAGGCCTGGTGGCTCACGCCTGTAATCCTAGCACTCTGGGAGGCTGAGGCAGGAGGGTCACTTGAGCTCATGAGTTCGAGACCAGCCTGAGCAAGAGTGAGACCCTATCTATACTATAAATAGAAAAAATTAGCTGGGTGTGGTGGCGCACATGTGTAGTCCCAGCTACTCAGGAGGCTGAAGCAGAAGGATTGCTTGAGCCTAGGAGTTTGAGGTTGCTGTGAACTAGGCTGACACCACGGTACTCTAGCCTGGGAGACAGAGTGAGACTGTCTCAGGAAAAAAAAAAGATACTATATTTCAAGGCCAGAAGTTGCTTATATCTTCCATTGTCTCCTCATTAGGTTCATGCTGTCCTTTAAATCCTTGAACATGTTTATAATAGTTGTTTTAAAGTCTTCATCTGACAATTCCATCATCTCTGTCATTTTAGGTTTTCTTGTTTCCGTGAGTTTTCTCCCACTTTGGGGTACATTTTACTGCTCCACATGTCTGGTTATTTTGGATTAGATATTGGATAGTGTGAATGTTTCATGGTTGAGTTTTGTTTGGGAAGGCAGTTAAGTTACAGAACAGCTTGATTCTTATGAATCTTGTTTTTAAGCTTTGGTAAAGCATACCTAGAGTAGCCTTTATTCTCCGTTTAATTTAGCCCTACTACGAAGGCACAACTTTCTTGCTTCTGAATACCTGCATATTCAATGAGATGTCTCCACTTTGGCTGGTCAGAACTCCAGTGTGTTCCAACCCTGTGTGAACTGTAGGAATTGTTTGGCTTACAATTCTGTGGAAGTTGTTCTTTCCTTAACAGTTTTTCTTCGCTTGGTTTTTGGAATTTAACTCTATACATGTGTAGCTTACTATTCATCCCAAAACTAAAGGGGACTCCTACTCAGATGTCTGAACCTCTTTCACGATGAGGTTTCCTTCTCTTTGGAATTCTTCCTGGCAAACATCAGCCACTCAGACCTCCTGAACTCCAGTCTGTCTCGTCTTCCACCTCCAAAGCCCTGCTCTGTGCCGTTGTCCCAGAAGTGCTCAAGATAGAAAGCTGAGGGGATCATAGGTCTCATCTCCTTTGATTCTGTTTTCCCAAAGATCACAGTCCAGTGCTGCCTAGCGTCCAATGTCTCAAAACAGTTCTTTTCATGTATTTTGTTATTTACAGTAACAGGTGGGTCCTGTATCGAGTAGTTTGTTATGGCTAAAAGCAGAAGTCCCAGATACTTTTGATATATATATGCCATCTCGTTTAATTCCCACAAACTGCTAGATACCAATTATCCCCATTTTACAGAATTGGCTTCTTTAAATTAACAAACATGCCCCTGGTTAGACAGCTAGTAAGCATTAAGGAAATAGAATGGATCCTTGTGGTATGGTTAATGAAGTGTTCAGAGAAAGCATAAATGTAGAATTAAGCACAGTGAAGACGCAAGCCCAGCCTTTGCCTATGTCTTCCCCTCTGTCAAGTCTTGGGCCAACAATACCGAAACCATCTCATGAGATAGCTCTGCTTGTTACATATTACGTTTATATTCAGATTTTGGTACTTCTGCAAAGAAGAGAGAGGCCAGGGAAAGGAAGGACTGATGGAACTATTGAATCATTTCGCCTTTTTCCCCAATCATCTCTGCAAAATCCATTTTCTCATCTCAGAAATAAGAACTTGTAGCAAACAAACAAGTTACAAATAAATACGTCACAGGCTGGAAAAATTCTGCAGTGAAGAAATTTTCAGTAGGGGATTTTTTTCCTCCTTTTGTTGTTTCCTTATTTGGATGACATAAACTCTAGATAATTACCATTCCCTCACAGTACAATAAATACAAAAATAAACTTCCCACCAAGCAGTTTGTTATTTGAAAGCTGGAGACCACCCTCAGTTTAAGCTGTGCACATGGATTATTATTTGGGAAATTATTTCCTGACCAAGGCTTGTCAGGTCAGTACACAGGAGACTTAGAGGCCCTCTGGAAAGCATTCCTTCAAAGCCCTGCCCTCATTGGTTTGCTGCAATATTCGTGAATGCTTGTTACCTCCTCCGTTTTTCAGCAGTGTTACAAAGGCAGTTGAGATTCAAGGTCTTACAGGAGATATAAGACTTTTCATAAAGAAAATAAATCCTTCTTTATTTTGAATATCTAAACTTTGATATGGGAAGGGACAACTAGCACTGTTTAAGGGCTTTGCACACATGCAAAGGGCTATTTGGAATTCTACAGACTGACAACTGAAGAAAAGGATTCTTTTTAAGGCAATTCTACATGGTTTACCTTAACTGCACAAAATTCTAAATTCCAGCCAACGCATTTATTGAGCCTCTTTTCTGAGGCCAGCACCGTCATACGTACTGTTTCCCTTAATCCTCGCAACATTGAGAATATCGAAGAGAGAAGTGAAGTGACTTGTTTGTGGTCATTTAGCAAGTGTCACCATTGGCATTCAGATTCACATCATCTTACTTTCAAGTTGGGAATCCAGGTATCTTGCAGTGCGAACAGAAAGTAGAAAATGGTAGCAGCTGACTCCTAAGTACCAGCCCCACACCGTCTCTGTCCTTTTCTCCCAATATTTTAGCGGTTTTGAGAAGCCTCGAACCTCAGGTTGCATACCCATGTACAATCACACATTACTTGAACTAACACAGTGTAAATCTGCCTGCCATAGCAAAGGGTAGTGCTACAGACTCTTCTTGGTCCCATCCTCATTGAAGTAAAGTAACCTATCTCCTGATCGTGGCTAAAGATACATTGATTTAAAAGATTAGCAAACATAGTAGATGCCAGGGCAGGTAGAATTCTTGACTTCCCCCAATACTTCATTAGAGAGTGAGTGAGATAATGCCACCAGACCCGAAGCCTGCCTCCTCTTGAGCACCTGCCAGTGTTCCAGAAGTGACTGCTTGGCCCCTGCTGTGCTTCTGAGCTTTGGCTTCTGCATCCCCAGACCCTCAGGCAAGATTGACTAGATGTGAAATCTGTCTGTGTCTGACTGCACCATCGGGGTCTCAAATGCATGGTCCCCAGCAGCCAGCTGACTAGTATAATATTTCAAACTATGGATAAGAATCAGACCCACACCCTGTCTGTGATTTTTGTCTTGCATCTGATGGGTTTTATAGTTGTGAGGATGTTAAAAACCAAGCTTAAGCTTTCTTCATTCTATTACTTTATTAGTCATATGCATTGAATTAATGAGATTACTTTTTCCGTGTGTTCATAAATATTTAAAACTAGGAACTTTCCAAAAATCAAATTACATACGCTTGTTTTCCTTCATCCAGATTTTCCTAACTCAAACATATCCTTTAATGACCAGGAAGTAGTTATATGAAAGTTTAATTACTTTTTCCTGATTCAGATGCATGCCTTACCATCCAAGCTTTCGACTAGCTCAAAGCAAAAGAGTTGAGCCCAAAGAGAAGTCAAGGATGGTTATGACATTGGCTGTACCTGAAACTGCTCTACAGATTTACTAACCTGTTCATGTCACTTCAAATAGAAATGCTTAATGTAGGACATTATTACTAATCTTTACATTTTCAAAGCAGCCAAGAAGAATAGTCTTATTCCTCAGTGTCTTCTTATTATCATCTAGTTTGAATATGAAAAATTTTACTTTCTATGTGACTTAACTGTAGAGTACTGACCATAGTAGTGGATATATATGCCACTCACTGATAGTGTAATTTGGAGGTGGATCAAGTGATTGTCAAGGTGACCTATGTAATGCCTGAATTTACTTTTTAAGTTCTGAAGCTCCATACAAATATACAGTAGCATTATCTTTTCATCCTTCTTTTGCAAGCATATTGTCCCTTTAGAAATTGCTCTTTAACTAGATAAAAGAGCATTTTTTCACTTTCCTAATTTTTATTTTCCTAATAGTCATTCTATTAAAACTTTCATGGTTTCAGGGTTTCATGGTCAAGAGAAATGTAATAGTAACATTGGATGTCTTATTCTTTAGAAATTATAGCAAACATTCTTTTTCCATTCTCCCTGGTAAAGTTTAGCAACTCTATTATGTGCATAGGAATTTCAGGATTTTGGAATTCCTTTCTTCTCAGAAAGGAAAGTTTCATTGCTTTGGCTCTAGTTTCATCTCTGAAACTTTTGAAACTGTTTTTAAGCTGCTGAAAATTATCCGCAAAACTCTGGGGTTTCTAAAGGTCCCCAGAAGACGGCTGCTCAAGGAGCCTACGTCGGCGTATGAAACGAGGCATGCAGAGGAAAGAGGGGGGCTGAGGGGAGAAAAACAGGGTCTTCAGGTTGCCTTCCATAGCATTTTCTTCCCTGGCGGTAATCCTTCTAGAATTAGACAGATGTACAAAGCAAAATGTAATAAATGAATGCCGGGTGACAACCTTTTTTTCTAGTTCATTAATTTTGCTTAAAATTGACTTGAAACACATGGAAGTACATGTCAAAGCTGACACATTCACTTTAAAGTTTTAAAATGTAGTAATCTGTTTTACAGATATTTATAGCAAGGGTCCTTAACAATAGATAAGTTCTTTGTGCTCAAGACCTGTCTCACATAGTTTAAATGAATACTTTATTATAATAATATGCAGGGTTTTTTTCTTTTTTGGTGATCATTAATGCTTAGAAGATATTTTTCTTGGATAGGTACATGTTGGTACATATTTTTGCAATTTTTGAAAAGTCATCTTTGCTTTGTTCTGTATTTAGCCTGTTTTTAAACCTTTGCATTTGAGACTCGGGATTCTAGAACATCTTTAGAAAGCTGTCTGCAAGCACAATTGTAGTTTATTCTTAGAGCAATACCTAAGGGCAATGGAGCTACTGCATTTGGAATTACTGGGGAATGTCTATTAAAGAATAGATTCCTGAGCTGGGTGCAGTGGCTCACTTTGGGGGACTGAGGTAGAAGGATTGCTTGGGGTCAGGAGTTTGAGACCAGCTTGAGCAAGAGCGAGACCCCGTTTCTGCAAAAACTAGAAAAATTAGCCAGGCCTGATGGTGTGCACTTGTAGTCCCAGACACTCTGGAGGCTGAGGCAGGAGGATCACTTGAGCCCAGGAGTTTGAGGTTGTGCTAAGCTTTGATGATGCCACTGCAGTCTAGCTGGGGCAACAGAGTGAGACCTGTCTCAAAAAAAATTTTTTTTTTTTGAAAAACTAAATAAATTCCTTTGGGAATCTGCTTATTAATCTAGGTTTCCAGCTGATGCTGTGCATACTAAATTTTGAGAACTACTGTCTTTTGGTATATGCCAGAGGCCTTGTCTTACAGCACCATTCTCTAAAATGCAGTAAAGTACTTTGATCCTCAAAAATATGGTTGATGGAGGTTTGAGTTTACCAAGAGAAGAATGAAATGCACTTCTGTTCTTTTTGCAACCCATCAGTCCAGGTCCTTCGAGTCTAAACAGATATTCCCATTCAGTTGGGCGGTTAATAACTCTCTTCTCTAGCTTCCAGGTATTTGTGGGCACATTGATTCTGAAACTTTATTAATGATTAAGGCAGTAGAGGAGTTTTTTTCCTTAAAGAAGTTGAGAGCACAACATACCTAAGTCTGTAAAAAAAATTTTGGGGGACATTGCTATAATACCTTTGTTCTTTAGTGATAACGGTCTTGTTAAATTACCATCTATTTGTGAAGAACAAAACAGTTCCCTTGCTGGAATTGGAAGTATTAGAAAAGGGGTTCTTACCATAATGTCTGTGGACAGAATTCAGGGGTCTGTGAACTTGGATGGGACATACTTTTATCTTTATTTTCACTGATCCCAAGTTGAAATTTAGCATTTCCTTCAATTATGAACATCAGCAACAAACCATAGTAGTATAAGCTCTACCTGTGATTTTATTGCCAATACAAAGCACAGATATTTTCATATCATATTTGTTATTGCAGATATCTTAAAATAGTGTTTGTGCTCATCACTTCCTCAACATTATAGCAGATATTAGACCAATTGCTAAATCTTGTTATATAAATCTTGTGCATATTATTTTTAAATTATTTGATAATTATATTTTCCAATTTAATTGATTTCTTTTGAAATCTTAAGTATTGTATAGTTTTACAAATATTATTCTGAGAAGGCATCCAATCCATAGGCGTCACTTGGTTGCCAAAGAGGATCAGGTACCAAAAACTGGGTAAGAACACCTAGAGTGCTCTTGTCTAGACTCTTCTCATCCTAAATCATTCCCTTTTTTTTCTTTTGAGATATTTCTCTTAAATGAATTATTTTTTCTATCCTTATAGTCATCTCATCATTATATATATATTTTTTTAACTGTAGCCGACTCCACTGGAACCCATTCTCTGTACACAACATACAAAGACTATGAAATTATGTTCCATGTTTCTACCATGCTGCCATACACACCTAACAACAAGCAACAGGTAAGAGATCCTCATGTTATTTGTGTTTTCACCCTTGTTTCATTTTCCCCAGAAACCTAAGTGGCAAATTTGTAAAATCTTAAACCAGAATTTCCTGTTGCACCTGTCACAGCAGCAGGAAGCTTTGTGCTTTGTGGAAGTAAGGAATAGCAAATGAGCCGAAAACAAATGAAGAGACACAAATTCTAGGTTAACAGCCAGCTGGGTGGCTTTGTGAATTAATCATTTGCTTTTCACCCACGGGGGTTGAGATTCTCATGAAATCTAAAGAGAACAAGCTGAAATCATTGGCGATTAGATGACTCTGCAGGGTTGCGAAGAACATGTACGAGTGGGTGAAGTTTCATCTCAAGAGGCCAATGCACAAAGCGGGAAAGTAGTGATGTTTCATTTTAGACTCCAAAGGAGATTTAGTATGCTAACTTAGAGAAAAGTGAAAATAAACGTCAACAGAATCTGAGAGTAATGTTGTTTCATAACATGTTTATCAGGAGACAGCGAGGAACATAGATAACGATTGCATGTGCATACAGCATGCACAGAGTTCCTCTTAAGATGGCCTAAAAGCTCAATGCCTGTTTACTAAAATACGAGATAGTTAAAATGTGGAAACTAAGAAGTGACAGATTGTTACAGAGAAAAATGGAAACTGCCAGTATTGTTTTAGGGAATATGTGTGCAGTTGTTGTTACTAAAAAATGTTTCAAAATAAACAATACCAAACTGAAATTTAGAAGAACCAGAGAGCTAACAAACTCTCCTTTCAATATCAGTGCAGTTTTACTTTTGACCTTAAAATGGATACGGGTTTTTGTTACTGTCAGTTGTTGTGCTTACAGTGTACAGGCCAGCCGCAGAACGAGACGCATCCTCTTGCACAGAATTTAACCAAGTGCTGATCTAACTTTATCAATTTAGGTTTGATTAAATCGCAAATATAGGTAACAAAAGTTTGTTTTTCATGATCACTAAAATAATCAAAAACAGGAAGCAAAGCAATGAATCAGCTTTAAATCTGAAATAAACCTATTTTAAGATAAACTCCCTGATTCATTCTTTGTTGACAGTTTGTTTTATACAAATTCCAAGTTCTTGGAGAGGAAACCATCCTGCTAAGAAATATATACTAGACTTCTGGGCCAGGTGTGGTAGCTCACGCATGTAATCCCAATACTTTGGGAGGCCATACCAGGAGGATCACTTGAGGCCAGGAGTCCAAGGCCAGCCTGGGCAACATAGCGAGACACCCTGTCTCTAGAAAAATTTAAAAATTAGCCATGTGTAGTGGCACACACCTGTTAGTCCCAGCTACTCGGGAGGCTGAGGCAGGAGGCTCACTTGAGCCCTGGAGTTTCAGGTTGCAGTGAGCTAAGATAATGCCACTGCACTCTAGCCCAGTAACAGAGACCCTATATCAAAAAAAAAAAAGAAAGATATACTAGATTTCTTACTCTAACCAGTCAGTAGACAAAAAATTTCAGAACATTAACAAATGATCTTTAAAGGTGAGATAAAGGCTTTTTCTGCCTGATCACTCTGAAGAGAAAGATGAGATTTATGAAGGTAAAAAATTCAGTAACAAGATTCAATTAATTGTTTATTTCTAACTAAATGAGCTGAAGTGCTAGGCAGAAAGAGTTGGCATTTAAATGGACAACTATCTAAATTATTTAATTTTAGGGTCTAATTAAAGCAACAGTGTTATGATCTCATCAGAATGAGAAAGTAATTGGCACTGCTACATATTAAGAAGTTTTCATTCTCGAGCTAAAAATTTATTTACTTCTAGAGAGATTGCCTTATACTTGGAAAAAAAAGAACATATCTTTTTCCCATGAATTTTTAAGTGCCATTTTTCATTACATACAGTGTGAGATGCATACATGGATTTGTTTCTATTTGAATTCTTTATTAAGACATTTATTTTTGGATATCATGCCATATTTTGAAGAAAGAATGACATTCATTGCACAAAAAGACAGTATCAACAAAAAAGATAAAATTTTAAAAAAGACAGTGACATCATCTATGCAGGAATGGCATAATACATGGATAAATAGTATCTGATTTTGGTATGTCCGAGATCTTGGGTAGATTAATCTTTAATTATTGTTATATTCTGTATAGCAATCAATACAGACCAGCCTTTACTTTCATAACATTGGATTATATATCATGTTTAGAAATGAAGTAAACTGCCTCATTGGAAGACAATTAGAGGTGCTTTCAGATTCCTAAAATATATTTCCTGAATATTTTAACTCCCAATTCTCAACCCTAATCTAAAAGGCTGTTGTTTCTCCCAGCTGGCAGCCAATACTAGATCACTGATTTTACTGGTATGTGATTTGTGTGCTCTAATGTCACTAGAGAATTTTAAAAAACAAAAAGCTTTATAAGTACAAGCTTAGTTTATATAATTGTCATATTGAGTTGTTTTTCTCTTTTGAAAACCTCCATACAGTAAGTATGTATGGCAAATACAATTTTGTTCAATTTTTCTTTTCACTGTTGAATCAAAGCCCTGCAAAAGCACTGACTTAGGATGATTTGGGATTCCTGAATTTGAAAGCCACCCATTCAAAATGCCATTTAATGTGAAACAGAAGGTGGTGTTAAGCAGCTTTCACTGTAATTAAAGAAGCTGTTTAAACTTAAAATTTAACCTGCTTTTGAATTGTTACAACATTCTGGAATATTATTAATTTCTCCATTCCCAGCTTGGAACACAGAAAGTATATCAGAAAACACCTTAGCTACATTTTCTTTAAATGAAGCCAATTAAGCCAGAACATAAATTGCATTGTAATTACTTCAGCCATTCTCATCTCTAAAAGTCTTCCCTATGGCAAGTTTCTTTCTTATGTGAAAATGGAACTAAACTGTTGTTATGGAAACTGAGAGATGCTGAGACTTGGCATAATATGCCAGATATTGGTTAGATCTATTTGAATGGCTATATGTTTTATGCAAATTTCAGAATATTCATTTCTGTGTTCTTCCCTGGAAGGAATTATAGGACAGGCTGAAATATTGACAATAACTGTGTAGATTACTTGCCCAAATATGCACTGATGAGTAATGAATGTTTTAAATACAGTTACATAAGGGAATTTGGGAGAAAAAAAAGCAGAGCATTGTTATTTATGTTGGTTGCTTATTTTTTTTTTGTAGCTCCTACGGAAGCGGCACATTGGAAATGATATTGTAACAATCGTTTTCCAAGAGCCTGGAGCACAGCCGTTCAGCCCAAAAAACATCCGATCCCACTTTCAGCACGTTTTCGTCATTGTCAGGGCGCATAACCCCTGCTCGGACGGTGTCTGTTACAGGTGTGTATCGGTGCCACAGCAGTGGCTCGGTGGACCTTGGCTGGTGGTCCCACAGAGGCCCCATCCAGCTCTGCTTTCTAAAGTGGCAATGGGAAGTCCATTACTATTTATTTTTGTCTTTAAACTGTGCACACGGGTGGCCGAATTCACATTATGATGTCATCAGATGGCATTGACATCCCTCAGACATGTTGGTTAGACACCTGCTGTTTCCATTTGCACCTCCTCCTTAGGTGATGTCCTTCATCCCTACCATCTGGTCACCAGCTAACTAATTACTCATATTGCTAATTATATTTTTCTCTTGGCATAGCTAAAGCAGAGAAGAATGATTATAATAAGTAGGGAAGAGAGGTTCATTTTTTAAAAAACTATTGTTATTAAAAAAGCCCAAACCCTTGCCTTAGACTTAATGTGATTCACACTAACACTTCTCACTGCAAGCTTGGAGGCATTTCTATGCTTTAAATTAAGCATTTGTTGAAATTGTTTCAGTGCATTGCTTGGATCTTCAAAGAATTTTTACACTTGTGAGCTTTTCTAGCCACTCCTAAACTACTAGGATGTGAATTTATAGGCATCTTTCATTAGGGGTGCTTTGGTGGGAAAGTTTAGAGATGCATTGATTTGTATTCATTTTATTTAAATCTTCCTTTCCCTAAGTGGCATAGCTAAAGTAATTCGAATGCTTTTTTACCATTTAAAACCTCTTGGTCCCAACTTTCTCCACCACGAACATTCATATATTTATTTACTTACACCTACCTGGTACCTGAACTGTGCAAAGTGGAAAAGTTTCATAAGGAGTGTATTGCTCTCGTAGTATAGAGAAGTGTAGAGTCATTATAGGCTGAAGTTAAGGATATTTATCTGAGAAGATGGGATTTGGTTGTGTGTTTAAAGCACAAATGGATGGAAGTAAGAGGGAAAAGAGAAATCATTGTAGGAGTGCCCAGTGGTATGGACAGAAGCAGAGAGACAAAGAGGGTGGAAAGTACCGTAAGAAGGCTGCTAATGTAGGAAAGGTAACTGGGCAGTGCTAGGCCATCAAGGTAACACTGTATAAATAGAATTTTAGAAAAATTTATCTGATGTCTCCATGCAAGGTAATTTGTACACGTAAAGATAAACTTGGAGGTTGTTGCTGCCCATTTACTTTTCACACATTCTTTATCCGGCCTTCATCATATATATGTGAGGCACTATTCTAGGCCTTGGGATGTAACAGGAGAACAAAGAGAGAAAAATCCCTATAATGGATCCAGAGGTGAAGTCCTGAAATAATGTGGTGTTATATCTCCCTGGGGACTGGAAAGTTCATACAGGAAAAAGTAACTCGATTCAGACTAATTCCAGAGGCCAGTTAACCTTGAATAGTCATGAGGTCACCAAGAATGCAGAAATCAGTTACTAAATCAGCATACTAAAGCTTATCCTATGACTGATTAGAGAGCCCTCCAGTCTATTATTTTATTTGTATCATTGGAATGAGCTTAATTGTCTGGTCCCAGTTGATGGAGCAGATTAGAAGCAAGGAAATCTAAAAAGGAGCAGTCAGTGGCAAGTATATACTGAAAACATCAGTACGTGATTACTGATAGAGGAGGTGCAAAAAAACTGTTCACACCCAAGATACAAATTCGATAAGCATAGAGGTCTGGAACCATTTGGTAGTGGCCCCCCCTTATTTCCAGGGAATATGTTCCAAGACCCCCAGTGAATGTCCGAAACTGTGGCTAGTATCAAATCCTATATATATTGTGTTCTTTTCTGTATATACATACCTATGATCAAGTTTAATTTATAAATTAGAGTAAGAGATTAACAACTAACAGTAAGATAGAACAGTTATAACAATATACTTTAATAATAGTTATGTGAATGTGGTCTCTCTTTCTCTTGAAAATATCTTACTGGTGCTGTACCATGGGTGATTGAAACCACAGAAAGTGAAATTGTGGATAACTACTGTATACTTCACTCACCCATGGGGACTTCACTTTATAAAAACACAATGTAGGATGTCATCATTTTTCAACAACTAATGAATTAATAGATCTAGGCATTGATCATCAAAGGCTGTAAATATCACAGAAAGAGACAAATGTGTGCCTCATGATAGAAAAATACATCCTCACCTATGAATTAGTCTTGCCCCTTTCCACCACTAAATTAAATCTGAATCTGATCAAGCCTCTAAACAAGCCAACTTACAGGAACTAGAAAGACAGAGGAACATGTTTGTAGTTGACAAAATTCAGACTCTGGACAACTCTATACAACAAACAGCCCAATTTCTTCAACAAATAAATTAGAAGAAATATAAGACTGAAAGAAGTGGAGGAGAATCTATAGAATAAAAATATTTTTAAAGATGATTGAATTAATTGCAATTTATGGACCTTATTTGGATCCCAGTTTAGACAAAACTATAAAAAAAATCTAAAGTCTTCTTAAACAATTGGAAATTTGAACATCAACACACTACTTGATGAAAGAATTATTAATTTTAAAACTAGGATAGTAATAAGTAGTTATAATAATGACCCTGGGTCTTTAAAACATGTTAAATTGTGGTCAGTAGCTATATTTAGGAGGGTGGAAATATATGTTACTCCTCTCAGAAAGGTTTCTATACCCAATAATTAAAATGTAATAAATGTAAAAGGAGTCAGTATGATGTAGTGCAGAAAGCACTTGGAATTAGACCAGATTGTTAAACTTCTTAGATCTTAAATTTCCCTTTCTGTGCAGTGGAAAGTTGCTTGACATCTACTTAAAATCCCATAAGTAAAGTATCTAGCATAGGCAGGGAGGGAGTGTGGTCCATGCACATGAAATGTCCACGTTTGTCCTCTTTCTTCTCTTAAAAAAAGAATTTGCAAGCTTAAACCAAGGAGGAAAAAATCAAAATGTGTCAAGTGGTGGAAATTTCTTTCAGAAGTTCTATTCCAAGCCATAATTAATCAGCATCCTTATTGTCCAATGCAGCTGACCTCTAAGGCAAAAATCTGAATATGTCACTCTCTGTGCTTAAAACCACTTAGGGAAAAGTTCGGACTCCCAGCCTTGCATATTGCACGGGGTCCTTCAGGTCTGGCCTCCCCTGTCTCTCAGTTTCTACTGGCACCTCTACCAATTCCCACCCCACCCCTGCCTCACTCTTGTGAAGCTAGTTACCACCCCCCAGAATGTACGTGCTCTGCCTCTACTTTCTGCACATGCTGCTCTCTCCGGCTGGAATGCCTCTTCTAACACACTCCCCTGCCTCTCCTTCATCCAATGAATCCCTGCTTTTCTCTTCTATGGGAAGGCTCCTCGGTCCTCCCAGGACTAGATAAAGTGCATTTCCTGAGCGTTGCCAGTAGCACCCTGGGCTTCACCAGCAGAGCACTCAAAGCACCAGGTGTAGCCCCCACCGGAGTTTGAGTTTTTGGAGTGCTGAGCCCTTGACGTACTCAGCCTTGATCCTCAACGTTAGCCAGAGCCTAGTGTATAGCAGGTGCTCAGGGAATGTTTGATGACTTGATGAATGAATGCTGTTAGAAATCGAGAGAATGATTAGCACATGTTTGTTCTACCACTGATCTTTCCTGTCATTTGTCCAGGTCTGCTTTCTAGGAAAGCTTCCCAAGCCATCATTTTGACCCAGGCTCTAAGAAGGGGAAATTTCAGTCTACTATTTTGATGTTGTCTGTGTCGACTTCCTTTTAAATTTTGAACTGGGAATTGTTTACTGGTGTTTCCATTGTGCTTCCAAAGTTCAGGTGTTTTAACTTTGAAATTATTAATACTTTTTTCCATTGAGACTTATGTTCAGATGTCTCTGGAGCTTTCCCATGTACCCCCTTAAAATTGGCTTCAAGTATCAAGACTTGTAACTTCATCCAAGGTCTTTGATGCCAACAAATGTTACATGGTCCAGATCAACTAGAAACAGCCTCATGGTGGTCTCTTCACCTGTGACTCATGTGAATGGTCCTTTTTAGCAAGCACCTCAGGAGTGGAAAGTTTCAGAACATTTCCTCAGAGGGAATAAGTGTGGTCTTGTCATGGAGCACTCTGTTGGCTATCCAGAAGCTTCCATTCCAGTCCTGGCTCTCTTTAATAACAACTCTGGGCAAATCATTTCACTCCTCTGCCTCTGTGTCCTGGAGAAGTGAAGAATTTGTACCAGCTATTCAAACGGAGGTTCAGGGATATGTCAAGCCACAGAGTAAACATGGGACACCTTCCTGGTCCTTCAATGTGCTTAAAGGTTTTGGAAAGAGAACATATTTTTATGTTAAAATGAATACAAATATTTTCCAGTAAAATTGCAAAATCGAGGTGAGTTTTAAGATGAAACTCAAGATTTTATTGGAAGAGTTTGAGGAACACTGACTTCTCCAATTTTCCTTCCTGGGCTAACTTTCCATAACTGTTTGAGACTCTGAGTTTCTGTCATCTAGATAACCATCTTGACTAGAACATTCTAGTCCTCAACAATGCTGGGTAAATAAAGCATGGCTAAAATTTTAAAGAATTGTATTATTTCTAAAAAGATACATTATTACAAAATAGGCTAACATAAATGTAGCCAAGCAGAGGCCCTTTGGAATCCACTTTTAAAAATAGCAAGAACCATTTATAATTAATATATCTTAGGTATTTATATATAGCAAACTAAGATTCTAGAAAGGCTCATTTTCTTAAGGAAGCAAAATATTTTATTTAACTTAAACCAGGCCTTGTTAATCAATAGTTCAGAATTTGTGGCATCTAAATTAATGAGCTTTTAACCTTGTAGAAACCTTGAAAGTTAGGTTTCTCCAAAACAAAATCCTTTATTTGAAAAGAACATTCCAGGGTATCATCTTCCTCATCTCCTTTCTGTAAGGATTCTATTTCTGATGATGCAAAGCTGATTTTAACGTCTGTATCATTTACCTCCCTACCACAGTGAATCATTGATAATTACATGTTAAGGATCCAGTTCTTTTTCCTCACAGTTTATTCTAGATGCTTCTAATTATTGGTAGGTTTCGGTATATGTTTGTCTAAAGTTCTATCAATTGGTGATGAGATCTGTAGAGTTTAACAGGCACGTGGATGGAGGGTGCTCATAACCACATGTCCTCCCAACCCACCCCTAGCATTTTCCTCTTCGTCTTTAAAATAAAACCACAGCTGTTTTCTGGGAAAGAATAACGATTTGAGTGAAATTAGCACGAAAAGAAATTGCCAATGTTAAAATGAAAGGTATTACATATTTTTGGATCCTTATAGGATTTCCTCTTAGAAAATCTAGTAAATCCGGATTTCAGCATCTTTTGCTTGACTTTAAAAGAAAAAAAAAATAACACGATCAAATTAAAATTATACAGCTGTCAGCATTCAAGCCAGACGGTTCACAATAGACAAGAAAAATTGCCTTTCTAATACATAGCGGTATAATTAAGCCATAACGCATACGGAGGTTTCTGCGAATTCTCTTCTCCAGTTAGAAGATGCAGTGTCGCTTGCCACCTTTCTTTGTCGTCAAGTGAACTAGTAGTCTTTTTTGTTTTTTTTAAATAAGCTTGTGAAAACCAACGAATAGGACATCCGTGGCATCTTAGGACAGCGTAGATTTTCCATTTCACCAAAAATATAATTTGTATCCCGAGCTTGCCTATTTATATTTATTTATTTTATTTTCACAAGAAATAATTATTTTTTTGAAAAGCAAAGCTGAATATCTTAAAGCAAACCCTGTTAAAGAAAAAATGAACCAGAGCCCTTCAATTTTATTTGAAAGATACATACTCTCTGATGATGTCTTTTCTAGGAGTTCAGAAGAAACAGACTTTTACATTGCTCCCCAGAACTTAAAACAATTGGGTAATTTACTCACTTTTAAATAATTTGGAAGGAGGGATGTTTGGAGTGTTAAAATCATCATTTCCAGTCATGTAAAACTCTGCTGAAATCCTGGAACATGATATAAAACACACTGCTCTCCATTTCCATTTAACCTCTGCTGTTTTAGGAGAACTGAATTTTGTTCCTTTTGAGGTTAAAAATAATAGGTTATCCCAGATGTTCCAGATGTTCATGTAGTCCTTTTCTTAGGCCCATTTTTAGTAAAATGTTAATATATGCAGAGGAAATGACTACAACAGGCTTTCTTATATCTTGCTTAAAGGAATGGGAAAAGTAAGACATTTTTCTCTCAAATAGGTTGTCAGAGTCAAATACCAAAAGTAGAGAATTTGCACTAAAGAATAGCTCAGTTTTAAAATATGATTTTAAAGCACTGTTGCCATTATATAAAAATCACACTCATTCTGTTACTCAAATTCCAATTTTCATTTTAAACTTATGCTTTAATCTGGTTGCATAATGCCTCACACGTAGACCAACAAATATATAACTTTATTCAGATTTAATATACTTCTTTTATGTCATGCATCTTCTAATATTTTTATTATAAACTATCTACTTCGAGGCATTCTATCTAAAATGAAGAACACATTTGTGTTCTTACAGAATCTGTGCTTATTATGAAAGGTCACATGATTATAGTAACCTCCCTTGAAAACAGTCTGTAGGTATTTAAAATGTCACATGCAGAATATTTCAGTAAATCTGTTTTCTCATGGAATTTTGGTTAGTTTTCTATCTGTTAAAGAAAAGAAAGTTAATACTTCAAGCTTTTCGGGTTTTTATGAGGGTTTTTGGCCTAGAGAAAACATTTATGTTTGTGAATCCTTACTGTGGCTGAATGAAAAAGTGGGTGTGTTTATATTAAGCAGAATGTATGTTGTTTCTTGTGGATAAATGAGCAGCTATTTTGCTTCAAAGGTATACCTTTGTCTTTGAGAAAGTGTATTTTATTCTCGATTTGTGAGACTGAGACATATTAACATGCCTCTTCCTCTTTGGTCTTTGCTTTGTCTCTTAGTGTGGCCGTCACCAGGTCCAGAGATGTGCCTTCTTTTGGGCCTCCCATCCCTAAAGGGGTCACTTTCCCTAAGTCAAATGTGTTCAGGGACTTCCTTTTGGCCAAAGTGATTAATGCGGAAAATGCTGCTCATAAGTCGGAAAAGTTCCGGGCCATGGCGACTCGGACCCGCCAGGAATACCTGAAAGATCTGGCAGAAAAGAATGTCACCAATACCCCTATCGACCCCTCCGGCAAGTTTCCATTCATCTCTCTGGCCTCCAAGAAGAAGGAAAAGTCTAAGCCATATCCAGGAGCTGAGCTCAGTAGCATGGGAGCCATCGTGTGGGCGGTCCGGGCCAAGGACTACAACAAGGCCATGGAAATAGACTGTCTTTTGGGGATCTCCAATGAGTTCATTGTCCTCATTGAACAGGAAACAAAGAGCGTGGTTTTCAATTGTTCCTGCAGAGATGTGATAGGGTGGACTTCAACCGACACCAGCCTCAAAATCTTCTACGAACGAGGAGAATGCATTTCAGTGGAGAGTTTCATTAACAATGAGGATATCAAAGAGATTGTCAAAAGGTTGCAGGTGAGTCTTTTCCTTCCACTCACTTATATACAGTTTCTCTTTCATAAAGCTTTCCATGCAGACTAGAGCCAAGTTACTGAAGCTTGTACTGTCTTACTAGCTCCTCTGAAAACTCCCTTGATAAGTGAAGCAAACAGAGTTTATCTCTGGCTTGTGTTTTCCACTATGTTTTGGAATAGTAGCAGAACAAATGGGGGCAGACACGTTGTGCGTTTGTGTTGGAGACCTGTTTGCACGTGACCCGACGGTGCAGCCCAGCCCAGCCCATCTGGTGGTGGTGTTGAAAAGAGTTGTTTGACTGAGTATCTGCCACCCTGAGTTGTATGAAGGCAAAATGAATAGCAGAGTATGGTTTCTCTTTGCTGCCAGCTCCCTGTAGGTCGCTGTGAGAGGTTTCCTTGTAACTTCAGGGTAGGCTTTGAGCTTTTTGGATGCAACAAATATGTTCCTTTTGGCCTAATGAATAGAGACTAGTGAAGGGGAAATAACCAGACTGCTCTTCAGCTGACAGCAGGGTATTCAGAAATAGCCCTGCTTGCAATGTTTTTCCAGTTCCTTGTCCACCCCTTAATCCCCTATTGCATTAAACCACAGTATCTTTTATTTCCCCGTCTAGTTTGTTTCAAAAGGTTGTGAATCAGTGGAGATGACTCTGCGAAGAAATGGGTTAGGGCAGCTTGGCTTCCATGTCAACTACGAGGGCATCGTGGCCGACGTGGAGCCCTACGGCTACGCCTGGCAGGCAGGGCTGAGGCAGGGCAGCCGCCTGGTGGAGATCTGCAAGGTGGCGGTGGCCACTCTGAGCCATGAGCAGATGATCGACCTCCTGAGGACCTCCGTCACGGTGAAGGTCGTCATCATTCCACCCCATGATGACTGTACCCCACGGAGGTATGTCTGAGTGGGCGCCTGTGGGCCTGAGCGTGGAGGGCAGGGTTTGTGTCCCACGGAGAACACTACTTCCTAACCGGTGGGGAAGTAGGGTGTCGTGAAGAGCAGTAGGCTACATGCGGTGCTGAAAGTCCATCCTTGGAAAATCTGACTCAAGATGCAGTTCCGTTTCCGCATGTGGCAAGCAGCAGCTGGAGAGAATGGGTAACTGGGACCATTCCCGGGTTTTACATCTCTGATTTATAAAGTTGCCATTACAGATTGAGAAGTCTGGTAATATCTATCTTAAGCATCTTACACCAGTAGCTGAGAAGCATTGAACACTTCACATGAAAAGACACTCAGATGCATGAAAAGATGCATCTCAGACAGTCAGATTTTCTTCTTTTGTGTTCCATGATGCTCTTAGTCTTCTCTAGTTCCCATCTGTATCCAATTGTTGTTGAAAACTCGGAGGACTGTTTTGGTCCTTGCTGGGCAGCTGAATGTGACTTACCAGGCTTTTTCTTAAGTGCATCTGCGTGTGCTGGGAATTGGCTTCAGATGAGCTGGCCCTGCTTGTGATGCTTTGGTGTTTTGGTTCTAGCCTTTTCCCAGAAGGAAAGCCCAGGAGCTCCAGTCCCTTCCAGCTCCTGCCAAGCCAGCAGCACTATTGAAGATTTAATTTCTCTGTCTCTGGAGAAGCTCTTTGATGGAACAGATTTAATCAACTGTTTTTTGTCCTTGTTGCTAGTTTTTTAAAAATCTATGTTTTTTTAAGCCATTATTTTCTAAGAATTTCTCTTAAGCTTTGGCAATTCTTAGGCCTTCTAAAACCAAGACAATGTTCTTTATCTGCTTTCCCTCCCAAAAAAATGACTTGTCCCACACCTGAGCTCCCATGGATTTATGAATATCAGATGGTGAATTATAAATGGTTATGATGGGTTATTTGTGTCCTTTAAAAAGTAAGCAGTGGCCGGGCACAGTGGCTTACGCCTGTAATCCCAGCACTTTGGTAGGCCAAAGTGGGAGGATTGTTTGAGGCCAGAAGTTTGAGACCAGCCTGGGCAACATAGTGAGACCCTGTCTCTACAAAAAATTTAAATAATAGCCAGGCATGGTGGAGTGCCGATAATCCTAGCTACTCTGGAGGCTGAGGCAGGAGGATCACTTGAGCCCAGGAGTTGGAGGCTGCAGTGAACTTTGATCATGTCAGTGTACTCCAGCCTGCATGACAGAACAAGACCCTGTCTCTTAAGAAAAAAAAAAAAAGTAAGCAGCTATACACATATATAATTTTTCAACAAAAAGTTAGTGGCAATGGCAATCTAAATGTACTCCAGTTCTTCAAGCCCAGTGTCACAACCAGACTTTGCTGGAGGTAGTATTTCCCAATACTGCTTACCTCCTAGATGGCCCGGGATCACGTGTGCACGTCAAAATATAGTGAAATCCCTTTGGCTGATAGTTTTAAGAAGTACTCTCTTTTGGACGACTGGATTTCCCTGAAAATCAAAATACATATTCAGAACTTTTTATTTTAGCTATTTTGGAATGCAGGGAAATATTCGGAAACTGCTTCACACACGTACCCTGCCTTGGTTAACCAGGTCTAATGACCCCTATTAGCCTCTTCTGGTTTCCACAAGCATGTCTGCTTTGGTGTTAAGCAGCGTGCTAAACTGTGACTCAAAAAATAGTGCGAGGTAGCTCAGGAAGACAGCTGGGAGCTCACAGCACTCTCCAGCTGCGCTACACTGCTTCTCTCGTCTCTTTCTCTGCTGCCTCTTAGTCTCTCTTTCAAGTTGTCTCTTTTATTGCTTCTAAAGAAGCAGTTATGAACTGGAAAGATAACCAAGCTTTGTAAAGTTTCAACCTAAATTACATACAATAAGGAATAGTAGAGGCTAATCTACCAGACTGTCTACTCAAAAATGTAGCCCCTGGGTCTCAGGCGCCATTTCATCTGCTCAGAGGGCTTGCCCTTATTTCTGGACTCCCAGGTTTATACAGGGGAGCGGAGAAGGAAATAGGCTTGTGTGAATGTGGGTGGAAAGGGACGACACTGCTAACACTGGAATTGTGAATAGGTGTTACTAGAAAGACGAGTCAGAGGCCTGGCCCTGGACAGATGGCTGGCTCCGTGATAGAGGAGGTACACTAGGCTAGTATATCTTCTGCGGAGCGTCAGTGAAAACAGCTAACATTTCCTGAGTCTTTTACTTTAAGGTGCCAGATCCTAGAAAAAGCACTTTTATATGAATTAGTACATTTATTCCTTACAGCAACCCTGGGAAGTAATAGTTTTGTTATTTCTTGGTTTTGAAGAAAACCAAGACTCAGGAAGGTTAGTAACTTCCTAAGCTCCTCTGGCCATTGTAGGTCTAACTGCAGAGTCCCAGCTCCTGTCACTTTGTATGCCTGGCGCACAAATCCTTTCCTTATACACCAGCATCAGCAGTGATATGCTGGTAAATTGGCTTTCTGTTGGGGAAAAAGCCTTGACCTGTGTGTTTGCTGATTCCCGTGGTGCAGATACCCCCACTGTGGCTAATTTCAAGCTACCAACATGGTGTACCTGCAGGCAGAAGTTGGGGTAAGACCACTGAGTGGATGTGTCACATTTGCTTAATCACCGAATGCCACTGTGAAGCGCCCAGGCCATCCTCCTGCTGGGTTGGGAGGCCGGGGGAAGGGTCAGCGCACTACACAGCCCCACGGGCCTGGAGCCACACCTTGCCCCTTTAACTGCAGTTTCCATCTGAAAAGCCGCTGTCAGACCTTCCGGGCAGGGTAGGTGGGAGATGCTGGCATTGATGCCTTCAGAGGCCTGAAAGCCAGCTCCCCGCTCCCGCCTTTAGAAATGACTTCAAAGAGAAACAGTTGAAGCATTAACACCTTGTTATAATTTTCAACAAAATAGGATAATGCTCTTCTGTCATTTTTTCCTTCTCCTCCGCACTTCACACTCCCACCGCTGTTTTCCTAGCAACTGATTACTCTGTTCTTTGACGAGTCACTCTCTTCTTCTTTGTCAGCCGTGACTTTACCCCCAAAGCTCCATCGGGAGGCAGGACAGGCCTGCTGTAGGCACGCTGCCCCCAGCCCTCGGCCGTGTGTGGTTTTAGGGTCTCCAGGACCCGAAGCGGCCACAGGCAGCTGGGGACACAGTGACTGTATGTAAAACAAACACCCGCGGGTTTGTATGTTCACATGGGAGAGTCACTCGTTTTGAAAAGGCAGCTTTTTAAAAAATATAAAGCCAGTTTAACAATAAAGAAAAAGTGGTATTTAAATAACAATGTAAAATAGGGCTCTTTTCCGTGTTCTTAGACCCCTCTATGGGTCGCTTCCAAACTACAATTTTTTTTTAAGAGACGAAGGGAAGAGGAAGAGAATACAAACTTTCCGAGTCCCTACTGTGTGTTGGGCATTTTCCTTTTTATCCTTGTGGCAGCTTCATTTCTATTAAAGTGCTGAAGAGAATGAGGCTGGCGGTGGTTCATTCGCTGCCCAAAGAGTGAACAAGACCAGCTCGCATGACATTGAGGGGAGCAGTCCTGTGGACTTCGCCGGAAGTGAGCAGCCCCTTCTGCAGGAGGTACCCAACCTATCACCCCCACCTGTCACCCCTCTGGAGTGGATGACAAGCGTCAATATATTAGTGTCTGTGACCTCTGAATCTTCAACGTCATGCTCTTGACAAGATGAAAACACTTGGGTGACAGATTAAATGTGATGTTCTGGATGGTGTTGCACAGGGCCACCCTCTATTCTGCTGAGGGCCATTAGCCTGCAGTTTTTAAGGAAAGCAATCAAGGGCCATTCAAAACGAAGAGCTAAAAACAGGCAAGTTACATAAAAAGACCAAATTACCTTTTAGATAAGAAATGGTCTCAAAGTTTTTTCTTCCTTTTGAAAGACCAAATGCAAAAGCATACTGCTTCAGAGCAAGAAGGGCTATTAGAAATCATCTGGCTCAAATCTCTCATTTTTCAAGGGAGGAACTTTGGTTCAAAGAGGTTAATGTGTTTTTTCCAAGCCGGAGTCACATGGCTTGTAAGGATAGAGTCGTCTTTACACAGAAAACTTTTCTGACTCAGGAGTCCAGTGTTGTGATATTCTCTTCAATATACTGGGTCTCCATTTCTCTGTATTTTATAGTGTCTTAAGGAAAAAAGAAGAGCGTAATGAGAAATGAGAAATTAAAAGAGAAAGAATAAAAAGGCTGAAAAACAATAAGGAGATGGAGTGGCCTTTCAGTTAATTTATAGTTTCAGCGAGTCACCGTTTGTCACTTTTAGCACCAACATTGTAATTCCTGCTGACCAGACCACAGCTCTTTAATTGTTTTTTATAAAAGTTGTTGAGTTTTCCTTTCTGTCATAGGCTATGCCTTGTGTGAGACATGATAGTTTCTATAGGGTAAAGGATGTTTGGGGACTTGGAGTGGTTTAGTTAGTGACTAAACTAAAACTAACCTATAAGTGGATTAATTCTGGGTTTTCATATCCCAGCTCTGCCACTTCCTGACCGTGTAAACTTAGGTAAGTTAATCCCCTCAAGCCTCCACATCCTCCTCTATGAAGTGGGCATAATGACAGCATCTACTTCACGGAGATGCTGTCATGTGGCTAGCTTAGCGCCTGGCCCATTGTAAGTAACAGGTATTGTTGGAGTTACTGTTCTTCAATGCCAAATTTTACTTAGACTAAGATAATAAAAATCCTTTTGTGAAAGTTTATGTGTGGCATTGAAAGGCAGCTTTCCTCTGTGTTCTTCAGTGTACTGTCCACATCCCGATTCTATGTGTCATTCTTCGGTTTTGCAGAGGAAAGTAGGAGACCGGGAAGCCACTGGGTGATTGCCCTCACCGTGAAGGGCCATCAGAAATGGCAGGTGGCTCAGGTTCAGTTCTGTGGAACCTTCTTTGCTTTCTCCTTCTCTCTGAATGAGTCTTTGCTCCCTCTCCAGGCTTTACCATACTACATTCTGCTGAAGTAGGATGCACAGAATGTTTCTGGTTATGTGTTAAGCGTGGCGGAAATGAAATACAAACTATGAGGAAGACAAAGTCTTTGGCTAATGGGATGTTTTAACCAGTTTTAGTATTCAGTGTTATGCAGTTTAAAAGACTGCTTCAAGTCATTTTTGAAGAAAAAATCTTAGCAATTCTCAATTCCAAATCTCTCATTTTACAAGAAACAAAGACCCAAAGAGGAAAGCAGCTTGTCTGTTTGATGTTGCATCACTTGCCTGGTGCAAAATGACTGGAAGCAGCTTATGAAGTCACCTGTGCGGTCTCACAAGACAAAACCCCAGCGTGGAATTTCAGGGGAGGATAGTGAAAGGAAAACATGGCCTAGGTGGAAATTTGGGGGACGTTAGGGCCCAAAATACTTTATTATCAGGCTCTGTGCATGTGCTGGTTCCTAGCCACCACTAGGAAGGGGCATAGATGATAGCAGATGATGGCATTCGTTGAGCTTCTAAGTTAAAACCGACTGTTGCTGGGGAGAAGCAAAGCTAGTCCTGATTTTGAGCAGGAGAGAAATTTTTCCGTGGATTACTGTAAATTTTTATCGATATTTCTTTGGCAGAGTATAATATTCTTGCATTACATGTACAAATCCAGAGTACCAGATCTTTATTTTTAATAATATGCCTTGTTTAGTCAGAAATGAAAGACTCCAAACCATACAGTATCTCTATTAATGATCAAAAAAGTATTGCAATGGCATATTTTTTTCATAAATATCAGAATCAAAACCAGAAATTATATTGAAGCCTAAGGTAATATTCCCTAATATCACAGAAAAGGGTTTATGGCATAAGAAGTCATTAACCACTAAAAGTAATGTCAAATGTACCATAAAAGCAGTGTTTTACAAACTACAGATCATAACTCTCAAATAGGTCATAAAATCAATTTAGGAGGTTGCATCTAATTTTTTTGGTGAAACATATTAGTACAGAATATAGCAAAATGGGAGATATCAGAGATGTGTATGTGTATATATGGTTGTACTGTATTCCAGTATAAAATATGTTTCTTACTTGGGTTGTCCTCAAAAAAGCTTGAAAGCCATTGGCATTAAAGCATAAAAGAGACACAATGGAGCCTTGGTCATGCGGTCAGATTAAGGTTGACCTAGGCTTTTGGGGAATTGGGGGGAGAGTGGTAAGGAAACACCCCCCACCCCCGTCTCCCCACCAAAACAGTACACCTGCCTGGGAGATGTGGGCCGTGACTGGGTATGGCAAGGACGTCAGCAGACACTGTGTTTGCCCCTGAGCACGTGCTGTGCAAGTGGCTCTTCCTGAAAACAGAGACTCAGGAGGACACGGGAGAGGATGCATCATGGAGTACACATTTGAATGTCAGAGGTTGACCCTGAGATAAGCAGGCAAGGTCATGACAGAGTAGCACCTTCCATTGTCCTTACTCTCCCACCAGCCAGTTCCATAAGCCCTTCCATTCTGCTCTCCCCTCCACCTTTCACCTCCCCCAGCTGTACCCCCATGTCAAGACTAGTCCTTGGATATCCTTGGGACTTGCGCTGTTCAGTACTGAAGCCACGAGCCCCATGTGGCTACAGAACACCTGTGGTTGTAGCTGGTGCAAAGTGAGATGTGCTGTAAATATAAAATGTAGACCAGGTTTAGAAGAATATAAAATATCGCAATAATTTTTCAATATTGATTACATTAAAATGGTAACATTTTGAACATATTGAGTTAAGTAAAATGTATTATTAAATTTATTTCTCCTGTTTCACTTTTTACTTTTCTAAAATTACATTTCTGCCTCATATTTGTGGCTTGAATTTGATTCCTATTAGCAGCTCTGATTTGGGCTTTCCTTACACTACCTCTAAAGTGCCTCTTGAAGACCTATTTCATAATCACTCTGTAACCTCTCCTTTCCAAATCTTCCAACTTGCTCCCCAATTTTTGAAATTCCTTTAAGAAAGGATATCATTTTTTTTGCTTAGTGATGAAATTTAAATGCACAGTTTGAGTTAATGCTTTAGTAGGAATAGGTTTTTTCCCCCAGTAATTTGTCCGTCAGTCAAGTTAATAACCGTTAGAACCTCCCCTGGTTGTTTGGGTAAAGGCAAGGGGAAGTGGGCTCCAAATTTCCCAAGGTTTAGGGGTTCTGATGGTGGCACCAAAAGGGGCTAAAGTGAGAAGACATTTGTACCTGCCATTAATTTCACTCAGGCTGCTGCCTGGGGACAGCTCTGCTGTGGGAGGTTCCTGGCTTTGGAAGAAAGAAAAAAGTCTGATTTCAGATTTTGCGTTTCTTCCGTAGGGATTTGATAATTGTAGTATTTCTATAATTGGTTTTTTTCCCTCCTTCTGAGCTAAATTTGGCTCTCCATTTGGATTTCCCAGTTTTTCCCCATTTAATTTCTTGACTCTCAGGATCCCAACAAATTTAAAACTGCAGCCTTTTAGATTCCAATCATAGCATGCAATGAAGGATGTGTAGAGCCCATTGCTTATTTCCTCCGAGGCCCGGTGCTCTCGGGGTCTGCCCCCTGTCACGCTGTCCTGGTGGCCTTCCTCGCTCAGGGCTCAGTACTCTGGCCCACCGGGGTGACCATGGGTCCCATTGTTTTTTAAAGACTCCATATCTCAGACGCAACAGTTAGGATTGAGTAAAGGAAAATATTAGTGTCATACTTCCTGGGGTTCTGGTTTTTGAAAGGAAAATAACTCTAGAGCCCAAAGATTGAAAGATGGTTTGAAAACAGGGTGAAGTTTTGGATCCATTTTCAGTGTTAATGAGAATCAGTGTGGTTCCACCAAGGAGGAAAAGCAGTATTCATTATTCTCCCCACCCTCTGTTCCCCCAATAGGAGCTGTTCAGAAACCTACCGCATGCCAGTGATGGAGTACAAAATGAATGAAGGCGTTTCGTACGAATTCAAGTTTCCCTTCCGAAATAATAACAAATGGCAGAGGAATGCCAACAAGGGACCTCATTCACCTCAAGTCCCATCCCAGGTGCAGAGTCCCATGACCTCCAGGCTGAATGCTGGGAAAGGAGACGGGAAGATGCCGCCTCCAGAAAGAGCTGCCAACATTCCTCGAAGCATCTCCAGTGATGGGCGCCCCCTTGAGAGACGGTAAGTGTCATTTCAGAAGTTTGCTCTGCATCTCTGCCCCGCGTTTCAGTAACACCAGACGCATAAGCTCTGGCTTTAGGCCTTCTCATCTTTTACTAGAAATCAAGAATTAAAACTGAGATGCATGCCCTGGTGGCTTTCAAAGCATGGTAGCATTTCAAAGGCATGAGGATAAACAAAGATATATTCCAGCAAAGCATTCGGCTCTGCACACTTGTATTTGTGCTTTGCTCTTTAATTTCCATGTGATTATCAACAGAAATCATCACTGTGTATTTAGTGGCCATATGGATTAGAACTTAGCAGACTCTGAGGTGACAGTGACCATATTATCATCTTTGGCAGTCTTCGTTGTTTTGGGACAAATGATATGATAGGAGCAACATAATGCAAGTGTCTGGTTGAATATCTGTGTTTGTATCACTTTATTAATAAAGAATAGTGAGAAGGAGAAACTATACAGCTCAAACATATTTTTCCACTGCTCTGAAAGTAGGAAAAAGCAAGGAGAAGGCATCCCACAGAGCTGGCTTCAAACTTTCAGTCCTGAGTAAAATAAGCAAAAGAGAAAGAGTTGAGGGATCCTGAAAAATCAGAAACCATTGTTTGTTGTTAAATTGAAAGTCGTGGTGGATTCCTTTGCAAAAGGTAACTGGTTAACGCTCTGCCTTTACGAAGATGCCCTGGCACTTTTGCCTGGTGTTAGCTGTAAAATGTAGCACTTTGAACTAGAGTCTAGGCCTAAAGTGAGAGTAGATTAAGTACTTTCAAAATGTGAATTAAAATTGGCTATAAAATTATAAATAATTGCACTAAAAATTTAGTCACCCTGAATTGTGTATGCTAATGAAGGAGACAGTTTAATTGAATAATCTGCTAGTCACTTGCCAGAAGGCAGTTTCTTCTTTCTGTCTATCCACTGGCCTTTCCCCATCACCTCTGCTTTCCTTGCTCACATCTCAGAATGTTTTTGTGGAAGCCCTTAGAGCTGGGGAGAAGTCTGTGTTTCAGGAACTGTGTTGGGCAGAAGGAAGGGTTCCTATCGAAGCCAAAACATGACCTTGACTCATCTGAGCAGCATGGACTGAGGCCAGCAAGAACAGGGTGCCAAGGAAAACGGTTCCCAGATACGCATGAATAATCCTCGGTCCAGTTTGGGAGCAAAAAGCTGGAAGTTTCAGAAACCACACTGTGATGTCTTTATCTTAGTCTAACTTTCAGGCTATTGCATAAAATGTTGTCACTTAACTATTTTAGCATACTAGGATACCAGGTAGAAATAATTGAATTAAAAACAAATAGACAAATAAAAAAAATAATTGTCTCCTAAAATTCCTCACTTAATCCTGGAGATTTATTTACAGAGCCTTGCTATTTATCTCAGTAAAAGAATCCTCTCCCAAAGTGGACCACGTTGCCATCTGGACTCCTCACTGGCGTAATGTTTGAGGAGGAAAACATCCAAGAGATCTCTGAGTACATTCTTTGTTCTACACATTCCAAACTTGGCTCTCTCTGAGGTGTGTGTGAACTGGAATTCATGATTTGGCCCACATTTTGAAAGATGAACCTAGGAAACCATTGTTTAAAGAAGGACCTTTTTTCCCCCCCTTTCAATACTGTTTTCTTTCTCTCTGGAACAATCAGCAGGCTTTCACAAGCGAAACTGGTTTCATGTCATTTCCTTTGTACAATATTCCATATGATAAAATAGCAGAATGTATCTTGAATCCATGTTGAATTTAATTTCTGTAACAGAAACTAAAGCTTATTGCTGAACATTCCTCCAATAGTGAAAATATTTTTTGTAGCTAAGTATCATCTTTCGATGGGAAGAACTTTCAGTGCTGGAGAATGCATAACCCCTTTTTTTTCCAGATGGAGCTGCTTGAGTTCTAGAAGCTATTTGTGCATGTTCTTGTGTCTGCCTGTCGCCTTAACTCCATCCAGAGGAAAGTGCCTTTCAGTGAGTGCCCACCTGTAAGACTGCAAGAGTAGCCGTGGCTCTCAGCCTCAGAGATGGAAGGGGCAGGCTGACTGCCCCTTTAGGCAGGGAAATTTAGCCTCCACTTACTGCCCCTTTAGGCTTCTTAGTTTCAGGAATACTTCGAGTATACTAGACTAGGATTTCAGCTCTTAGGGTGGAAGGTTTAGATGACTTGTGAAATCTCAGTCCTTCATTTTCAGAATAATAGTATTATCTGGCTCCTTTTCATTTTGAAATATATGGTAATTAGATGGATATCCTCCTTTTGTGAAAATTTGGAGTTCAATTTCCTATCCCACCATTCCTCATTTTTAGTATCACAATGTTTTTCTTTTTTAAGTTTTAACTTTGAGGCATAAATAGAAGAGATACTACAGATCGAGTATCCCTAATCCAAAAATCCGAAATCTAAAATGCTCCAAAATCCAAAAGTTTTTGAGTACCAACCTGACGCTCAAAGGGAATGCTCATTGGAGAATTTAAGATTTCATATTTTTGAATTAGGGATGCTCACCTGTAAGTATAATGCAAATATTCCAAAAATCTGGGGAAGAAAACGATCACAAAATCCAAAACACTTCTCTGGCCCCAAGCATTTCAAATAAGAAATACTCTTATTTCTCAAACAAAGTTTGAGAAACTTTGTTTTGCTACTACAATTTCAGGAATATTTGGGAATAGACTCTTGTCATTCATTAGGATTATTTCCTGAGTTTATGAATCCCCACCTTCATAAAGTTCACCATGGAATATAGTTTTCTTCATGAAATGTAGCAAAATATGCTCCATTTTCAGCATTCCCTTTAGAATCTTACTGAGAACACAGTACTGTACTGGGATATGGGAAGTGAGGAGTCCGGGGACACTTCTCGTCCCTTTGACTCTTCCCCTGCACACCAGCCCCGTCTTGGGAACCATTTCCATTTGTACCTGGGAACTTTATAGAGAATAGTATGGAGTTTTCAGATGAATCATAAATAGTCAACACAAATAGCAAGCGTCTGCCATACCTTGAATCTGGCCTTACCAATAACAGCGTGGCCCGATAATGAGACTAAAGCATGCCTTACAGTGGCATCCTTGCATTCATCCCCCTCCCCCCCTTAGGCAAGTTGCATTTAACTGTAGAGACACCAGCTGTATTTAAGCTTAAGGTAGCAGCCGTCTCAAGTTTACTCTGCCCATGCTACACGAATCTGCCCACTCCACGCACCATGGCTGGATCCAGCATGGTCCGTTTTGTATGAAACCATTAATTTACCATTTATAAAAGCATACGTAGTTTTTCTCTAATCGTAATCAATATCCCAGACTTAAAGGTCATTAGGCACAATTTTTTTAAAATATCTGTGGGTTAGATTATTTTTCCTTTAATACCAAGATCAGGATTTTTATGACATACTAAAATATGCTGGTGCTTTGCATTTTAACAAAAATTCTCTAGTTGGGTGGTCCTCTC
Organism: Cheirogaleus medius; assembly: GCA_008086735.1. NCBI lineage: Eukaryota > Metazoa > Chordata > Mammalia > Primates > Cheirogaleidae > Cheirogaleus > Cheirogaleus medius. Next base: position 25,960,516 of record VBSM01001979.1, on the reverse strand, counting down.
TGTACATTGCTATGAGAAACTGACACGGCAAGAACCGATGATCCATTTGCCATCTAAGTAGAATAAAGTCTAATTCTGTTTGGTTGGAATATATGTGTTTTATGCGCTCTGAGGGGCCACTTTCTGATTATAGAATTTTATAATATTTGTGAGAGTAGTATGTGTTAACTGAATTAACACTTATTCAACAGAAATAGGTAGTATGATACGATCGCTGTTTTGGCCTCAGATTTACCTAGCGTTAAAGAGTAGGATGGAAATAAAAATAGCTGGCTGTAGCGCTGAAATTGGTACATTACTTTGTTGAAACATAATGTGGGGTCAGTAATAAAACCCCGATCTGTGTTAATATGCTCATAAAAGTTTAGCTATTTGAGGGGCTTTGGATAAACAATAGGCGTCTTGGCACATAAGAGAATTTCCTTTTCTCCTTTTCTTATGTAAATATTTGATGTTAGATCTCATTGAACCATTGGTACTTTTGAGTTTTGCCTGTATGCCCCGGAGTCCCCTTGTAGCCCCTGCGTTTAGCTCTAAGCTGGATGGGGGCGGGGGCGGGTCTTCCGTGTTTAGTTGGTGTGTTGTTTGTTACGTGGCTGCGTTTGCAGCCTCCCTCACCCCTTCCTCAGCAGACACCAGCACCACACAGGGTGTGCCCGTTGTGTCAGGTAAGTATTGTCCAAACAAACTCAAAAGAGTTCTCCTCTCAGACGGTGGCATAGTGGTTATGTGCTCATTCCATCTTTATTTTTAAGGAAAATACTTTCTAAATTTGTTAATGCATATCGGTTCCATGCTAATCTTCCATTGTATCATTTTCTACTTTCAGACAAAACAAGCACCTTTTTAATTTTTACTCTTCTTTTGTTTAGAATACTAGCTGTGGTTGGAACTATCAGGACTTGTACCTTTTAAATACCGTCCACCTGATCCCAGTTGTGTGACTTGACATGAGGGTCCTTAAATCAAGGAACTTCCGGCTTCGCTGGGATTGCTCTGGCGAGGCCCCCACTGACTCCCATGTTTCTAAAACTGTGGACGTTGTTCCATCGTTAGCTTATTTGATACCTTTCACTATTCCCTCCTTCTGCAAACTCTGTTTCCTTGTCTTCCAAAACTTTATTCCTGATTTTTTTGTGTCATCTGCTCTTTGCATCTGTCTTGTCACCCCAAAGTTAGCGTTCCTTCCTCATTTTTCTTTGAATCTCCCACAGTGCACTTTCTCTAGATGGTTTATCCACTTAGTAACCTTGACCTTCGTCGGTATGTGGGCAGTTCCATAACTGATCTCTTTTGCCTTGGCCTCTTTTTCACTTGTCATATCCATATCCTGACCACCGACTGCACTTACATCTGCACTCGACCGTCGTGCAAGTGTCGCACACTCACAAGTCCAGACCAACTTGACCTTCCTCTGCCCCTCCTTCCACCTCTTCCTTCTCACGAAGGTGTTCCCCACCGTGGTGGGTGGCTTTAGGGTCCACCCGAGTTCGCAGAGCAGAACCAGGATTCATCATCAACTTCCCCTAGACTTCATCCCCATCTCCACACACGTTAACTTACCAAATCCTTAACTTCTGTTGAGTTCCTCATTTTTAAGCTTCCTCTTTATCCTTGCCTTAGGAGCTCTCACTTTGCACCAAGATTCTTTTTCTTCCCTAAATTGTTGCCAGCAGCCTCCAGATTTGATTATGAGCCTCCAACAGGAAGGGCAATCTAATAAGAATGGAAACTGTCCTCAGGCTGTGCCTTTCATTATAACCTTCCATGGTGGTGCACGGCCTTCAGGGTCAAGTCCAGCTCCCCAGCAAGCGTGCCAGCGTGGCTCGCCTCTCCCTGTTCCCGTCTCTATCACCCCATCTCCTGTCTCTAGCATGTATATAAATCTGTGTTCTCCGAAAGTTCCATGTCCTCGATGCCCTTTTCAGGAGCTGCACTGCTTGGTCCACCCTTCCTCTCCCTCTTTCAGCAGCTCCAGTCCTGCGGTGCCTTCTCTGAACACCCTCCTCTCTACCTTGATTCCCCTGGGAATGTTCATGTCACCAAATGCCTTCTTCGCTCAGAGTTTATTATACTTCACTTCAATATTACTTGTACATTTTTCCAACTTAGACTTATTCATCTTTATATCCCAAAGACCAACCCACAGACTCCAGCATTGAATAGGCTCCCAGTGAATTTTTTAAAAATATTTATTTAGTAATCAGACCAGAAAATCCTATAGAGTAGTTTACTGTCTTTTATTCACACTTCACATGGGTAGTCCAGCTTTCCAAAATAAGATGGTGATTTAAATAAGCTATTTAAATAACTGGGGACAGAATTTAATCCATCCAGGAGAAAATAAATCAGTGTCTTTTTATAGAAATTAAACGATAGGTAAAAGCAAAATACTTTGTAGTCTGATATAGCTATAGCATTAAAGTTAGATTTAAGTAGAATTCTTTGGTTTTTGTTAGCTAAGTTTAGAATACATAACTGAATTATGGTGTTGTATTTGTCAGCTAAGATAAAAGAAGAGAGTAGAGGGACATCCATCCTTAAAGTCACCAGACTCTGAAGACTCCATTTTCCTTCTCTGCACGGGATCTGTTGCACTCTGGCATCCACAGCAGGATTAGAGTTGATGTGATCTGCAAATTCACGTTAGATAATATTACAACCGTGGTTCCTGTTCAAACATTCAGAAAATGGGCACAGCAGCTTGCGCTTGGCATGCCTCCCAATTCCCACTCATTTACAAACTCAAGTGGCCGGGAAGGAGAGGCTGATGCTCCATTGTGGTCCCCAGCTCAGGCTCCTCAGTGGCTTCCTAATTGTTCTTCAGGCCTTGAAAGTAGGTGTTCTGCACTCAGCCCAGGAAAGCATTCCCACAAGGGCTTCCTCCCTGCGGGACCACCCATGTTTTAGTGTGACCCACCTGGGACCTCCTAGAGGCCCCAGGAGTGCAGGCTGTGCTTTTCTGGAGCCTTGACTTGCATGCCGGCTGCACCACGTGGGAGTGTGTGGCAGTGTGCAAGTCCCTTACCCCTCTGCGCTCTATCCCCAGGATCAAATGGGCACCAGCCCCGCCTCTAAGTGTCTCTTTGAAGATGAACTAACTAAGACAGGTTGAATACCCCTTATTCGAAATGCTTGGGACCAGAAGTGTTTCAGATTTTGGATTTTCTTAGATTTGGCAAATATTGGCGTTGTGGATTAATACCAGTTGAGCATCCTGAATCCGAAACTCCTAAATCTGAAATGCTGCAATGAGCATTTCCATGTCATGTTTGTGCTCAAAAAGTTTGGATTTGGGATTTTTCTTAGAACAAATCTGACCCATAGTAAGGTGTAGAAGATGGTAGTTGTTTGTGGTCATTGTTGTAATATTGTAGGTGTTCTTCCAAACACAGCAACATGAAAGTGAAAGAGGTAATTCAGGTTGAGTATTGTAGGGATGGGGGTAGAGCTTCCCAGCCTGGGCTGATACATCAGTGCTCAGCCTAACCTTGGCTCAGCAGGTGGCAAGTCAGTATTTCCACGAGCAGGTTGTGTTGTCTTTAGAAACAGTGTCATGGTAAAATTTGGTGAGTCAGAAAGGGTGAATTCAGGATGCCTGCCATGCTGAAAGCAGTCGTGGTGAATTGTGCGGTTGCAGAAGTCGTAGGAAATTCTGCATAAACCATCTATGCCAATTGTAAGGACCTTAGAGATGGTCTTGTTATAAGCAGTTGCGTTCTGGAACCAGCAATAAGGTGGTGTGGGTAGTGTTGTCCTGTATGTCACTAAGGAGCTATACTACTGTGTACACCCAGCAACCGGCTTTGCCTTCCCACCCAGCTCGAGGGAGTGTTCTGCATTAGGACTACCCTGGGAAGCTGGGCCTGGTCACACCTTATAGGAAGGTCTGTAGGGGCCCATAGTGGTCCTGGGGCTTTCTTGACCATCCCCCCTTCCCCCAACATGCATATACAAACACACACACTGGACATGGGGAAGGCCTTCTCAGAAGCCAATCTATCATGTGTCTTGCTGTAACCCTCCTAAGGAGTCTAAGAGCCCTTGCCTGATAAGGGCACTTCAGGTACATGAATACATTTATTTATCACTGGAAATTTAAATAACTCTCAGGGGGAAAAAAATGTATATTCTGCTGCCTTATATTTGAAACCACTGACATTTTTCTTCAAGATTTGTTGATTGCACAACACAAGCTTGTGGCAATTAGTGATAATTAAGACAAATTAGCTACCTAGATCCACCCCCACAGTTGCCAGTGTGAAATTTTCCTGTAAGCATCTGGTTCAGAGCCCTGGACAGTGAACAGTCTACTGAGGTCTGTTTCTTTTCATGAAAATCACCAGGGATGGTGACGTAGTGGCAGTTTGGGGTCTGCCTATCATTGAAGAGCTGAGTAAAGTGGATTTAATTTCCTTTTTACCTAGAGGAACAATTGTTGTGAAATAATGAGATGGTCGAAAGGTCCTTAGGACTGGTCAGCAGAGGTGAATCAATCTCTTCACTTGTGTATGTGTGTTTGTGTGGGTCGGGTGTGTTGGGGCTCTGACCGCTGGGCTCTCGACTGCTGGCCATACCACAGCAGGGCTTGTTAGGCACACAGAGATGGCCCTACCCATTTGTAGTACCCACCCTTTTAGGACCTGCAGGCTGGCTTTAAAGAACATCGCACACATACACAAAGAGGGGCTGGCGGGGGCAGGGAGTTGACTCACACCTGTGGCCCCGCTTGCAGGTGTACGTGGAGTTCACTGTCTCCCTGTGAGTCCCTGCTCCCCACGAGAGTCAGAATCAAGCCTAATAGTCTTCCAGTCCATTGCTTCTAATCTGGCTTTTGTAGTTTTCCATTATATTTTTTAAAAACGGCGATGACTATGGCATACTTACTGGCATAAAAGGACAGTAGGGATGTAGAGATGAAGGTGTGGAGCAGTCCTGAATCATGATCAGCAATATGTGCTCATTAAGGACCTCACTGAAATTGTTTGCAAATGGTTTGGACCTTATTGTAGAGCTCAAACTCTCTGAAGTCCAGGAGCGTTGGTGCTGGTAGAATTCTCTATGGGAAAGGAAGATAGGCTGCGTGGTGCCTCCTCGGGGCAGTGGTAAGGAGGGGACACAGACGGCCACTCTGAGCGGGAGTCAGCATGGTGTGCTGTATTTCCGCTTCTAGTTCCCTTGTTTTTGTTTGGGATAGAGGATGAATTTATTTTGATTTTTTTCCCCCAGTTTTTAAAATCCTAGCATGCCCCCCAAAACTACTTAGCTTCTTAATGAAGGATTTGGTTAGTGACTTCTTTTCATGGAGTATTTGTGAATATTGGTGGAGCACAGAACTAATCAAAGAGGTTAGTGTTTGTGGAAGGATAATGGATTCTTATCTATTTGTATAGCTCTTAAATTTCAGACTTATTTCACCAGTTCTCTTGCCTCTTGAGGGGAAAACAAGAACAATTTCGGACATCCCCTTTTATGCCTGCCGACCCAGGGCCTTACGGGATCAGCTCTGACCACACCACTGCTTTGCTTCAGAACTTGCTGTACGTCCCTGTTGCCCAGCAGACGCAGTGTGTGCTTCCTCAGTCACCGTGTGAAGGCATCCAGCTAGACCCACTCGTCCTTGCAGCCATGACCCCACCAGTCTCCCACCTATACCCAGTGTTCCAGTCTTACATGCCCTCGTGGGTGGCCGCATACACCCTGCGGTTCCCATGCCCTCACGCACGACTTTTGTGAATATCCCTGGTTTCCTGCAAACCCATCTCAAATGCATTTCCTTCATACAGCGTCCTTTCCCAGAGTTTTCTCAGATAGATTTGACATCAGCCTGCTGGAGGCCCTATACACTCTGCCCACGTGCAGTTCGTACTGTCCTCATGACAGTTACGTTTTACTTGTGTCTCTCTTAAAAATTATAGCTAATTAAAAATTATAGGTAACCGTTATTGAGCTCACATTCTGTGCCAGGCTCTGTTCAAAGTCCTTTATATGAGTTTTCTCCGTTAATTCTCCCAGCAGCCCAGTAAATTCGTTGCTGTTGATCTCCTTTATGGATAAGGATGCGCAGGGCTTGCAAGATGAGCTAATTTGCTCAAAGTCATAGCGAGTTAATGGTGGAGCTAAAGTGAGAATTAGGCCATCTGACTAGGGAGCCGCCATCTCAGTCACCATGCTCCATGAATGAAACCTCCCATCACACATGGACAGCGCTCAGTACATATTAGCAGAGTGAATGCATACGCGTTCATATGTGGAAGGGCCCAGTCACATACTCTGCAATCAGGGCCCGCTTCATGGGTGTGCAACCTGCACGGTTGTACAGGGCCCCACGCTCAGAAGGGTCCAAGCTTGGTTTAAGTCCTGCTGTCATCTTGAAAGTCACCATACTGTTTGAGCAAGGGGACCCATGTTTTTTTTCATTTTGCATTGAATCCCACAAGTTAGGTAGTTGGTCTTGCCTGCCATCCATTTTTATTTTCTTTCCTTTAGAATCTCCCTTAGATATAAAATTGACTCTTCTCAAGAGACACCCATGATGTTTGCCAGGCTATGAACTTCTCACAGCTTGCTAGCAGCTGTGAAGTGATCCATTTATCTCAGTGTGATAAATGCCATGTCTTCCTAACTGTGCAAGAGAGTTCTTCCTTATTGTAAATTGACCTTGTCATAGGAGGCTCATCAGAACTGGATTTCTGTGATCCAGTCTGAACAGCTGATATGAATTGTGTGGTCAGAAAGCCAGCAATAACTCTGTTCGCAAAGTACACAGTAGGAAGAGATGAAAAGACAGAGCAATGAGTTGCTTGAATTTGAACACAACTTGTTCAAACCCTAGTCCGGATATAGCACCCAAATTACATTACCTTGAATCATTGTAGAGAATTTTTTTTTACATGATTCTGAAAGAATCCTGCTTGATAGACATTGCTGAAGACAAAGGACTTTAACTTGGTCCTGTTCCCTGAGTAGATAGCATTTTAATTGCCAAGTTGTGGTAAAATTCTGTGCTTAGCTATGGACTCAAGCATCTAATTTATCCGTCACTGTTACTATTTGAAACCCTCTCAATTGTTTTTACCATTGTTCCACTGTTTGTACTTGGGTTACAGAGATCTTATCTCCTTGGACACACCTAAGCAGTATTGTCACTCTGGAATAAAAAGCAGGAAATAGAGGTGTAATTAATCCTAACTACTCAGTTAGGAAAATGTTTTACCATCAACTACTCAGACACTGAGAATTCCTTACCCGTAAATTGATAAATTGTAATCATTCACAATCTGGAGTGATCAATTTAATGAGAGTCTGTGAACATTAACATTAGCACTCTATGAGTCAACTCCTGTGAGTTGACTCGGGAAGGGTGTAGTGGGAGGCAGGGATTACTTTATCAGAAATCTGGAAAAAAAATTTTTGGTAGTTCTCTTCTCCCTTTCAACCTGGTATAAGAGTGCTTCTAGAAAAATGAGGAACTGATGCTGATCTTGGACCATCTTTTCCTACATGTCCAGCCCCTTGAACTCTTTTTTTTCATTGCAATGAAATGCATTGCATATAAATGAAAAGCTGGTGTTAAGTGTAGTCCTGAAGACTATGGGAGTATTGTCAGGGGCATTAATCATGACTTTTTTGATTGCTGCATTCTTGGTACAATCAAAAAGCCTGGGTATTTTATTTCAGTAATAGGAAGCCCCAGAATACATTTAGTATCAGTTATTTTAAAAACACACAGTTCTCTTGACTAGATTTGTAACAATATAGGGAAGAGAATCTTCTGACATTAATGCTAAAGGGTTTAGAAAATTTCTTTCTGACAGTGAGCATACCATTCTTAAAAAAGACTATTGCTTATATTCTATAGAATTGAAAGCTCTCATGGTAATTGAAAGAGGTATTAATCTTTATCCTCTAAACCTATTGGGCATTAACATTAGACATTTGGAACTCTTTGAGACTAAAGCAGAAAGATCTAGATTTATTTCACAAAAAGGAAAAGCTCTTATGATCTTGCTCTAAATTCACTGGACTCAGCAACCCTCAAAACAGTACATTTGTGGAACGAGGCACGGTGGCTCAGGCCTGTAATCCTAGCGCTTTGGGAGGATCACTTCAACCCAGGAGCTTGAGACCAGCCTGGGCAACATAGCAAGACCCCATCTCTACAAAACATAAAAAAATTAGTTGGGTATGGTGGGACACATCTGTAGTCCCAGCTACTGGGGAGGCTGAGGCAGGAGCATCACTGGAACCCAGGAGTTCAGGCTTATAGCGAGCTGTGATTGCACCACTGCACTCCAGCCTGGGCAGCAGAATGAGGCTCTGTCTCTAAAATAAATAAATAACAAATAAAACAATACATTTGTGAGGTAGGGTGGAGCAGAAAGAGATTCGGGAAGTCAGCATGCTGGCCTTCTGTGTGAGCCAGTGGGGCTTACTGCTCCTTGTTCTTTAAGCACCTCCTCAAAGTGGCAGGACAGCAACCAGCCCAACTTCCAATAACAATTAGCTTCAGGCTATCTGCAGAAGTGGACTGCCAGTACCCAGGCAGGCGGCACCTTCCAGCCCCTGAACTAGGTCTATTCTCAAATATTCGTGTGATGGTATCAATTTCAGAGTACTTGGAAAAAACAGTAAGTCATCAGAATAAGGGCTAATTCTGAATTTTTCTTTGCCTGCCATACATACATCTAGAGTCATAAAAACATTTGGGTGGCATTCCGTCAGTTGCTGTATGTGTGTTCTGTGTGTGTGAACAGTCAGAAAACAAAGCCACTATTGAGTTATATAAATGCAAAAAAGGGATGGGAGTGAATGCCGGCCTTCTGGAAATGCTATTTTTTCACTTTGGGATAACTCCAGTAACCAAATAGAATTTTCTGATGCATTTGCCAAATAAAAAAGCTGAGGTTGAGAACTAACATAAAATAGCTTAGCTTCATGTACGTTTTGGAGAACAGGGTAAGAAAAGTAAGCTCTAAATACAAATATAAAGGTTACATCTTGACTTTTCCTATGCAATTATGTTGTCACTTCCTCATAGTAGAAGCACAAACATTTTAACATTCACCATAAATGTAATTCATTGGCATTACTTGTTTACCCTGAAGAATCTAAGTCATCAGGCCCCCAGATGTTGCACTGGCCTTAATTGTGTTAATGTTCTACTGTTCTCTCCTGTTTTTCTATTTTCTATAATACCCCCTCCTTTTCACAGTAAGAAAAAACAAAGCAGCTATAAAATGAAACTATATTTGAAGAGTCTCCATATTAGGTGCCTATAAAAGCCAAACTCTTAAGGCCAAAAGGAGTGTGGTATCTTGTTACATTTGGATCCATGTCATTCTTCGATCTTTACTTGGTTTCTTTTTTTCTTGTAGCCAACTCCTCCGATTCCTCCTGGACTCCAGTCTCCTTCCAATTACTTTAGAATAATAGTGAGAATTTTGGGAGAGATGTCTCAATGGAAAAGTGTAAAGGGAAATCCATTTGGTGGTACCAGATAAATGTCTTGATCTTTCTCTTATCAAAATACATTACCCAAGGTGTAGGGATCAGCAAGTGCCTTCTGGTCTCTGACCCCAGCATGGCAGCCCCCACAGACCCCCACTGCGAGATCTGACATCCTGTGAGAATGCCAGCTGTGGGGTTAGCCCACATTTCTCGTAGTCTGTGTAGCAGCAACAAGGTGGGCGATGATACCAGGAGGAGCATAGAAACTGCCTCTTTTCCTTCTCATCACATTGCCCAAGACCGGCATCCCCAGTCTCTCGATCGGCCCCATTGCACATGTGTTAGAGCAGGCCTTGTCAGTAAGTTCTCTCGCAAGTAGGCATAGGATCTGTGATATTCACAGTGGCGTCTAGACTTAGACATCAGTCTACCACCTGTCACTCCATTCCTTTTTCTTGTATTTAAGAAGGCATGTTAACTTTGAGTCTTTTCTTGTATTTAAGAAGGCATGTTAACTTTGAGTCTTTTCTTGTATTTAAGAAGGCATGTTAACTTTGAGCCTAATTCAATTATTCACAAATTTTGGCACTTTATTATTGGTGACTATTTCTCAACTGATCTAGACCCATGATGGTTGCGAACCCCTGGCTTGGGACATCTAATGTAACTATGGACCTTTGTCCTGAATCCATCTTCTATTCTTCATTTCATATACTGCTGATAGGGATTCTTCATGCAAAAACATATAAGCACCCAGAGATGTAAAGATAAACAAAGCTCAGTCCTGCTCCTTAAGGACAGAATCTAAATGGGGAGACAGACATAAAATTAACCATTCTATAGGAAGTGGTATAATGGTGCAAAGAACAGACTGATACAAGATTTAAGGAGGTTCTGTCTATGAATTCAGAGCTATGATATTGGACTTGGGGGTGCAATATACATACACCACATTTTCTTTATCCACTCATCAAGTGATGGGCACTTAGGTTGATTACACATCTTTGCATTTGTGAATTGTGCTATGATAAACATTTGGGTACAGATGTGTTTTTGATACAGTGTCTTCTTTGCCTTTGGGTAGATACCTGATAGTGGGATTGCTAGATCAAATGGTAGACCTACTTTTAGTTTTTTGAGGAATATCTATACTGTTTTCCATAAAGGTTGTACTAATTTACAGTCCTATCGACAGCAGATAAGTTGTTCCTTTTTTATCGCATCCATGGCAACATCTAATGGTTTTTGATTCTTTAATAATGGCCATTCAAATAAGTAGGGGTAATGTGATATCTTCTTGTGGTTTTAATTTACATTTCCCTGATGATTAGTGATGTTGAGCATTTTTTCATATACCTGTTGGCCATTTGTATATGTTCTTTTGAAATATATATCCTGTCTTTTGCCCACTTTTTGATGGGGTTATGTATTTTTTTCTTATTGATTTGTTTGAGCTCTTTGTAGATTCTAGATATTAGTCCTTTGTCAGATGTATAGTTTGTGAATATTTTCTCCTATTCTGTAGGTTGCCTATTTGCTGATTATTTCCTATGCTGTACAGAAGCTTTTTAAATTTAATTAAGTCGCACTTATTTATTTTTGTTGTTGCTATATTTGCCTTTGGAGTTTTAGTCATAAATTCTTTGACTAGGCCAATATCTAAAAGAGTTTTTCCTACAGTTTCTTCCAGAATTTTTATGGTTTCAGGTTTTATATTTAGGTCTTTAATACATCTTGAGTTAATTTTTATATATGGCTAGAGACAGGAATCCTGTTTCATTCTTCTGTATGTGGCTTTCCAATTTTCCCAGCATCATTTATTGAACAGAGCATCCTTTCCCAAATGTATCTTTTTGTCTGCTTTGTCAAAAATCAGTTGGCCATAGCTATATGCCTTTATTTCTGGGTTCTCTATTCTGTTTCATTGGTTTATGTCTCTACCTTTATATAATTACTATGCTGTTTTAGTTGCTATAGTCTTGTATAACAATTTAAAGTCAGGTAATGTGATGCTTCTAGATTTGTTCTTTTTGTTTAACATTGCTTTAGTTATTCAGGCTCTTTTGGTTCTGTATGAATTTGGGGATTATTTTTTCTAGGTCTGTGAAAAATGGCATTGGTATTTTGATGGGAATTGTGCTGAATCTGTAAATCACTTTGGGCAGTATGGACATTTTAACAATGTTGATTCTTCCAATCCATGAGCATGGGATGTTTTTCTGTTTGTTTGTATGTCTATGATTTCTTTAATCAGTGTTTTGTAGTTCTCCTTGTAGAGATCTTTCACTTCCTTGGTTAAGTATATTCCTAGGTATTTTTGCAACTATTGTAAATGGTATTGTGTTCTTGATTGGACTCTCCACTTGACTGTTATTAGTATGTAGAAATGCTACTGATTTCCGTACATTGATTTTGTAATCTGAGACTTTGCTGAATTTATTTATCAATTCCAGGAGTCTTTTGGTGGAGTCTTAGGGTTTTCTAGATACAGGATCATCTCATTGGCAAACTGGAATAACTTGCTCTCCTCTTTTTCTATTTGGATGCTCTTTATTTTTTTTTCTCTTGGCTGAATACTCTAGCTACTACGTTGAATAGCAGTGGTGACAGTGGGTACCCTTGTCTTGTTCCAGTTCTTAAGGGGAATGCTCTCAGCTTTTCCCCATTCAGTATGATGTTAGCTGTGGGTTTGTCATATATAGCTTTTATTATTTTGAAGTATGTTCCTTCTACGCCTATTTTGTTGAGGGTTTTTATCATAATGAGGCTCTGGATTTTGTTGAATGGTTTTTCTGAATCTATTGAGATGATCATATGGTCTTTGTTTTTACTTCTGTTTATGTGGTGAATCACATTTATTCATTTGCATATGTTGAACCATCCTTGCATCCCTGGGATGAAACCCTCTTGATCATGGTAGATTATCTTTATGATGTGTTGTTTAATTCGGGTTGCTAGTATTTTGTTGAGGATTTTTGCATCTATCTTCATAAGGGATACTGATCTATAGTTTTCTTTTCTTGTATCAGGGTGATACTGGCTCTGTAGAATGAGTTAGAGAGGATTCCCTCCTTCTCAATATTATGGAACAGTTTCAGTAGAATGGGTGTCAGCTCTTCTTTGTAGGTCTGGTAGAATTTGGCTGTGAATCTATCTAGGATGGGGCTTTTTTTGTTATTGGGAGGTTTTTTATTATTTCAATCTTGCTGCTTGTTACTGGTCTGTTCAGGATTTCTATTTCCTCCTGATTTAGGCTTGGGATGTTGTGCATTTCCAGAATTTATCCATTTCTTCTAGGTTTTCTAATTTGTGTGTGTAGCAGCTTTCATAATAGTCATGGATGATATTTTGTATATCTATGGTATCAGTTGTAATGTCTCCTTTTTTCATTTCTGGTTGAGCTTATTTGAGTACTTTCTCTTCTATTTCTAGTTAATCTAGATAGTGGTCTATCCATTTTGTTTATCTTTTCAAAGAACCAACTTTTTGTTACATTGATCTTTTGAATTGGTTTTTTGTTTGTTTTGGTTTTCATTATGTTTAGTACTGCTCTGAGCTTTGTTATTTCCTCTGCTGGCTTTGGGTTTTGTTTGTGTTTCTTTTTCTAGTTCCCTGAAGTGTGACTTAGGTTGTTAATTTGTGATCTGTCTTTTCAATGTAAGCATTTAAGGCTATGAATTTTCCCTGCAGCATTGCTTTTTCTGTAGCCCATAGATTTTTGGAAGCTTGTGTTGCCTTTGTCATTCAATTTGGAAAAAAAAAATTTAATTCCATCTTGATTTCGTCAATACCCTAAGGATCATTCAGCAGCAAGTTGTTTAATTTCCATGTATTTGTGTAGTTCGAGAGTTCCTCTTGGAATTGATTTCTAGTTTTATTCCACTATAGTATGAGAAGATACATAGTATGATTTCAGTTTTTCTAAATTTGCTGAGACTTGTTTTGTGGCCTAACACATATGATCCATCTTGGAAAATGTCCCATGTGCTGAAGAAAAGAATGTATATTCTGCAGTTTTGGGTGTGGGGTAAAGTGTTCTGTAAATGTCTGATAGGTCCATTTGTTCCAGAGTCCCATTTAAGTTCATTGTTTCTTTGTTGATTTTCTGCCTCAATGATCTGTCTGTCAGTGGAGTGTTGAAGTCCCCAGCTGTTAATGATGTTGCTATTTATTTCTTTCCTTAGATCTAGTAGAATTTGTTTTGTGAATCTGGGAGCTCCTGTGTTAAGTGCATATATATTTAGAATTGGTATATGTTCTTGTTGATCCTTTTATCATTATGTAATGAGCATCTTTACTTTTTTTTTTTTACCATTATTGATTAAAAGTCTATTTTATCTGATAAGAGAATATCATGGAATTTTTTTCCACCCCTTTACCTATGAAAATCTTTGTGAGTTAAATCAGTTTCTTGGACACCAGTTTAATTGGACACAGCAAATATTTGGGTTGTGTTTTTTAATCCATTAAACCAATCTACATCTTTTGCAGGGAGTGGGGTACATTAAGACCATTCACATTCAATGTTATCATTGATATGTGGGATAGTATTCTGGTCATCATTTTGTTACCTAGTTGCTTTGTTCTCTCTCTTGTATTACTGTTTTATAAGGGCTGTGAGTTTTAACTTTTGGATGTTTTTACACTGGTGGTTATCAGTTACTCTGTTCCAGGTATAGAATACTTTTAAGCATTTCTTGTAGGGCAGGGCTAGCGGTGACAAATTCCCTTAGTGTTTGCTTGTCTGGGAAAGACTTTATTTCTCCTTCATTTATGGAATTTAGTTTTGCAGGATACAAAATTCTTGGTTGGTAGTTATTTTGTTTCTAGCTTGTAAGGTTTCTGTTGAGAAGTCTGTAGTTAGTCTGATGGGTTTTCCTTTATAAATTACTTGATATTTTCACCTCACGGCTCATAGGAATTCCTCCTAAACTTTGACTTTAGCCAGTCTGTTGATTATATGTCTTGGTGATACCCTTTTTGCAATGAATCTCCTAGGTGTTTGTTGAGCTTCTTGTATCTGGATGTTTAAATCTCTAGCAAGACCAGGGAAGTTTTCATAGATTATTTCCTCAAATAGGTTTTCCAGGCCTTTTGCTTTTTCTTCTTTACCCTCAGAGATGCCTATGATTCTTATATTTGGCTGTTTTACATAATCCCATATTTCTTGTAGACTCTGTTCCTCTTGATTCTTTTGTTCTTTATTTTTGACTGGGTTAATTTGAAAGAGTTGTCTTCAGGCTCTGAAATGCCTTATTCTGCTTGGTCTAGTTTATTCTTAAAACTTTCCACTGTGTTTTGTATTTCCCTAAATGAATTTTTCATTTCCAGAAGTTCTATTTTTTTAAAAATATGTATCTCTTTAGTACATTTTTCATTCATTTCCTGAATGACTTTTCTCGTTTCTTTGGGTTGGTTTTCCATTTTCTCTAGGATCTCATTGAGCTTTCTTACAGTCTATATTTGGAATTCTTTATCTGTCATTTTAGTATTTTCATTTTGGTTGAGATCCATTGCTAGAGAGTTGGTGTGCTCCTTTGGGGTATCCTTTTACTATGATTTTTCATACTTCTGGAGTTCTTGCACTGATTCC
This sequence comes from Cheirogaleus medius, assembly GCA_008086735.1. Taxonomy (NCBI): domain Eukaryota; kingdom Metazoa; phylum Chordata; class Mammalia; order Primates; family Cheirogaleidae; genus Cheirogaleus; species Cheirogaleus medius. The sequence goes on along the minus strand of VBSM01001979.1, from coordinate 25,945,473 downwards.
TTCTCAGCTGGAGCAGCTGTCACTTCTTGTTCTTGGATTTTGTTTTTTTTAGGTCAGACTTTTTTCCCCCTTCACTCTTAAGGATGTGCCTATAGCATATGTTGGGTAAGGACCTTTGGCTTTGCCTGTGGGTATTTTGAGGGGGGTCTAGGTGGATACCTTGGTTATAGATATTCTTAGTGTGGTGGTTTTCTCAATTGCAAGTTATTTGTAGGTTGTAGCAGTGGTGTGCTACACGCATGGGCAGATTCCCCATCTCTTGTCAACAAGGGGAGATGGAGGTCTTTGAAATCCTTTCCCTTTCCCTAGCCCTGTGGTCTTCTTAACAGTATGAATTATGTTGGGATGCTCAGTTTAATCTCTGGGACACTAGGTGGTGCTTGTAGGTAAGAGTCAGCCATGCCCTGCATGATGGAGTCAATAAATGCTCTAATGGGCACTTGCAGGAAAAAGCCAGCTACAGCAGTGGTTTTTGGAACCTGTGACCAGTTTTATTCGATCAGGAGAATCACTCAGATGCCCCAGGTGGTGGGCAGGCCACTGGAGAAAGCCACCAGGGAGGGGCTAAAATGAAGCCACCAAGCCAGAAACTCTCTGCTCATGGGGGAGAAGTAGTCTGGCATTCACAGTCTGGCAGATGGGAGTAGATTTCACTCTTCTCCCTCTTTCCTTGCCCTTCAGATCTCCTTCCAGGGTCTGGCCACAAGCAGCAGCCCAAACCAGCTGAGCTCACCAGCAGTGGCACCGCAGGCTTGGCACTGCCCTGGATCCTGCCCTGGACTGAAAGGGCTGCTTTCCTGTGAGGGGAGGGGTGCTCTGCAATTGCGCTGCAGCTCAGACCCACACCACACTCTCCTTTTAGTTCTGCCCACGTGGGCTCCCTTACCTCCTGAGACCAGTTCACAAATCTCCCCTCTGTGCCCCCAAGCAACATAATTGAGTCCTGAGGTATGGGATCTAGCCTGTGAGCCTGTTCTGTGATCCCCCAAGTTTGATCTCTGACCACACCAGGGAGTAGCATGCTGGCCCCAAGTTGCCCATGGCATGCTCAAGCAAGCTCAGTGTCCCTCTGCTTCAAGGTATGCCTTGCTCTGCTGGAGCAGCCAAGCAGGCAGCAACGGGGAGGGCTGGCAGGCAGGGAGCTCACAGTCCGAGCACTCCTTGGTCCACTGCAGGTCTTCAAGAGGAAAGGGGTGAGCCCCACTCTCTGTGGAAGCCTCGATGTGGTGGATACACCAACAGAGGGGAAGCAGCCACCCCTGAGAGCACTGGCTCAGTCGTTCCTTGGGGCACCCATAGTGACTCATGTGGGAACTTCCTCTGTGCGCAAGGGAGGGCCGCAGGAGCAGGAGAAGAGTCTGAATAGAGGAGAACTGGATTCTGGTCCCCTTTGTCCTAAGGGGCTCCCTTGGCTTGCTGCACTCTCTTTTCCCCTGAAGGCAGCCCACCCTAAATGTCCAAGCTCTGGGATCACTCAGTTCCCCTGGGACCCACTGGCCCCCTGTGGCCACCGCAGTCTGAGCGGGAGTTGGGAAATGTTTGTGTTGGGAGTGGGGGCCAGTGACAAGAAATCTGAAGGGCTGAGGCTCCCCGGGGAGGACGAAGGTCCACAGTGGGTGGAAAAGCAGTATGGCACCTGCTGTCTTGGCTTGCATCTGGAGTGATAGGAAGCGACCCCACGGGGGCCGGCAGCCCAGTGCTCTGTTCCCAGGGATCTCCCAGTTCACTGGCAGCAGAAGCTTCTGGGCTTGTGAGGGTAGAGCAGCTCTCCCACAGTTCAGGAGCCTGCAGTCCGCCAGAGGTGTGAGGGAAAGAAAAACAAACACCCCACCTCCCCTTTCCATGGGCTCCAATCCTCAGGGGTTGATTTCTGCCGAAACCCTACTCCTTCTTGTTCTGCTCCACAACTTCTTCCTGTGGAATCTCTGGTAGCTTCTGGCACTTTCCCCTCAAAATTACACCTGGCTATCTTTTTTTAAACTAAAATTTTTCCTTCTTTCTGAGACGATCTGGTGACCAATGTCTTTAGTCTGCCATCTTGCCTCCGAGCCTACAATATATCGAATCTGCTAGTTTTTAAGAGGTTTCATTTGAATAGCTGGTGAAGGTGTTCAGTAGAGACAGATGTCTAGGAGACAACTGGAGAGGAATCTGGGCTCTCCAGTCACATTTGCCTCTTGGGCATGGACAAATTGAGGAGTTTTACTTTTTAGTATCTATCCTTATTCATTTTTATTAGAAAAGCTTGTCATTGTGATTCCTTTATCCCTTCTGTCAGCTTTCTGTACCTGAAACCCTATCCTGCCCTGCTACAGAGGGTACATAGGTTCACCTTGGGACATTGCTTTATTCCAGTGAACAAGGTTCCATCCCAAGGCTTCAAAACTTTGACTTAAGTTTGAGATAGCTTTATGTGCAAACCTGTCTGACCATGCAGACCTGCTGCTAGCTGTTTTACTAAGAAAACCCAGCTTTCTCTAGGGGACAGCAGTAGTTTAGCGTAGAGTGCAGTGGACTTAGCGTTAAGAGACCTGGCTTATTGTTACCTTGACTAAATGACTTAGATTTCACTTCTTCAGCTATAAAAGAGAAATGACCTGCCCTGCTACAAGAGTCAAGTGATTTGTGCCAGCTTGAGCTGCTGAAAGAAGATATCATTGTCATTAAGGTTTAGTTTATACCTAGTCACAACTGTCAGCATCACTTACTGATATATCCCTGTGGTTGCCTGTTGCCTGCTAGAATAGAGGAGATAGAGGGGGAAAATATGTCTGTCCTGACCACAAAGCTCTGGTTTCTGCCTTGACCTCCAGTTGGCAGGATGAGGGATACATAACTGTGGAAACAGTTACATTAATTACCCATGTGGAGCACATTTCTACTCTGGTATTATATACATTCATTACTTCTAATTAAATCCAACGACTGCAGTGCTAGACATTTTTTCATGAAGCTTTTAGATGATGATGCTACTATCAACCCAAATTATGAATATGAAATAGCAAAATCTAAATATTCATTCCAGAGTTTGAGGAATAAAATTGGAAAACAAAAAAGCATACAAAAAATATATCAGTCTCACTGTGGTCATATACTGTGGGAGGATTAGTAGGAGAAATTGGAATTAATTGCTATGTTGATATCACTTGGGTTCAATTATCTTCTGCTCTGCCATCCTAGGAAACTGCATAAGCAATTCAGCCAGTTGAATTCTGGCAGGTTTTAGAAACATACATGTTTTCTCCATCTTTTTTTTTTTCCTCTCCTCCTGTTATTTTTTGACATCTCTGCCCCCTTCAAGGCGATTTTCCAGCTGTTCCCCTAGGGAGTAGTTTTATGGGGAAGTTCCTTTTGTAGGCTTCCAGCTGGCTTCATTTTCACTATCTCCATGAAGTCGCCGCCTTTGTCACGTTTATATGATGTTATCCATCATGCTTTGCCTTGGGATTTTCCCTTCTAATTGTCGACTTCTTGTGTTTGGTTTGCACATGCAGGCTGTCTCCTGGTTCGGACATCTACGTGACAGTCTCATCCATGGCGTTAGCAAGATCCCAGTGTCGGAACTCCCCCAGCAATCTGTCTTCGTCCAGTGACACTGGCTCTGGGGGGGGCACCTACAGGCAGAAGTCCATGCCCGAAGGGTAGGTATACATTTGTCCTGTCGTAGGTGGTCACTGCTGACCCCACTGTCATTCATCTGTACTCAGACATGTGAGGTGATTTTCATTCAGCCAGCTTCGATCAATTTCCAGACAAAGAGGAAAATGTAGGTAATAATCTAGATAGAAAAACGTTTTAACAATTGGTTCAGACTACTATGTAGGAAGTTTACTATTCTCTCATCTCTATGAAAAACTCAACGGCAGAGAAATCAAATTGCATTGGTTTCTTCGTTATATATATTGTTTAATTTCACAGTTCACTTTTTTTTTTTTTAGAGACGGGGTCTCGCTCTTGGTCAGGCTGGTTTCGAACTCCTGACCTTGAGCTATCCACCCGCCTCGGCCTCCCAGAGTGCTAGGATTACAGGCGTGAGCCACCGCGCCCGGCCCACAGTTCACTTTTTAATATTTCCTCCAAAGTGAACTCAGCAGAATACCACTTGCACTGGAGTTTGTATGGCTGCTGTTCACAGAGGGGAAATGATAATCACACCTAAAGCTTAAAATTATTTGTCGCACACTTTAAGTCTCTTGAGGGTTTGTTTTGAAAAAATCTTTCATGAAACACTAACTGCTCAAAAGTACCTGTTTGCTTCTCAAAAGACTTACACAATAAAACCTAAATATACATGATTTTAGAAGCCACTAAAAGGAAAAATGCAGTGTCTGAAATGGGAAGTAATTAGCAGCAAAACATTATGAGGCGCACACAAGCCACCTTTGCCCAGAGGAAGAGTGAAATAACCATCAAAGACTTCCTGTTGGGAGTTCTCTCTCTCAGGAACTTGAACCATTTGAAAATCAAGTGGGAGGTGTTTATAAAAGCTGGTGTTTCTATTCTACATTTCCCCCCAAATATATCTTAACAAATGGACACATGATTTGGTTACTTTCTTGAGATTTCACTATGTCACAAAATAAGCATGCTTACTAATAATACCCTTATAATGGATATTTTTTATTCATAGCCATTAAGTATAGTTTGTTGTTGTAACTAAATGTTGCTAAATGTTTATGTTAACAGAAAGTAGGTAATAAAGCCACTATAAAATATGCTTCCCCCACCCTGCTGTCTTCCCCGGGACTCTCAGTGTAGTGTAGGGGCCAAGGGGAAGCTTCCCTTCCGCCCTCTGGAGGTTCGCTGAAAATGAACTGACAGTAGACAGATTAATGGGAGAAAAGGCACACAGATTTCTTTAACACACATAGCACGAGGGAACTGCAGGAGAATGATTACCTGATAACCCAAAACCCAGTGGCATATAGATGCTGATACACCCTTCTTCATAGGGGAAAGGGAGATGGGGGGGCAGTGTTGGAGTAAATGGTTTTCAGTAGAAATGAATGAGCCCAAAGAACAGTGGCCCGGGACAGAGTTCCTGGGAGCTCTGGGGTTGCTGGTGGGAAAGTGAGGAGCAGAACTTCACTGTGAGCAAAGGTGGTCTTCTCATGTGGATAAGGTCCCCCAGGCAATCTCTCAGAGTGCCCTCAGAATAGAAGAAAAGTCCAGGCGTGATGGTGATTCCCAGTCTCTGCTCTTCTTGGGTAGTTAACCTTTCCTGGTTATTTCATGAGATTCCTAGGGAGGGGGTCTCAAGGCTATTGCATTTTTTTAAGTGATGTTTTCTTAGTCAGATACGGAAATTTCAGAGTCCCTCCTGGTGCTTCGGGAAAGAGGAGTAGAGGGTCAGGGAGTCAGGGGAAGGTCCTGGGACCTGGAAGCTGCGTCTTCAGTGCAGCATGTCAAAGCGCTGTGTTTGGGGCTCCAACGGTAGCCTGTCTAAAATGCACATTTCTTACTTTAATTACTAAAGTGACAATTAGAAAAAAAAAATGTTTAGCTCTTATTCATGAGTCCCTGCAAAAGGTTTATGAATTACATGTCATTGTACCATACCACAAGCCCAACTGATTATGTCATGATTTAATTAGTGGACCTTAAATGGCCTGGTTCGACTTCAACACTAAGAATTCACTGAGATGTCAGTGTTAGTCTAGCAATAAAATATAAATTAGCTCCCCCCAAAAACCCAGCATTTTCTTCTCTCTGTGATATACTTTAAATGTATACTAGAAAATTAAGTCGAAACATTAATGTTTTGGTGAATATTAATGTTAAAAACATGATTCCAGTGCCCATGCTGCCCAGTTTTTATTAATAAGATGGTGATCATTCAGCTTTTTACTAACTGAACCTACCATAGGTGATATTGAGGGTTCCCCCCATTGCTTGTGAGGTCACCCAGCTTATTTACTGTACTGTGTATCTTCTTTTTTACCTGTGGTGATCTTTTACGAGAAGATGATGATGTAGTGTTTTTCCTCTAGATCTCAAGTAGTTTTTGTTTATATCAGTGGTGCAAGGGACAGTGGTTCGCTGCGTTGCTCTTGGGCTGGATTTGATCCTAGAGATACCTTTACCAAGGGAAAAAATGCTTATCTCTACAACTGACCCCTACTAAAAACAGGTACATGCAAGTTGACAGTGAAGCCAGAATGCATGTGGTCTGCTGCAAAGTCATTAATGTTAAACTTTAAAAAACTCAGGAGCGTGACATCGTGGCTAGGTGATTGTCCATGAATGTAATATGCTACTGTGGTGTCCTCCCTTGACTTTGGCAGACTACTCGGCATCCGCACCTGTATAACTCTGTGACACATGCCTGCCCACTCCCTGGGGTGAGGACATTGAGACCATCCAAATGAGATGGGAGGTGAAATCTAATAGGGTGATTAGGAATACCTGCTCTGCTTGAATGTAGGGTGGATAGGCACCTGTACAAGCTTAGGATGGGAATGAGAGGCAGTTAAAAAGCAACGCTGTTTAAAAGACACAGGGCCCATTCTACCCTTCTTGAAGATTTATTTTTGGGGCCACACACTTTGATGAATACCCACAAGGCAGGACCCATCCAAAGGGAGGGTCAGGTGAATGAGGCGTTTGGAGGCCATGTGTGAGACACAGGACTGAGGATCTACAAGCTGAGGGGAGGAGGCCATGAGAGCTTTCTCCCGGCACTCTTAAAGGGAGGGGTTCAACTTGTCTGTGGGGGCAACTGGGACCAGTCAATGAAAGTTATAGAGAAGAAAATTCCAGCCCGTTGTGAGGAAGATATTTCAAAGCTGTCAGCCCACCCTGGAAAGGAATGGGCTGCCTTAAGGAGCAGAGCCCTGGTCACTGATTGTGTTTCATTTGTCAGCCAAATGGTGAATTTAAAATTCACATCTAACTTTGACTCTTAAACTATTAAGTGCTTCTCCAAACAAAGGCACAATTAAGCTCTCCAAAAAGAGGCACCATGTAAAATTTAGAACAAATTTTATTAAAAGTTCACTTGGTGAAATGTTTTTCAAGGCAGAGTTTAAAGATAATCTTCCCTATTGTTCATTTAAAACCAGATAGTCAGAAAAAAATATTTAAATTCAGAGGTTTAAAAAGTTCTGTTTAGTTTCCACTGCTACCAAAAAAGTAAGAGCTAGCAAGGCACAGTGGCATGTGGGTATAGTCCCAGCTATTCAGGAGGCTGATGCAAGAGGATCACTTGAAGCCAATAGTCTGAGTCCAGCCTAGGCAACATAGCAAGACCCCATCTCTAAAAAAGAAAAATTAGCCAGGCATGGTGGGACAAGCCTGTTGTCCTAGCTACTCAGGAGGCTGAGGCAGGAAGATTGTTTGAGCCCAGGAGTTTAAGGCTGCAGTGAGCTATGATTGGGCCACTTCAATCCAACTTGAGTGACAAAGTGAGTGAGACACTGTCTTAAAAATATATATATATTTTGGCCAGGAGTGGTGGCTCATTCCTATAATCGCAGCACTTTGGAAGGCCAAGGTGGGAGGATCACTTGAGGCCACGAGTTCAAGACCAGCCTGGGCAACATAGACCCCTTGGCACTACAAGAAATAAAAAAAAAAACTAGCTGGGTGTGGTGGCACATGCCTATTGTCCCAGCTGATGGGGAGGATGAGGCAAGAGGATCCCTTGAGCCCAGGAGTTCAAGGCTGCAGTGAGCTATGATTGCACCACTGTACTCAAGCATGGGCCATAGAGCGAGACCCTGTGTCTAAAAGAATAATAATAAAATAAATATTGTTATAGCTTTTTCTACTTTGCAGATGCTTTATATAGATCCTTGGATCCATGTAATGGAATTGCTGATTTACACATAAAGAAATAGAGACAAAAATTCAGTGACTTTTTTCAGCCACGCTGAGTGGCAGAGTTAGAACTTGGCCCCATGTCTTCCTGCTCCTTATGTCCTGCCTTTCCAACACATCACTTGCTGGGTCTGCACGTGCATTTATCAGTCTATAGCAAATATGATACCCATCATATGCATTGACTGGGTCAGGCCCTATTTAGTCCTTTATTGTATAGGTTATTCATAAGTTCACTAGCAACCACACATAAGCTAATAAATTTCATGTGAATGTTTGAATTCTAAACTCGGACACTTTTTCATGGGCTCAGTCAATGTTTGCTTTGCTGATATTGCTAATCAAGGCATATGCCTTAATTAAGCATATATTATAAGTCTACAAAAGGAAAAATAAAACAGGCTCACTAAATAGCTAAATGTTCCTTCCAGAAATAGACCTTTGTTTTTATTTATACCAGTTTACCTACTTCCAAATTGCCCTTCCCAAAGGCAATTTAAAACTTATACATTTTGAAAGTGGTTTCTACATAATATAAATGATAGTCATCTTAGTCTTTCAGACCACAGAGCAAGTGCTCAGAAAATATTTGTTCCAAGAATGAATGACTTAATGATTTAGTAAATCACTGAGTTAAGAGAAACAAACCCTCAAAATGTAGCATTTGGAAGATATATATGGAACATTTCGATTATGAAATTTTTTCTTTGGCCATGAGTGACAGTCTGAGATTGACTGCACAAGGGCTAGAAGATTTTGATTTCCTACTGTTCATAGCTTCAGTTAGCACAGTCCTAATGGCTCTTGCCCTTGTTAGCAGTGAATATACACAGCACGCATACCTTTCTGAGCCAAGTGATGTGTCTTGACCACAACATACACGTTTCCACCCCTACGTAAACACCCACAGGGATGAGCACACGAGTACAGACACGTAAGCGAGAACCGGTAGTACCTGTCAATTAGAATTTAGCTCATCATACCCAGGACTGCCTTCCTCCCATGGGCGAGGTGCCTGATGTTGTCGTTGTCTTTGTCTTTGTTTGGGGAAATTCCTACAGGTTTGGAGTGAGCCGCAGATCCCCGGCCTCCATTGACAGGCAGAGCACCCAGGCAGACATCGGCGGCAGTGGGAAATCCACACCCAGCTGGCAAAGGAGCGAGGATAGCATTGCCGACCAGATGGGTAAGTAAGTAATTTCTACAAAAAGCAAGTTGCTTTTACGACAAGGTGACTCCGGCCACCTCTTGATGATGTTATCAAAGCATTCGGTTATAAAGACAGCCCTAGTTAATAACTATGACTTAAGTCTCTGTTAGATTATGTGTAAGTGAAAGAAAGAAATAAGACCTCAGAGAAAAGTCAAGGAATTCTCAGTGACCCCAAATTTAAAAATAGAAAGGGCATAGGAATTATTTTCAGCACCAAGATTAAAAGACCAGACTGCCTTGTGTCCTAAGTACACTCCCCTCCTTTGTTTATCTGTTTTTGCCTAGTATAAGTGCCTTGAGTGATTCCTTATTGTTTTTAATGTTGCATTAAAAAAATGTATACATACAGAGTGGGAAAGAGATACAGTTATTGTTTAGTCACATCTAGAGCTTGGTTAGAATCTCTCTCCTCCCTGGTGTGCTTTTTTAAAAACTCTTTTCACTCTGCTATTAAGCTGTCAGCTAAGGAAATGTCTTAGCTGTATAAAACAGCTGGATGGGAACGATTTGCACTAGGGAGCTCTCATTTGGATTTCCGGTGCATGGCCCTTTCTCTCTCTATATATATATATATGCTGTTGTTCCAAAATGACACCACAACACTAGTTGATACAATAAAATTTTGCCATGAAACAAGATTAAGTTTCAGCACAGTAGCATCAGGGATTTGGTACCAACACTGTTGATACATTAAGGACTTGAATATAGACTGTTAGTTTTTCAGGGTTTTTTTTTTTCTCCTTTATTTTATCTCTGATAGCATTACCATCAATGTGGGATAAAAAGGTATACATTTCAGGGCTGAAAAGGATAAACTTTTAAGGCAAAAGACCCATCTTTTTATGTTCTCTCCAAATTTATTGTTTTGTCCTGTTGTAATGACTGTGCCCAAGTAAATGTACGAGCCATGAACACAGAAGGGAGTGGAGAGGTATTTAGCTAAGACAGGAGTTGAGGAAGACAAATGCAGTTCTTAGGTTCTGAAGATATGCTTTGCTCCAGTAACTGCAGCGAGACGGACCTTGTTATTGGAGCCATCTGTCATTCCCCCCTCTGATGCCACCCACCCCCAACACAGAAAACCAGAGCATATTCTGATCCGCTTTTCTACTCTTGACAGAGTGTTTCTAATCCCATATGTTTCGATACTGTTGAGATGGTAATGACACATGTGAAAAGGATCCCTTCTTCAGCATGACTTTAGTGGCTTTTTTGGGCCCCTAGTGCAGGCTTTGAGCAAGGCTGCCAGCAAGCCCTTTGTACAGCACACTGCTTCCCACTCACGGGAAGTCACGGGGAATGAGCAGGTACCCTGGGACTGGAAGGGGTAATTATAAGGTTCTTCCTAGACCCGTATTCAGCCTCTCACACACACATCCTCTAGGCTTTTTTTTCTTGCATCCACTTTAGTTTAGTGGCATCCCACTTTCAATAGATAAGACTTTAAAATGAATATGGATGAATCTTTTTAATACATTTGTTCATCCTCTTAGTAAGGTATACTTTTTTTTTGTTTTTTTTTTTAATTAAGGTACCCCTAGAGCCTGCCAGAGAAGCCTTTTCCACCACAGTACAGGAGGTCCAAGTGGTGTCTTTATCTAAAGCTCAAATAAAATACTAAAATAATTTTTTTATCATTCTTAATATCCCAGCATTCCAGGAGAATAACCCAGCCTTTCTTAATTGGCACATCAGAAAGAATCAGAAGGCTTAGTTGGTCTAAGCCATTGTAGGGAGAATTCAAGAAAAATAATTACTGCATTTTCATTTCTCAGTACCCACCATTGAGTGTATAAATGGCTGACCTTTCCACACTCAGTTTATAAGAACAACATTCTCTGATGACTTGCAGCGATTAAGAATATTGAGGAGATTGTTATTTGTTAGGCAGACCCACCTGTCTTCGTGTATCAGCGTGTTATCAACTGGTACCCTGCTGACAGTGGAGATGGGACTTGGGCTTGCTGAACTGGCTCACACATCTCCCTGGATGTTTGCTTTCCTGCCTCTCTGCTCTTGGAAATGGTTGAGAGTCAGAGTCAAGGAGTGCATTGCCCAGTCCTCTACACGTTAGGAAGAGTGTTGCAGAAGTCAGGAATTCTTGCTGTTAGCTATACTTGTGTTAAAGAGGATCCTTTATCTCTCACTTTTGGAACCCCATCTTTAACACCAGCTTGGAGTCCGAAAGGAAGCAATTGTTTTAAGTAAACTAGTTGCTGTGTGTCTTTTCTGTTGTGCTCAGCTTACAGTTATAGAGGACCTCAGGATTTCAATTCTTTTGTCCTCGAGCAGCATGAATATACAGGTAAAATATTTCCAAAGTGTCATGGTAAGTAACACATGATTGCATCCATGCCTGTCTAGGTAATGTAGACCAAGCTAGGTTAGCCACACTTTGCAATGAATGAATTTCATAAATTTAATCCATATAACCTAAACTTTTCCCCCAAACCAAAAGTTGATTCTGAATTTTGCTGTGTTGTTCATGGCCTTTGGTTTGGTGGTACTTGGCTATGCTAATATATATGACGTGACACGTTGTCACCAGCTGCAAGCTTTATCCATCAGCCACTTAGTTTCTGACCTGCTGTCTATTGTGCAGACTCTGAACAAGCTTACTGCTGAAATGCAGAGTTTGCTGGTCAGTGAACTGAAAGATGCAATGGCAAGCCATCTTCATTTGTCACCATGTGCTCTGTATCTGCGTAGTGCCTGCACCATAACGTCCTCTGCTGTATTCCAGAGCCAGCATGCCATCTCCCAGCAGTATCAAAGGTACTGCCAGCTTTCCGGGAGAGCCCCAGTGGGAGATTAATGCGGCAGGATCCAGTGGTTCATCTGTCTCCAAACAAACAAGGGCATGTAAGTTAACTGTAAACTTATAAAAAATAATAGATTCCTAGCAATGTACCTTCCTTGCGATGTGAAAATGGTACGTGTCCGCTCTGCTCTCTGCCTGGTCAAAGAGGAAGCCATCCTGACAGAGAGGGTAGGCATTTGCTGTCATGGCCTCGCAATTTCTTTGAGATAAATTGTAATTCCTCGTTGGTATGCCCCTGCCACCCCCATAGGTCTGGCTGTAAGATCATCTAAAACAATCACAAGCAAACCTAAAACGTTAGGAATAAAAATGTGCTAGGAGTAAATTTTTATTTCCTTACACAATTGCAAGCATGAGATCTGGTTGGAGAACCAGTCCAGGGGGCAGACAGACAGCTTCCCGTATACCCCACACTGCTTCCCTTATTTTCCATGGCGACACACATTTTACCTTTTTACCATAGTAATAAACGGTTCCTGATCACTTACGGGTGGGATTGGGAATACCAGGCTATTCTCCACCCCGCGTTTACACTGCACTTGATTCCTTGCCCTATCTGTTCATTGGAATGTGTATTCGTGTCATTCTTTTGGGTGAGGAAATAACTGTAGTTCATGTTCACTAATTTATAAGATGCCCAGAGAACTTTTAATGAGAAGGCTAATGTAAGTTTTGCACTAGAGAAATGAATATTGAAGTCAAAAACTCAAGAGAGCACATCCTACACTTTACTCTGTGGAGAGAGATTTACTGGGGAAATGTGATATTGTCACAGTTCTACCCGTAAATGATAGATTGTCCCAATAGATCTGAGTTTCCCCTCCCTTGTTAATGTAATTTTTTTATTGATTACATGGTAAAATAATATTTTGGACACATTGGGTGAAATAAGATGTATTATTAAAATTAATTTCACCAGGTTTTATTGGTTTTTCTTTTTTTATTTTTTAAATTTGGCTACTAGAAAATTTAAAATTACATATGTGGTTCACATTATGTTTCTACAGAACTCTATTATATACTCTATACTCTCAATACATCTCAATTCAAACCAGCCACATTAAAAGTACTGAATAGCCACACATGGCTAAGGGCTTCCGGATTCGACAATACAGTCCTAGAGCTAAAGTTCTGCCCTATTACGAATAAATGAAAGCTTAATAACACCACTTTTTCAATTGTTAGTGAGAAGAACTAGAGTAACACCAATAAAGGAGCTGGGATTGATTTTTTTCCTAAGCGGAAGAGATGTTTCTCTTGGAGATGAAACTGGCATGTTCTCCTCTGGCCCCTGCCCCTGGCCAGTGGAGAGCGTGCTCGTTCATCCCCAGAAAGAGACATACACACATGATTCCTTCTCTTAATCTCCAGCTCATTTAAAATATTATTTTACTCAGATATCTTTTAAAATATTATTTCTTTGGAAAACTCTATCAAATGTTCTTTCTAAGCATGTAAGCTATGTAGAAAGGGTTCTGTACACATTTTTTTAATTGAGATATTCACATCCCATAATATTCACCCATATAGAGTGTACAATGTAGTGGTTTTTAGCATATTCACAGAGTTGTGCAACCAGCACCACAATCTAATTGTAGAACATCTTCATCACCACCCCTGACTACCTCCCATCCCCTCTAAAAGGAAAACACTAATCTACTTTCTCTCTCTGAATTTGTCTGTTGTGGACATTTCATATGAACGAAGTTATACAGTGTGTGGCCTTTTGTGTCTGACTTCTTTCACTGAACATAATGTTTTTAAGAGTCATCCGTGTTTAGCATGAATCAGTACTTCGTTCCTTTTCACAGCTACATAATAGTCCATTGTGTGGATAATACCCTATTCTTTTAATCCATTTATCAGTTGATGGACATTTGGGTGGTTTTCACTTTTAGGCTATTATGAGTAATACTACTATAAACATTCGTATACAAGTTTTTGTGTGAACACATGTTTTCATTTCTCTTGGGTGTATAACAAGAGTGGAACTGCAACTGTTTTCCTACAGAGGCCACCCTGTTTTATATTCCCAACAATGCCAACGTTCATTATTGTCTGCCCTTTTTATTATAGCCATCCTACCACCCACTAGGTGTACAGTGGTATTCCATTGTGCTTTTGGTTTGCATCTCCCTAATGACTAATGATATTGAACATCTTTTCATGTGCTTGTTGGGAATTTATATATCCTCTTTGGAGAAATCTCTCTTCAAATATTTTACCAATTTGTTAATTAATTGGGTTATTTGAAGCACAGACGTTTTTTATTTTGATGGCGACCAGTTTATCTGGGGTTTTTTGTTTGTTTCTCATGCTTTTGGTGTCATATTTCAGAAACCATTGTATAGCTTCCATAGGTATAAGTCACGGAGACTTATACTTGTTTTCTCTAAGAGTTTTGTAGTTGTAGCTCTTCGATTTAAATCCTTGATCATTTTTTAGTTCATTTTTCTATGTGGTAAGGATCCAACTTCATTCTTTTTTGCATCTGGATATTCGATTGTGCCAGCACCATTTGTTAATAAGACTAATTGTTTTCCCATTGAATTGTTTTGGCACTTCTGTATAAATTTTACCTCTAAGCATGCCTTAGAAGGCCGTCCCTAAATAGATGTTAATTGGGGAGGCAAAAGGAGATCTCTTTAGAAGTTGGTCTCATATTCAGCCTTTTAGTTACTCTGAGTAAGTAGGACTTTTAGAATCAAGCATGCTTTCTAATTATAAGCTCTTTGGAAATGTCATTTCCTTTCTATTTTTGATGACAATTTGGATTTCTTCCTGATTAAAATGATCTCAATACTATTGATCCTTTGGCATAAGTCAAATAATGAAAAATGGATTTGAAAAAAAAAAAAATTCCGGCACTCCCTGCCGTAGACGCTCGTGAATGGGCCAGAGTCACAGAGGTTCCAGGCCCCCCGGACTTTGACTTGTTGTCATTACTGGAACTTTTGTGCCTTGAGAACCCTGTTCCTAGACACAAGTCAGTGTCATTTCCCATTGTGTCCTGGTGTTGGGGCAGCCGAGCCTTGCACTCCAGTGAATCCTGCTTCCCTTGCAGTCCGACAGCCACTACTCGAGCCACTCCAGCAGCAACACCCTCTCCAGCAACGCTTCCAGTGCCCACAGTGACGAGAAGTGGTACGATGGGGACCGCACAGAATCCGAACTCAACAGCTATAACTATCTGCAAGGCACCTCTGCTGACAGTGGCATCGACACCACCTCCTACGGCCCCAGCCACGGCAGCACGGCCTCCCTGGGGGCTGCCACGTCGTCACCACGCTCAGGGCCAGGCAAGGAGAAGGTGGCTCCTCTGTGGCATAGCTCCAGTGAAGTGATCTCCTTGGCAGATCGGACTTTAGAAACAGAGAGTCATGGTATGGACCGGAAAACGGAGTCCTCCCTGAGCTTGGACCTCCACAGCAAGAGCCAGGCGGGCTCGAACCCTCTGACAAGGGAGAACAGCACTTTCAGTATCAACGACGCTGCTTCCCACACAAGGTAACTAACTGCCCTTCCCTGCTGCCGCCCCGATGCCCAGCCCTGTCCCAAGTCGCGTTTCCTGGTCTCATCCCACTTCACTTTGCTCACTAGTGTATAGGGAAAGGAGCTTTTTCATGCAGTGACGATTGTCCTTATATATTTAATGCTTTTTATTTGCCAGCAAAAATATTTTAGACCTACAATCCTAATGTATTACTTTAAACTGTGAAAAAAATGGCAGATGTATTTTTTGTAAAGTTGGATTTGACCTTTTTGAAGTTTCCCGTGTACCACAATTAGAGAGGAATTTTGTAATTTTCAGCTAGTGATAGAGAATATATATTGGGACAGCCTTTTGAAGATATTTAAAAAACACCATATTTTTAAAAGAAAAGGGGTCTTTCCTGAGACTAAGCGCATTATTTCCACGCTGAGAGCGTCCTGGACACTGCCTCCCTGTCCGAGAGCATCACCTACCCGATGTTTGCGTGGTGATGTTTCTTCAGTGATCGGCTCCTGACAGTGATGTGATGAGAGGGGGAGGTGTCCAACAGGAAAGTGCAGCTGAAATTAGACACAGCTCATCTACCTTTCAGAATAGGAAAGTACACATCCCCTTGTATCCTTGGAGATCACTCCACTAGACAAAATAAAGACTATTTTTCATTGCCTCTTTTGGATTTGAGCCTAAAACCCCAAGTTTGGCAAGATTCCTCCTTTTAGGGAGGAAACATTCCATTGCTGTATTAGTCGGCTTGTTAATCTCCACGGTGGTTTCTCCTCCTAGTTCTCATTGTTGTTAGTCACTGATCAGCTTGTGTGACAGTATCTCACCTTGCTGTCTTCTGGGTCTCTCTTACTGTTATGCCCTAAGGAAAAATACTAGAGAGGCTTAATGTAGTTTTATTTTTCAAACAGGAATCCAGGTACATAAACTGTTGGTAAACTCCAGGTAACCTTAATGAGAGAGGACATCCGCTACTTAATTTGGATTTAACTTGATCAGTTAAATATTCAGTTTTCTCTTTGTGTCTATATTCTTACGGTTAACATTATTGAGCTTCCCTTCTTTTAAAATTTCAGGCCCTATGGTAGGAAGTATTTCACAAGTTTCGTTTTTGTTTACCACCACCACATTGCAGATGGAAAAATGATCATGAGAGGTCTGGAAACTCCAGGGCCCCCAAGCAAAACTGAAATTGGGAAAATAGTCTCAGTAGTCTTGAGTACCAGGCATCCTGTTACTGTTCCACAATTCAGAAAATAGAATGTTTGGTTCAAATGGTACAAAGAGATGTATTTGGAAAATTAGGACAAGAAGGTTGGGCATCAGATGCCGTAATTATACAGACATAGAATCACATGACACAGAACTAGGGCACTTGCTTACTGTTTTGGGTACCTCCCCTTCTCAATAACTATAGGGCATTGACTCAGGACATTTTTCAGATCAGAATAGTTTCTCTGTCGTTTCTAGATTTAGTTTGACTCCTATTTCTTTGGTTTTCAATAATTCATTTAGAAAGGAGGGTACCTTTTCTTAAGAGTAGTCTTTTGTCTGAAGATGCGTCTCTGGTCTGATTTGATGGCAGAAGAAATTCGGTTCTGGAGGTCTTGTCTCACATGGAGTAAGGTTGGAGAGAGCCAGGCCCCTGAACCCAAAGCATGAGACCTGAGGCCGTGCCGTTATCTGACAAATCCCCAGGGATTTACAAAGCCTGGGAGCAGTAAGCACCTGGCTTTGCATTATCCGAATGTGCTGACTGGAGCCGCCTGAAGGCCTCAAAGGATTATCTAAATTTTCTGCTTCAAACTGGCTATGCAGAATCATTGAAATCATCATTTAGAAATAAGGTTCCTATTGAAAGTCAAACTTACTAGCGAAGAGAAGAATGTGGCCTTTCAGGGAAGGTGGCAGGGCTTCCCACCCACTGATGTTGGTTGAGTCACATTTGTCTCCGGACTGGTAAATGGGGAAGCTTCTTTGGGACTTCAGTCTGCTGATCTTGGCAGAGTGAGCTGGATAATCAGAGCTTTTGCAGCCTGCCTTTTCTGGAGGAAGAGGGGATGGAGCTACCAAATACACATTGCTAGAGAAACTGAAATCACAGCAAATTAGAGTGTTTGTGTCTTCAGAAGACAGGAACAGCAATTAATGTGGCGATCTCTTGACAGTGCATAAAAGAGCTTGTACCTGGGACTTGGTGACAAAATCTAAATTACAGTGATTAAGTTTCGCTGCATCTTTCTGGCTGGGCTCTGCTCCTACCCGCTCTGTCCTCCCGTCTCCCTGTCGGTGACTATGCAGGTTTTTTGTGGCACCCCCATGAGAACTGCATTAATGTAGGCTGGTAATTACACAGGGTTGTTATATTTGAATGTCATTAAGAGGAGCCAAACACACTGATAACTTTCTACAATTAAAAAAGGTCTATTAATTGCTCGAGTGTTGCTCCCTGGAATCTATATGTATTTTTTTATGAAGCTTAAAAGTTTAGGGAGAGGTTTAAAAAAATGGGGTTTTTTTTGTAATAACTGTTTCACTTTCAGATCTAAAAATGAACCACTCAAAACAGCGATTTATGGTGAGCATAGTAGAGGTGAAGATAGCTCTAATTTTAATATTCTTACCAGCTGGATTCATTTCTTTTCTGAGCGTCCTGGCCCTGGCAGTGGGCAGTGCCAGTTTGTGCGGCAAACAAGGACCCTCCTCGGTTAGTGTGAAGCGCTCTAGTCCTGCTGACCACTGGTGTTTCCGATGTTGGAGTTTAAGACCACACACTAAAGCTGAAAACCCCACATCGTCCTTGCACATGCATGTCTCTTCGGTGACATCGTGACCTGACTTGTTTTGGTGTCCAGACTTCTGTGCCCGCCCTCATCTGCCAGCCATTCTGCCTGTCTCAAAACTGTTGCCTCTTACTTCCCTCAGGCCCTCTCTGAGCTCTGTAGCCAATTAGTACCTGCCTGTGTGATTGCTGTACATTGGTACTACCACCCAGTATAAGCGATTTCTCACCCAATATGTTCATCTTAATACCTTTGCATGGTGTGTCCCACCATGAGCATCATAGCTAGATGCTCAGCACATTCTGATGAGCAAATAGGAAGAACTTCTACTTAAATGTTCCCTCTTTTTTTGCCTGATGACTCAAGGCTGCTACTAATAAACCAGTTCAAAAGTCACATAAATCTTCAACTCCTAATTCTTCTAGAAAACCACTACTGCGTTTCAAAGGTTATTGTACAGATGTGTCCATATTCGTAGAGAGCTCTAGTGCTTTTATGTGTAAGTGTAGGCATAAGAGTGTACGTAAAGTCCTTGTACAGCATGAATTTCTGGTAAACTCATTTCTATATAAAAGTCTTTAAAATCTGTCAATAAAGTGTGGCGAGGAAGAACTTTGTAACAGCGTATATGCAAATATCAGTCAGGGTCTGGATATGTCTTGGTCAGTGTCTGACATTCACTAGAGGAGCTGATTAAAGACTAAGAAAAATGCCTGCCTGCCCACAGCTGTCAGTACAGTTCAGTCTCATGAATGTGCTTTTTCTGGTTGACCTAATAAGTCAACTGTTCATGCCAGAAAAGCTGTGTTTCTTGAGAGCAGAGGTAAAAGAAGAGCTTCTTATGTGTAGTTTACACTGAACATATGAAATGCCTCAGGCCGCTTTAACATACTGGGCTATCTGTGTGTGCCTCTGTGTATATATTAGAGCTAGTATGTTCAAATTTTGTTCTCTGTGCCCTCTTTGGCATCCTAGATATGTGAAAAATATGCCTGCCTTCTTCATTTGGAAATTATTCAGTTATCTTTATCTGTCACATTTTCCTCTTTAAGTCTTTTCTGCCTGGAATTTTTTTTTAATTTACTAATAATTAGTTGCCTCTCTTCTACATTTTTTTCTTAATGTGAGATTATTATTTTTCTAAGTATTATGGACTAGTTCAGAATTTGAAAGTTCAACCTCTAAAATAACCAGAACTTCTCCCCAGTAGATGTGATTGGCTCCATTTGCCTTAACCTCATTGGTGGGTGTGGATCATTTTAATTGGTTAATTTTTGTCTTGTGGCCCTGGACACACTGAACCTTCAGGATTGTATTAAATTTTGCTTCTGTATGACAGAACTCCAGGTGATCTGGCCTCAGCTGTCTTGCTGCATCTCTTCCAGCTTATGGGGGTGAGTGGTTATTTTATCTAGAAATTTAGTTACTTTTAGTAACCTCAAAGACTGAAAAATAGAACCATACTGTAGTTGAAATTTTCAAGTGACCGTTGAGAAAATGTGCCTCTGTCAAGCTGCAAATGCTTGATGCAGAACTCACCAACAAAACGTTTGTCATTACTTTGTTCTGTGAGGCAATTAAACCATTCATCCAGTTGATACGATAAGCCCAAATTCTCCAAATGCCATTAAATCATAAAGCCAAAAGGAATTCAGAAAGGGCAGAGAGTCCGTTTTTTTGTCATATTTAAAGCATCCTTCCAGGATGAGAGTTTATGCAATTACTTTATACAAAAAAAAAAAAAAGAGGAGAAAAGCAATCTCAAGAGGAGAAATTCCCCAGCCTTTCCGAGCACCTAACACGTCCTCTCCTTGTTTATTTTGTCCCATTCCTCTAGCTGCAGCTTAAACACACAATTAAGAGAGAATAATTTTTTTTTTTCTGAGCTGAGTCTTTTCTAAACATGAAGAATATTTTTGACATCTAAGATTATGAAAAGATGTGGTTAGCTCTTCTTGGCTTAACCTAGTTGTTGGATATGGATCAACTGGCCATTTGAAAGAAAGAAAGAAAGGAAAATTCATTTTGTTGCTGCCCTCCACCTCCAGGGAAGTTGAAAGAGAACCAGGGAAAATAGATTCAGAGCCTGAGATCCAGGGTCAAGTCTCAGTTGTGCCATGGTACCATAGACCAGCCATGTGGCCTTTGGCCATGCACACCATTTCACCCGGCTGTCCCTCCTCTGCAATCTAGGAGATGGCATGCTGGCTCTGGACTACAGCAGAGGACATTATGGTGCAGGCACTGAGTAGATACAAGCACATGGTGACACATGAAGATGGCTTAGCATTGCATCTCTCACTCCACTGGCCAGCAAACTCTGCTTGTTAAGAGTTTACACAAAAGACAGCAGGTCAGAAACTAAGTGGCTGATGGCTAGAGCTTGCAGCTGGTGACAGTGTGTCATGTCATACACATTAGCATAGCCAGGTACCACCAAACCAAAGGCTTAGTCCACATAATAATGGCTGTTTTTTATGTTTTTTGAGAATAAAAAAGGTTATCAAATGTTTTACAAATTAGACGTGTCCTTTTTAAGACCAAAGGTTTTCTGTCATTTCCTTTTTTAAGCTCTTCATCACCTACCTTAATGCAGTTATCTAGTTACTTTTCCTTCAGCATGTATCTCCCACAGCTTCTATAACTGTTTCTTGTGTTTCATCTTATTTTACCGTATTTTCTCTTTTCAAGCTTTCTGCTTTGTTTTCTTTATCCTTTTTAGGTGCCAGAGCTAGGCATGACACTCTTCTCATCCATGTCCAATAAAATGATACTGTTCATAGATACTTGTTAGCTCCTTATTAAATTGCAGACTTATTCGGCTTGTGGTCCACAATGATCCCAGAGGCCTTTTCTGTTGTATATGCCTAGCCACTCGTTTCCCTGTACTGTATGAATAAGTATGCCGTGTACTTGTTAAATATCTGCTTCTTATAGATGGGCAGTTTTTCCTTATTGTAGTCACCTGGATATCCCCTTTGCCAACTTAATCATCCCTACTTCACTTGTTTTGTTTTCCCCTTAGTCCTTTGGAATTAGTGTCTCCTGGAGCCTTCGTAAATTGTGGAGCCCAGTATTGGAGTTAGTACAGAATCAGCTAGTGTTGAACACGGTGGGAGGAGTCCTTCTTAATCATTATCCTCCACATTGTCTGTCACCCAAAGGCGTATTTGTACAAGCAGTCACAGGAAAGCCGGTCATCTCTCCTCCCCTTGGTCTTAGGCCAGCATTCAGCCTTTGCCCAGATTTTGCCACAGCCGTTTGACAGGTGACTAATTGCTGCTCTCCCCTTCCTGAAAATACCATCCTTAGCAGGCCTGGCCTGTCTAAAACCCGCCCCTCCGTGCCATGCCTGAACAGTACATGGCTCCAAGTGTGCCCTCAGCAGCTTCCTACAGCACCGACGATGGCCAGCAGATGTTATTCACAGGATGTGGGGCTCAGTGACAATGCAGGAATTCAGAACGGTCTCCCCAGCCCTCATAGTTTCGGTACGTGGGGCTGTGATTGGCATTCAGGCTCCCTGGTGCTGTGTGGCTCACTGCTTTGCAGAGTCAGCGAACAGGGGGCTCCTCTGTAGAGCGGCCCCCACTGTGACTAGTGTCCTTTGTGCGGATCGCTCATCCGGCATCGCCTCCTATAAAGTCTCACCACGGCGGGGACTGTGAAATAGCCAGGGTGCGACACTTGTGGTTCATGGTTTCGTTTGAGCATCAGGTCAAGATGAGAAGTTTGGACAGAGTCAGATTGTCCCAGATTCTCAGTTGCCCAGTTCCCTCTTTTTATATGAGGTCTCGTGTGCATGCGTGTGTGCCGTCTCGTCCAGAAGTCACGTCCTGGCTTGGCCAAACGGAATCCAAGCTTGTTCCACTTTTAGGAAAGGGAAGTGCCCTGTTGTTTGTATGAAAATTAAAGTTAGTTGTCTCTTCATGTGGGGACACCCTGGCTAAGTTTCTGGTGGTTCCAGTTTGGCCATATTCACAGTGAAATTCACTTCCTACACAATGAGGGAAGTAACAGATACTGCAGTTGTCACTTCCTAATATATCTACTGCTCTTGTCTTTTTTTTTTTTTTTTTGCATATATATTATTGGTTTATTACCTTCTTACACAATTCCTGTGAAGAGATTTAACTCTCCTTGGCTAAAATGCAATTGCAGCCTAGTGAATTAACTTGAAATCTACAGGTTAATGAGACAGGCCAGCCACACCAGTACCCCTTAAAAAGTGTGAAGCGGACCTCATGTTAGTTGTATTGTAATTTTAGAGATTCTTAGGTGAAGTGTGTGAGTGCACAACCCTCGAGGTGGGCCCAGGCCGGTGGGTTGAGTCAGACCCATTTTAGAGTGGGAGGAGTTGAGGGGCTACACAGTGGCTCTTAAACTCTAGAAAACACGAGAACCCTTTGGAAGTTTGTTAAAATGCAGATTTCTGGGGCTCCAGAAGATCTGATGGGAGCTCAGGACTCTCCATTTACATCAACACCTGCAGGTGGCCACAGCAGCTTGAGAAACACGGCTTCACCTTCTTGATCTGGACAATATGAAATTGGATCTTGACCAAATGGTAACAATATGAATAATTCAACCGGGTATCAGCAGTAGGTCTCAATTTGTGTGCACACTAGGGGGAAGTTTTGCCAAATCTCCCAGGTACCACCTCAGCTCTATTAAATTAAAATATTTAGGATTAGGGCACAAGCAAGCATGCTTTCGAAGAGCTCTCAGGTGATGGTCATATACCCACTGAATTAAAAGCGGAGTGTACTAAAGTGCACACCTTATTTCATGCTGTGAGTTCTAGACATTAAAGAAGGAAGACATACTAGTGAATTGCTAATTTGTTTTTGTTTGTACCTTTGTTCCTAAATCTAATCAATTGTTAAGTAGGACTGTCTTGATTATAACCATTAATGAGCAAAAGTGTGCTGGCATTTCACACCTGGGAGCTAGTATAGCCCATCTTGTTCACAGATAAAACCAATAATCAGGGCCAATGGTCTTATTTAAGCAATTATCCTTTTAAGAATACACTTGTAAACAGAAACATCATTTGTAGATGTTATTTCTTGCAGTAAAAACAAAGCATCATCTATTTTTAAACACAGTATGAGTAAAATACACTATCATCATGTATAACTGTTCCATTTAAAATGGATAGCTAATTTATCTTTATTTGACAATTTCCTTCATCAAATATTGAGTGTCTACAGTTGCCAGGGACTATGCTAGGCATAGGGGATATAACAGTGAACAAAGACAAAAAATCTCAGCCCTCATGGAGCTTACGCTTAAACGGGAGGCAGATGATAAACAAGATAAAGAAATTAAATATATAGCATGCTACACAGTGACAAATGCTAAGGAGAAATAGTCTGTTCGACAGATGTTTTAGTGGGAGTCTGCTGTGTTCCTGGCATTGTTAGATGCACAGTAAAAAAAATCCCTGCCTTCAAAGGGTTTTTAATCTAGTGCAATTAATTGCATGCTTATCAGGGAAATAATGGTAGTGATTAAATTCATAGAGAAAGGAAAGAGCTCCCCCAAACCGTATATACAGTACATATTGCTCTCTCCTTTGACATCTCTGAGCATTTTCTTTAACTTTCCCTCTTGTGCAGTATGTAACTTATGGCCCAAACCAGCATGGCTATTTTGTACAACGTGGAGGAAATTATTTGTAAATTAATGGATTGTGCAATTTACTTTCTATTCTCATGGCTATTTCTATTTTGACCAAGCATTTAGTCTTTGAAAGCTCCAGAGTTTTGAATACCAGTGTTATTCATATCAAGATACATGATACTGTGGCAGTTCAAATGTACCTCTAGTACAGTGGTGTTCAAAGTATGGGCCACAGACCACAGTAGCCTCTGGTAAGGTGCTAAAAGTGCAAATTTTCTTTGCCCCCAATCCCCATCTCACGTGCTGAATCAGAATCTTGGGGGAATAGTTAGGGAGGGGGCCCAGCAATCTGTAGCCACAAGCCCACCATATTGTTTTAAACTATGCCAACGGCCACCGCACTCTTACATTTCAGAAGCGTCCTTCCATGGGTGTTCCCAGTGTTAATGCACGTTGCTGCTAATATGGGTTTCTGTCTTTAGAAGTTCGTCTGCCTCTGTATGGGTCTTCCTCGCTTCCTTCTTTCTTGTGGTTCACCTTTCTACTTTTAGTCTCCCTTGCATAACAGGGAGCTAATAATATTTTGTTCTTACTGATGTAATGTCCTGCACTTATGGAAGAATTTTGCATTCCCTTTTCTTAATTTTAGAAGCAAACATACATTTGTTATTAAGAGGTAAATTTCCATTGCTTTTAAATTTATGTTGCCCTTTGAGGTTTTGTGAGGGGTTTTTTTTTTCTTCCACTCTGTCTAGCTGGAAAAATATTTGGGGAAAAGATTGTTAGGGGGATTGGAATGAGAGTAGTCATTTTTTTATTATTATAGTTTTTGCATGGTTTGAGCCTCGTTTCTCCCTCTTAGTTATAAAAATTAAGTAGATGGTTGTATTTGGCCTGAATAGTATGGAAAACCCTCCAGGTCATCATTGCTCTGTGTCTCATTCTTCCCCCACCAGTATCCTGCCCCACCCCATTGGCAGAGTCTCACGGACTGACAGAGCCTTCCTTCTGGTCATTTACTTTTGCTTTCTTTGTAGGTGTGTTTTTATCGGCAGATAACATACATACACAAAAAGGTGCAGGTCATAAGTGTACATCCAGATAAATCTCACACCCAGGTGAATCATTACCCAGACCAAAAACTAGAACACTACCGATATCCCAGCACCACTCCCCGCCCCCATTCCCTCCCCAGCACGCACACCTCCTCGCCAAGGTGAACGCAATCCTGAATCCTAAAATCTTAGACTTATTTTGCCTAGTTTTGGACTTTCCAGAAATGGAGTCATACCATATGTATTATGTTATGTCTGGTGTCAACATTACGTTGGTGAGATTTCTCCATGTGTTGCAGGTAGCATCAGTCTGTTTCCATTGCTGTGTTATGTTTACATTGTGAGAACATACCACAACCCATTTATCCTCTCTACTGTTGAACATTTGGACTGTTTCCAGTCTGGGATATTGACAGTTCTTGCACGTGTCCTTTGGTACACATATGTATGCATTTCTTTTGAGTTTCTAGGAATGGAATATCTATGTCATAGGATAGACATATGTTCAACTAGAGCCTCTGAACTAGTTTTCCAAAGTGGTTGTAACAAGTAGCACTGTCAACAGCAGCCTATGAGAGTTCTAGTCACTTCACATCCTTTCTGGCCCTGGATACTATAAGTCTTTCTAATTTGGCCATTCCAGTGAGTGTGTAATGGTCCCTCATTATGGTTTTAATTTTCTTTTTCCTTTTTCTTTTCAACATCTGATGATGTTGAGCACCAATGTTTATCGGTCTCTTAGATATCCTCTTTTGTGACATACCTTTTCAGATCTTTGCCCATTTTTCTTTTGGGTTGTCTGTCTTGTTGATTTTTAGGAGTTAGTTATATATTCTGGATTGGGGCCTATTGTTGGATATATATTTTGCATATATTCTTTTGATGAATAGAAGTTCTTAATTTTAATGGGGTTCAACTCTTTCCTTTTGATCCCATTAAACTGTCCTCTGCCTCTGTCATAAAGGTGTTCTTCCATGTTATAGTCCAGGATTTTTTTTTTTTTCCCTTGGAGACTTGGGTCTTGTTCTATCACCCAGACTGGAGTACAGCAGTGGTGTCATCATAGCTCACTGCAACCTCAAACTCCTGGGCTCAAGTGATTCTCCTGCCTCAGCCTCCTGAGTGTCTGGAACTACAAGTGTGCACCACCACATCCAGCTATCTTTTCTATTTCTTGTAGAGACGGGGTCTCACTCTTGCTCAGACTAGTCTTGAACTCCTGAGCTCAAATGATCCTCCCACCTCGGCCTCCCAGAGTGCTAGGATTACAGGCATGAACCACCACACCCGGCCAGGATTTTCAGATCTACATTTAAATATACAGTCCAGCTGGAATTCATTTTTGTGGAAAGTTTGAGGTGGGGTTTCAAGATTCATTTTCACTGATACATATTATCTGAGGACTTTTTAATATTAGAATGGTTTCAGATTTACAGAAAAGTTACAAAGATAGTGTAGAGAGTTCCCATATATCCCTCACCCAGTTTATCCTGTTGTCATCATCTTACATCACTGTAGTACATTTGTCATATAGTGATGCATTATCACCAACCAAAGCCAATACTTTATTCAGGTCAGGACCACTGGTTTGTGATGAATGAAAGTGCAGCATAGTAAGAGGCAGCTGTCTTTGGTCTCATCCCAAGCTGGAGAACTTAGGTAGGACTAAGGTAGTGTGAACTCGGCTCCTGTGAGACCACTGGGCAGGAAGTACAGAAATCCTACAGTTCAAGGCCCGTCAACTTTGTAGTCAACTGAAACTAAAACTCTCATCCCAGTTTTGAAAATTCTGCCTTTTTCAGTTCTGGACTGCTTTTGAAACTCTGTGTTTTAGACTTTTTTAAGTCCCTTAGACTTTAGTTTTGTAATCTTTAACAACATTTGAAATACAACAGTGAACAGCTTTTTAGAACCAATATTAATGCCAGATGCCATGGGGAGGGAGAACTCACTGTGCCCACTTGGCCGTGGATGGGAGTCTGGGGCGCTGTGTCCCTGATTCGGGCTCCTCTTCCCCTCCTCGGCTCGGCCCTGGAGAGTGTCACTGTGACCCCTGGTTCTGAGGAAGGTAAGACAGACAGCCATTGAGACTGCTAGACCTTTTACTGCTCTTTCTCCTATCTTTTGCTGCTTCTAGACTTCCCTGTGACAAACGTCAGTGGTGCCCGTGTGTTTGAAAGTGTCCCCGACGATCTTAACTATTTTTACTTTTTAATTCAAAGTGCACACTAAGCCCTAGTGACCATCTGTCACTTGAGAGCAGACATTTAAATTATAGTGAGAAAGCAAAGGCGGCCAGCCATCCGTACCCATTAATATCTTATGAAAAATCCATTGTTGTTTAACCCGGCCATCACCCGTACCCTGGACAACACTTTCACAGCGGACGTCGTGACCCTGAGATGCACCATGCACACGGGGTCATTCTGTCTTTGTCCTGCCTCTCCCCAGTACCATGAGCTCCCGACACTCTGCCAGCCCAGTGGTTTTCACCAGTGCCCGAAGTTCACCTAAAGAAGAGCTTCACCCTGCCACCGGCTCACAGCTCGCACCGTCCTTCTCCTCCTCCTCCTCTTCCTCCTCTGGTCCTAGGACTTTCTACCCTCGCCAGGGCGCTACTAGCAAGTACCTAATTGGATGGAAAAAGCCAGAGGGAACCATAAACTCCGTGGGATTTATGGACACAAGAAAGTAAGAGTTCTGTTGCTTCTCTTGCTGGGTGGATTGCTTTTAACGTGGCAGAGAACAGAAAAGGTTGGGGTAGTTTCTTACAGTGGAGGAAGCCAGGCTAAGGGGTGGGGAGGGGGTTGACTTGGTGGGAGGGGATTATTTCTTTTTTCCCTAAGTAAAATTTTCTTAAATTATTTCTCTGTGTCATTCCTTAAATAAGATGTACTGCAAAACATTTGGATTTGAGAGTCTTAGATCTCCTAGAAAAGAGTGTGTTTGAAGGACACACTTCAAAATAATTGACCCTCTGGTGCTAAGACCACACTAATCCATTTGATGATATTAATCACAGCCTTCTTGTGTAATTCTTCTAAACTGGGCCAGGAGGCACCAGAGGGAATATTAGGAAGTGAGTGAGTACCCCTGAAAATAAAACACTTTGACAAGGGAGTACAGCAAAGAATTAAATGATTCGTTTCAATTATTTTGTTTTTGTTTGCGCAAAGGTTGCATTTGAGATTCATACCCTGTGTCTTTTAGTAAGTCTATTGCTAATTTTGGCTTAGTAGAACCAATAGTGTCCTATAAAAGAGTGATTTTATTCATCAGGTTTTATTTTGTGTTCCAAATTGGTTTTGTTTCCTTAACAAGCATTTATCAGGGTAGATTCAGATGTATTATTAAACAGAAGTAATTCTCTCTTTCTGTCCTTTAATATTTCTCCATTGACCTCCATCCGTCAGAGCCCGTTGTGCCCTTGAGTCAACCTTGCTGACTTGGTTTCTACCATCTCTTCCCTTTCTTCGAAGGCGTCATCAGAGCGACGGCAATGAAATAGCCCACACC
The DNA here is from genome assembly GCA_008086735.1 of Cheirogaleus medius. Classification (NCBI taxonomy): domain Eukaryota; kingdom Metazoa; phylum Chordata; class Mammalia; order Primates; family Cheirogaleidae; genus Cheirogaleus; species Cheirogaleus medius. Next base: position 25,917,147 of record VBSM01001979.1, on the reverse strand, counting down.
AGGCTGCGGGCCTCCACCAGGGACCTCCGGGCATCCCCTAAGCCGATCTCCAAGTCCACCATTGAGGAGGATCTAAAGAAACTGATTGACCTTGAAAGCCCAACTCCTGAATCACAGAAGAATTTCAAGGTACAGGGCAGAGCTTGGGGTAGAGAGCCATTAGCAGGCAGGCGTGAGGGGCTGTTTGCTGTAGTCACACCTTCCAGAAAGCACTGGCTGCTGGCTCCACTGGCTGCCATCATCCAACTTTCCTGATAAGTAGAACCCAGTGTTTTACAGCGCTCAGTCCCTGCAGCCACACCGCTTCAGCCTTAGCTTCTCTTAACCTGTCCCTACCTCACAACCGTTTCTTCCTCCGGTGCGTCCCTCTCAAAGCGCATGATTCCTTGAGCCTCACTTCCATGCCGTCGCGTGTCAGAACTCTGCAGACACTGTGGCGCCCTCGTCAGGTAGAAAGTCATCTAGAAGGGCTCCCGTGTCTCCCGTCCAGAGGGTCCTACCCGCCTCACAAACGCCCCCGGCTCGCTTCCCGCCCACAGTGCTCTGCGCTCTGGCCTGGCCTTGTTCTCTGACCCCCGCCGGCAAACCTCCCGGCTCTTCACTCAGAGGACCGACCTGCCTGATGGATGTTCATTCTCGTCAACCCCCCCCCCCCACCAGAATAAACAAACAAATTCAGTCCGGCAAACTACGTCTACACACACGCCTTCAGAACATCCCGGGCTCTCTTTCCTTCATAAAGCCTTCATGTCTCTCTCAGAATTCCAGACTATAAATGCCTTCTCTAAAACCCAGTCTCCCCGCCCCCCGTCCTGAGCGCTTGGTCAGCGTGTGTGTGTGTGTGTGTGTGTAGCAGTGGCCGGGCCTGGGTGTGACCACACGGAAAGGACTGCTCTGCTCTCCTCAGCCTGGAGGGGCTGGGAAGCTTCCCTGTCCTCCAGCGTGGGCAGTCTCAGGCCCCCGGAGATCGAGCGGGTGCTTATTGAGCTGGGCCTGAAGGTCTGTCGCTCTGAGCATAAGGTGTCTCTGTCTGGGGCGTACTGAGTAGCCCCAGGAGAAGGGAGTGCGCCCCAGGACGGTCGTGGCAGCACGCTTTGAAGTTTTCTGTTCTCTAAGCACTTTAGTTGGATGATTTGTAGTCTGTTTGAAGTGACTAGCAAAGCTTTAATTTCTGAAGAACTTTGAGCATTGATTGCAAATGGAAGCCAGCATATTTCCTTAACCACTCACCGTCTCCAGCCTGCGATCAGAGGGCAGAACAGCTGTGTGGTGGTGTCGCCTCCACCCTCTCCCGACACCATTCTGGTGTGTGCGTGTCCCCCAGATAGGTGGGAAGCACCTCCTAAACTGAAAAACCAACATTGACATTGATGGGAATCAAATGTAGCCCAGGGACCACTCCAGAGTTTTGCTGAGAAATGATTTATTGACATGATTTCTTATGTTAATAAATCATTTTCTAGATGTAGCCATTCTCAATTTCTGTAAGTTCTGTTTCATAAGCCCACACTTAATGGTGTTCTGACTCATCATCCAGGGTACAAGTGGTTTCCTTAGCAACCTTGCAAAAGATAGTACTTGAAACTTCTTTCTTTATCCATCAAAATATACCAAAGACGTATATTACAATTTTTAAGTACCAGTTTCAAAATAAAAATTATTTCATATTTTTCCTTGGAGGTTAGAGGAAAATAAAACCTGCCCTGGAAAGGAAATCTTTCCTCCAATTCCTACTGTAACGTTTTTGGCAAGGGGCATGCTCGGAGCTTTCATTCTTTTGATTTACTCATGCAGTGGAAATAATTGAAGGCAAATGTCTGTTTTGCCCTTATTCCAGGTCTTGGCTTTTATTTCCAAAATGAATTACTTTAGCGTTCCTGTTTGAAACCAGGTGCACTTTCTTTCTGTTGTGGATGTATTACGGTGAGACCCTCGGCAAAGAAAGTGCTTCTGCCGGCTGAACCATCGCGTTGAGAAGGCTGGAGGCAGGAACTGTGGGAGTAGGCTGTTCTCTCTCTCCAGTTTCATACTCCTTGAACTCGCTGGTTTGGCTACAGATGGTTGTGCTGCGTAGCTCCATGTGTCTTCTGAGGGTCATCGTCTGAGTGGCGGTGGCTCTGCTGTGTCAGTGAGGCCATCGTGCCCCCAAGAGCTCTTCCAGGCCGCTTCTGACTCAAGGCTCCAAGCCACTGCATCCGGCTCCAGGGTGCGAGGCCTGGCCAGCTTTAGGCCATCAAACTAGGAGCCCACCCACACACCACAGTGGCTTTCTCGGATAGCCAGTGCTGCCAGCGAGCTATGGTTAACATTAAATAGCAGGGTCACGCCAGGCTCGTTTGCCAGCAGAGCGAGGTGTGGGTGTCTGCTGCAGGACGTGGCAGGGCTCTGATGGGCAGGCTGTAGGTGGTGGCGCCAGGACTCCAGGCAGCTGCCGTGGAGCTCCTGCCTCAAGAACAATGGCAGAGCCGTAATGACCGTATTTTCCGCAAGGGCAGCCTACGATCTGGCAAGTGAACAGACAGCGGCACAAGCCGTTAGTCCTACTTTCCGGCCAGGGCTCTTCAGTATAGACCACAGGGAGAGGCTTCATATGGCTCCAGTGTTTAGGAAACGCTTCTTGTGAATGCAGGTGACACATGTCATTGATAGCCAGGAGCAATGGAAAGAGTACGAGGAGACTGACATGAAGCAAGATGCCACCTCTCCAGGCTGTGAAATAGAGGACCAGAGTAGATCAGTGGTGACAAATGGTTTTAAAGCTCAGGAAGTCCCTATGTAGAACTGAGAAAGCAGAGTTTCTCTGGTGGGAGGGCTAGGGTGGCATGGGCTGCTGTGTCTGGGCCCCACCTGAACTGCTCCCCCCAGTGATGGTGCTGTAAGGACTCCTGGCACTCCTTGGGGCAGGTTTAGAACCACCCTCCTTCCTGAATGGTCTCTGAAGTCCCTTCCAGGTCTGCCATCCCACTCCTCTAGGATTGTTTCCCAGGAGCTGGCAGCACTTGCCAGGCAGAAATGGGGCGCTGTCAGGAAGCAGGTAGGTTTGCACACCTTTAACACCGGAGTTGAAGAGGGATGAGTGAGGGGCTGCCCCAGTGCTTTTGGACAAGACTAAGTCCTGCTACCTTTTAATGGGCTTTCTCCCCTGCCTCCCTTTAGTTCAGGATGTTGTCACCTTTGATAAAGCACATGCTCGAAGGGTCTCTCTTCAAGGTAGCTGTTTACTGCCTTTAAGTATATTATTTCCCAGAGAGGCTGAAACTAGAATTGGTGGAGAATGTCTCACCTGTAAAACTATCAGGGTGGGGATACTTACTGGAAAAGGAAATCCCTTTGCTAAAACCAGAGGTCCTAAAGATTTAGCAGCAGTTTTTGAACACAGATCTGAGATGGCCTGGTAGGCAGGAGGCTTATGTGATAGTCCTTGAACTTTGCAGGTAGGGGAGACATTATCTGGTTTTATTTTTTGTTTAGTTATCATTAGCAAGCTGTTTAACCTCTCTAATGCTTACTCTTCTCCACAAAATGAGAAAAGAGAGTGTCACTTCCACGCCAGGTTTCCCTTGAAAAGTATCACAGCAGCTTAGCTTTCTAGACAAGCACATATGTATATACCTTGGATTTAACTCATTGTGAATTTTTTAAAAGCAAACACAACTTTTACCCAATCGGTTACACCTTGGGCTTATTTACAATGTGTTTGGCAAATGATTTTTTCCTACTGGCGCAGCAGCTGTGCACACCACATTGGGGGTAGCTTGGACTTGATTAACCCTTGGCTTGCTGGACAGAAGCAGCTAGACCCAGAGCACATGAATGGCCCTGAGTGTCGACTCTGCGTTTCTGGGTCTGTAATCAGCCTACCAAATGGAGCTGTTGCTACATCATTCTCTCTGCCCCTTCAGAGTGTCAAGGAAAGTCCCACGGTGGCTGGCTGCCAGCAATGACTCAGCCCTCCTCCTCACACCTTCACCTGTTCTCCGAGCTGTTCTCCCTGTCACAGTGAACATGGCCTCAGTTCTTTATTGTTAAAGGGCCGGATACTCTCTTGGCTTTCAGGTTGCCGGACATTTAAATATTGCTAACGTGTCTGTTGTTTCTCAATGAAAGGGCTTCTCAGAAGCTCGCTATGTGCAGAAAAGCAAAAGGCATCAACAAGAGATACATCTGTCTGGAACTACTTGTCATTTATGCATAAATATGTAAAAATTTGTCATTTGTAAAGCTGACTTCTCTATTCTTATTTCATGAGTAGAAATGCACCTTCAGATTCTCTCCAAAACCCATGAAATCCATCTACCTCAAGAGGTTCAGTGGATATAACTTAGTAGTAGCTGTTTATCAAGAGCCTCCTATTATCTGAGTTAATATATTTTGAGGATCAAACACTCTTGTTGCTCAGCAAACACGTTATCACTTGACAGGCTTCTGCGGATGTCCCTCGGGCCGTGACGTTATTTCGTCATGCCACTGACACACGCCTGTGATCAGTCCAACATCTCACTTAACCCTCATGAGAACCCTGAGAGATGTTGTGCCTCTTTCTACAGACTAGGAATTGGGCTCGGAGAGACTCTGTGGTTTGGTCGGAGATGCAGGATTCAAATAGAACTGACATTTATCTGACCCTAAAGGCTATTCTTAACCACAGCGTGATACTGGTAAATCCACTTAATGGCATATCTGAGTATGGAGCAGTGATGGGCAGGGGCAGCGTGGGGACTATGGGAAATAACGACGGGGCGCTCCCTGCAGGTGTAGAAGTAGATGGTGGGCCTGAAGGTTCCTTGCTTGGGCTCCAGGATTCAAGGGGTGCGTCTGGAGCAGGGACTTGGCTACCCTCCCCTCCCCTGCCCTGCCCTGCCCAACCGAGGTCTCGGGTGTCTGAGCCAGAAAACTGACTCGCTCCTGTCTCCACACTGTTTTTCAGTTCCACGCGCTGTCCTCTCCCCAGACTCCTTTCCCCACCACCCCCACCTCGCGGCGGGCCCTACACAGGACGCTGTCGGACGAGAGCATCTACAGCAGCCAGAGGGAACACTTCTTCCCCTCGAGGGCTTCGCTTCTGGACCAAGCCCTGCCCAACGACGTCCTCTTCAGCAGCACGTACCCTTCTCTCCCCAAGTCTCTGCCGTTGCGGAGGCCTTCTTACACCCTGGGGATGAAGTCGCTGCATGGTAAGTGCACGTGCAGCTGCAGCTGGACAGCCCCGTTGGGGATGGCCTGTGTCCTCAGACATAGCTGCCAGTCGCATGCTCAGAGAACGGTCCCTGGAGGAAGTCCTGCTTCTGTGCTTAGATCATCTCCGCTCACCAACACCCTCCCCCACCCCCCGTGATCCCAGACCACAAGAGTCACCTGGATATCTTTTAAAAATAGAGATTCCCAGACCTTACCCAAGACCCACAGAATTGGAATTTCCAAAGAGTAGTCTGGGAATTGCCATTCTTACCAACCATCCTAGCTACTATTGGGATGGAGCAAATTTGGCTAATACTACAGTAGTTATTCCTTAGAGAGTTGTAGCCGCTGCTTCCTGTAGCCATGATCAGAACCCAGCTTTGCCACTGCTCTGTCTCTCCCAGGCCATAAGGACACTGCCTGTGGTGTCAGCCACTCATTTGCTGACTCATTCATTCATTGAGCAAGCATTATTTAAGGAAAAGGCATATTGATGGTGGGGGCACCTCCGTGTTCCTGCCCTTGGTTCATAGATGCCGTGTTTGCTCTGTGACCCAACCAGATACCACATTTATTAAGGTGTTCTGGGACTCTGGATTTAAATTTGGTCTTTTCCTCCAGCAGATTCTGCCGCAGCATTTCTATCTCGTGCATCCATCCCCCCCCTTCGCGCCCACATTTCTTTTCCTTCTGCTGCTTCTCTGGAGCAGTGTTTTCTTTCAGTCTCCTGCTTGCCCTGCCTTATTTTTTAGCTTAGCCCACACAGCACTCCCTATCCTTGTCCTGTGGCACAGTCCCCTTCTCCCCTCCTGGCCCTGGCAAGGGTCACGCCAGCTTTCCCTGCTCCCTCCCCCATCCACCTGCAGCTTAAATCTGGTTTCTCTTTGCCCTAGGAAGTGGCCTCAGTGAACCAAAGTTGACACATGAAAGGACCACTTGTTACCATCAGACTGTAGAAAAAAATCTCCTGCAAGTGATCTGATATGCCCTAACCTTTTTCTCCCCTTCTTGCCCTACATTGAGGCCACTTCTCCCTGAATTTCATCACCACTACAATTTTCTGCCTACTTTGGTTCTCTCATTTCCGTGCACTTTTAATCTTACCTCTGCAGGGATAAAAGTCACCCCTTTGTGAAGTCTCCCCTGCCTGCTAGAGGCTTACATTCTGAGAGAGCAGCCTGAAAATGTGCTTGCCACGTAGAGTCATTGTCCAGCTGAGAGGGCCTCGGGTGGCCACAGGGCGCCGTGGAGAGGAAGGGAAGGAACGGGCAGCCCTCTCCTGTCACCTCCCCCTGCTCTTCTGAAATCAGGCAACAGCTGTGGTGACTTCATGTCCTAACTCTCGAGATCCATGCCTTGTTTGGCGACATCCACTGAAGATGGGGAAGGGTGACTTTTTTCTTCCCCACATGGAAATTTGGGCCCCAGAGCTAAAAGGGCAGAAGAGTGTGAGTGACACACAGAATTATCTGTTCCTCCTACTTACCCTTGGTGGGAACAAGTTTAAATAGAACTGAACATTTTATGTCTTGCAGTATTTGTTGACTTCCATTTACTCATAATTTTGCTAATTTTAAGCACATTAATAACTAGCAGCTGCACTTCAGAGCAGTTCTTGACATAATTTGAAAGGGAAAACAAGCACTTAATATACTCTGGCTTACCAGGCTGTCATAATAGATGAAACTTTTTAACTCCTTGTAAACAGGTATTTCTAGAATCACTTATAGATTTTATCCTAGAGTTTTACCTTTGCATGATTTTGATGTTACAGGCACATTCTGAAGGTGGTCCTTCTCATGGAATTGCCCGCTCTGCCCTGTTTCACCCAGCTTCTGCCGGTGGAGGGTGCTTGCATTTTGTGAGCTACGTCTTCCCTGGCTCCCACTCGCCTGCCCTTTCTGTGGCCCGCCTACGCAAACTTGAGCAGTAGCAGCGTGCCCTGGGGTTCAGCAAAGGCTAGTTGTTAGCATGTCAGCGAGTTGCTGCAATGGTTTAATATATGTATCCAACGACTTGTCCCCTTAGAAAGAGCCTGGGATGTTAGACTGCTGCAACCCAAAACTGATCCAGAGTCGCTTATATGATGACCCTGTGTCCTTAGGCAGGAGAACACCACCAATACCACCCCTAAAGTCACCTTCCTGTGTTAACTCCCTATGAATAACCAAGCTCACTCATCTCACCCAATGGCACGCTCTAGGCCATGGAAACCAGTGGGCCACCCCTAGCATGCATCTGCCCCTCCCCAATCCCAGGGATACAGAGAGTCCACGGGCGGAGGTCACATCCGGCTCCCAGGCCAGATAAAAGCAAGCCCTATTATCCCCCCCGCCCCCAATAGGAATAAACATCCCTGGCCTGGCTCCAGAATCTAGCTCCCTGTTGAAGTAGGCCTCTTCCCCCCACCTGAATCCCTCGACTCTTGCAGTTAAGCTGGGTGCTAGAGCTGCCCTGGGCCCGCTGTGGACATGGCTCCCACAAAAGCAGACACGTTGCCTCATGGGAAACCGGGACTCACCACTGGAAGGGAGATGATGGAAGGTTATAAAACTATGACGACGGACTGGGGGAAGCCAATTCCCATTTCGAGCCAGCATTAGAACGGCTGACTAATGGCCTGCTAGTCTGGACACCGATTACAGTGGCAAATAGCTTACAGCACAGCTCTGTCGTGGTAATAGGAAATGGGTAGGTTTTTGAGTGGTTCTTCTATGGGCATGAGAAGTATCTTATCCCTCGTCCCTTCCTCCAGGTGAGTTCTCAGCCTCGGACAGTTCCCTCACCGACGTCCAGGAGACTCGAAGGCAGCCCATGCCTGACCCTGGCCTGATGCCCCTGCCTGACACTGCTGCGGATCTGGATTGGTCCAACCTGGTAGATGCTGCCAAAGCCTATGAGGGTGAGTCTGCTGAAGATCCAGGCTAGCCTGGGATCCTTTGGGGCCACCCTGAAGTGTGCTCATGGTGTGATCCAGTCTCTGACAACAGAAGCACTTCCCCAGCATCTCAGAAACCGGCTAACAGTTATTGAGGACTCAGGAGGGGCCAGACCCTAGGCTGGACACTTAGGCACATGTTTTGTTTAATCAGATGCAACCTGGTTTTCTTCTACATGGGAATTCATGGCATGAATGCCTCACCTCCTCCATGTTTCGGGAAGGGCAGAGGGTAGAGGAATCCCAGCTGTCACTTGACGGAAAAGATCACATATCCAGCCAGGGTCTTTCATCGCGTTAAGACATTGTAACTAAACGCACAGTCGGATCCCCAGTCCTGACGGTGCTGGGTGCTGTCCTTGCCTTTCCCACTCAGCTCTCCGTGCACTGCGTGATTCCTTCGCCACCCCACTAGTTAGGCTAATAGTCTTAAATGCAGGTCCTCAAACTGGTGCTGATCTGCTGAAATAAAAATGAAATGCAGTGTGTTGTCATAGGTTTTCAACTGTCCTTTTTTGAGTAAAGACTTTTTTCTAAGATCATTCTAACATTTTTTGTGCTTAAATGTTCTTTATAAAGTTAGGATTGCAGGTGATTGTTTTTATCACTCTTACTTGGGAGAATTGAAAGTTGCTGTTCAGTCAACTTCCAATTTGGGGGAAAATTTGCTAAGATAGGCCACAGTATGCAGCAGTTAGGTGACCATGGAGTAGGTGACAACTAATCCCCGTTGCCTCCTTCATGTTTATTAGGCTAATTGAAGTTCCCTGGTACTAACTTAATTTTTCAATTTGTTCATTAATCAGCTTCATATAAAATGGCAGAATTTTCATTTTTTTAATGGCAGATTTTTTTAAAATTTGATTTCATTTGCTTTGCTTAAATTTTAAGGTGGTATATTTTAAAACATAGGTGGCATGGACCTAGGGTTAAAGCCCACCAGAGTTGCCAGGCATCTCACAGAAAACATTATTCAAAAAGTCTTACGAAGCATAATAAAAGAGCTATCTTTAATGCATTTCTGTCATTGCCGAGCCTTAGGTCTTGTGCCAAATTTCCAGACCATTTCCAGGGAAAGAGTTAATAGAATGTTGCTTTGATAAGCAAGAGAAAGGGGGGACCAGAAATTGATTAACAGCTTTTATAAAGAGGAATCACCTTTTCCTTGCAGGGTTGGGACATTAGATTTCCAGCGCATCACTGCGCATTAATTACACTTGACGGTCAGTGTAGACTGTTTGCTGACTTTGATAGGGCCCAGGGATGGGATTCCAAAATACTGAATGGTTCCTTATCTTCCTTCCAGTCCAGAGAGCCTCATTTTTTGCTGCTAGTGATGAAAACCATCGCCCCTTGAGTGCCGCATCCAGCGGTGATCAGCTTGAGGACCAGGCTCTGGCCCAGATGAAGTCTTACAGCAGGTTGGTCACTTTATCCATGGCGAGGGCACCCTCTGCACCTTCCTAGTGTCACCCCTTCCAGGGACAGCAGACATGGGGAAAAGGAGAGGGAACCCACATGGATTAGCTGAGTGAAGCTCATCACTGCAGTGCCAGACACTTCACATTTTAGTTAGAATGCTTTGTAACGAAATACTGTAAACATAATTAAACTGTTCTTGATAGCCTATTAGGATGTAATTATGAATATTCATTATTATTTAATGCCATAGTACATATGCTCTTGGGGCTTATTAGGTCAGGTAAGAGAAATCATTGGACTAAATAGTACAGGGCCCGGGATACCTAGTGCAAGTCTTAGGCAGCTCCCAAGGTGTTGCTTCAGGTCTATGTTAGAAAACTGGATCAACCAGGGTAGTAAGGTGGTATGTAAAATAAAAAGTAAATAAACAATAACTGATATCCACAGGGTGTTCTTCTGAGTTAAGAGCATGAACCTTAGGATGTCTGTGTAACTATGCAGACACCAATACTTCTATTTCCCCCTTAGTTTCAAATAGTGACATTGTTGAATTTATGTGTGATAATCCTATATAACACATCCCAGTAGTCAACCATGGGACATTTAGTAAGCACTGCTTAATGCAGAATAATTTCATTAATTTGAGAAGTCTTCCCTTAAAACCTTCTGAGGATGATTAAGAATCCAGGTATTGTCTATTTCTGACCAAGTTTTATAGATATAAGGGGAAAAGCGAAGTTGATGTAGATTGCACAGATACACTGTAGGGCTTGTGCTGGAGGACTCCTCTGAACACGTCTGCAAGGAAGTGCTCCCAGCGGAGAAGGTACAAGAGTAATGGATGGTTTGTTAATGACGTAACAGATCGATGCCGCACTCCTGCTGGGGTAAGGAGATCCACAGTTTGGCTGATGAGAACTTTAAAAAAAAAAAAAATCCATAGAGTCAGAGGAGAACCCAAAATGTGCCTTCTTAGGATAGGGCCTCCAACAAAGAGAAGTCTGGTCTCCTGAGAAAGGGGTTCTTACAGAATCAAGAGATATGGGTGAAGATTGGCTCTTTTCTGTGTTCAGTGTGAACTGAACAAACGCAAATGGCATTAGACGCATCTTTAAACATCACCAGTGCACTTGCAGACACAGAATGCATTTTGAAGAACCTTTAGACATCAAGATAAGCTACTGAGAGTTGCTTCCGTGCTGACAGCCTGCAGTTGCTTTGTGAAGGACACAGCTGGTCCCCCACCTGGTTGTGTTTGTCTAGCACTGCCCTGTTCAACTCCTCTTTGATCTTCAACCCATCCAAAATCTGACCAGCTTGTGCCTGACAGTGCAGTTGTAGATGGCAGATGACTTCTTCCTTTTTAAAATTCATTCACTGTCAACTTTTAATTAGCTGGCCTGTCTTTGAAGTTTGGAGGTCATTACCATTCCATCAGACTTGTTATAAGCCACACCACCATGGGTTCCACCTTTAGGGCCTGTCATAGACTTAAAATTAGCAGAAGACATCATTGCAGTTCATTTTAGGTCAGGAATTCTAACCTAACTTTGATTTTTAAAATAAATAACACCTTTTATTCCATGATCCAAAAAATTCAGAGTCACTTACTTCTTCCCCTTTGGAAAGAGGCAGCTGCATGTTTTCCCAATAGAAGACCTCAGGTTCTCTATTGTGTGACTCTGAGGTTGCAAGACTTGGCTAGAACTTCTATTCAACATTGCTCTGGCAAGGGACTTCCAGCACTGTCAGACAAGAGAGGGGAATTAAGGGTGTCCAGATAGGGGCAGAAGAGGTCAAACTCTCACTCGTTGCTGATGTTACGCTATTATATCTAGAAAACCCCAAGGATTCAACCAAGAGACTCCTGGAATTGATAAATGAATTCAGTAAAGTGTCAGGATAGAAAATTAATGCACACAAAGCAATGGCATTCGTATACGCCAGTAACAAGCCGAAAGTCAAATCAAAGACACAACACCTTTCACAATAGCATCAAGGAAACTTAAATATTTACTAATATATTTGACAAAGGAGGTGAGATATATGTATAGGGAGAACTACAAAACACTGAGAAAAGAAATTATGGAAGATGTGTACAAACGGAAATCTCTACCATGCTCATGGATTGGTAGAATAAATATTGCTAAAATGTCCATTCTACCTAAAGTGATCTACAGGATTAATACAATCCCTATCAAAATTCCACCATCATTCTTTACAGATTTAGAAATAATTCTATGCTTCGTCTGGGACCAGAGAAGACCTCATATAGCCAAAGCAGTCTTAGGCAAAAAGAATAAATTGGGATGCATCAGTCTGCCAGACTTCCAACTTTAGGCTATAGTAACCAAAACAGCATTGTATTGGCACAAGAACAGAGATATAGACCTTTGAAATAGGACGGAGGTCCCAGGTATAAAACCATCCTCATATTGTCATCTAATCTTCAACAAAGCAGACAAAAGTATACATTGGGGAAAAGAATCTCTATTCAATAAGTGGTGCTGGGAAAACTGGATATCCAGATGCAGAAGATTGAAACTAGAGCCCCATTCTCTCACAAAAATCAACTCACAGTGGATAACAGATTTAAACCTAAGGCATGAAACCTTAAGAATTCTGGAAGAAAATGTTGGGAAGACTCTTTTAGACATCTGCCTAGGTAAAGAATTTATGAAGAAGACCCCCAAAACAATCACAGCAGCAACAAAAGTAAACAAATGGGACCTGATCAAATTAAAAAGCTTCTGCCAGACAAGGAAACTATCAATAGAGCGAATAGACAACCTACAGAATGGGAGAAAATATTTGGTTTCTACACATCAATAAAGGGCTAATAACAAGAATCTGTATAGAACTTAAGAAAATCAACAAGAAAAAACTCAAACCACCCCATCAATAAATGGGCAAAGGACATGAACAGAAACTTTTCAAAAGAAGACAGACTAATGGCCAGCAAACATATAAAAAAGTGCTCAACATCTCTAATTATTAGGGAAATGCAAATCAAAACTACAATAAGATATCACCTAACTCCAATGAGAACAGCCTCTATCAAAAAGTCCCAAAATAACAAATGCTGGCGTGGATGTGGAGAGATTGGAACACTCTTACACTGCTGATGGGACTGCAAATTAGTACAACCTCTGCGGAAAGTAATTTGGGGATACCTCAAAGAGCTAAAAACAGAAATACCATTTGACCTAGCAATCCCACTACTAGGCCTCTATCCAAAGGAAAAAAAGACATTCTATAATAAAGACATCTGCACTCGAATGTTTATAGCAGCACAATTCACGGTTGCAAAGATCTGGAAACAACCCAAGTGCCCATCAATACTTGAGTGGATTAATAAAATGTGGCATATGTATACCATGGTATACTACTTAAGTACAAAACACAATGGTGATCTAGCACCTCTAATATTTTTTCCTGGATAGAGCTTGAGCCCATCCTTCGAAGTGAGGTATCTCTATCACAAGGATGGAAAAACAAGCACCACATGTACTAACTGATCAACACTAAGGTGTTCACATAGTAGTAATACTCTTGGGGTACGGGTCAGGTTGCAGGGGGGTGGGGGGCAAACCCGCAGCTAATGGAAGTGGAGCACACTGTATGGGAGAAGGGCACGCTTGTAGCCCTGGCCTGTGCAAGGCAAATGCGTTACATGTAACCAAAATGTTTGTACCCCATAATATCCTGAATTATAAATAAGTAAAACGAAGAATCTAGGTTCTGGCTCTAACAAAGTTTGTTCCTAATTTGAACTAGTTAAATAATAAAGATAAAAAAAAAAAAAAAAAAGACTTGGCTAGAACTCACTCAGGAAACTTGAATTCAGGTAGAGTGTGGGAAGAAAAGCTGTCAGAGGCCCTAAGCGTGGGGCCCTGGGGGTGGGCCGTGCTCCACTGGCACGGCTTTATTAGCACTTACATGTGAAAAAATGAGAAGAAAATTGTTTGTTTATTGTAATAGCACAGAATTGGAGACATGAAGCTTAGACTGACAAGCTTTTAAAACATGTAGTCTTGTTTTTTAAAATATTTTAAGATATTTAGACTAGCGTTTAAGATGTAATAGGCACGATAACTTAGTTGCAACTACACACGTGGGCAAGATTATTTTCTTGGGAACCGGAGACCTACTGTAGCTGGGCAGACCCCACATCAGCCACAAACCTCTCTCCCCACCCCCCACCCCCCCACACACAGAGGAGTAGCTCTTCTCTTTTAAAGCCCACTAAGGAGATCCCAAAGCCTCTCTGAGCAATCATTTTACTGTTTGACAATCGCGTCTGCTGGAAAGTACCTCTTGTGCTGACAAAGAGATCATTTTCACTATTGTCCTTTATTCTTTTGTTGTGAGGATGCAGCATCTTTAACAAAGGAAGCTATTGATTGGCTGTAGTTCAAGCTTGTTTTACCTTTTGTTAAGATTAGCATTTCCTTTTGTAAAGTAAAAACGCACTTTGGGTCACCATACTGAGTAATTTGACATTGAAAACCATTTTACCAATACAGCCTCCTCAGATTTAAAACACACACGCACACAGGCGCGCGCGCACACACACACACACCCACACACACCCACACACCCAGCCCTGGAGGCTCCTGCAAACAAGATCTTTTGTTTCTTGTTCCCAACAGTAAAGATTCCTCTCCCACTCTGGCTTCTAAAGTGGACCAGCTAGAAGGTATGCTGAAGATGCTTCGGGAAGATTTGAAGAAGGTAAACCTCATAGTCTCAAAGCAAATTGCCGAGTCTGCACAAACTGCCCTTGAACTGTGAGAGCCCTTTTTAAGTAGTGTTAGTGGGATAAGATGTAGGTGTTTTCCCTGTGTATGCACGTGTTCAGGGGGCTGCAGGGAGCTCAGTTCCCACTGGAACACATAATGCAAGAAGGCCTTTGTTGTCATGTGTACAGAAAAATTGTTCCCTGTTTTGCGAAAGCCTTTGAACCTCAGCCAGCCACCTCTGGGCCGTCTCCCAGCCTCCCCAGCCCTCATGTAAGGTGTCAGTAGCCCAGATTCCCATGCAGTTGTTGTTATCTGCGCTTTTGCACCAAGAGAACTGAATATTGTTTATTTTCTTGGGTGGTTTTGACTATCCCAAGACAGCAGCCACCAGATCAATTGCCTAGAATTTAAGACAGTCCTTATTAACAAAGGCTTTAAAATACACGTTAATGTATTTAAATCCCAAGCTAATCCTGTAGGATTGAGTCTCTCTGGAAGCCCTGTTTCCTAGGCCTAGCCTCTCTAGAGTGTCTTAGCACCTGGTCCCAGTCTGTTTATACAGCTGATTAGTGGAATAAAGGAGAGAAATGGGTAAAGGGTGGAAACAGATCTATAGCCACTGCTCCTAAGAGCTGGGCAATGTGGGCCACACCTCTTAGTTCTTCCTACTTTGCTATGCCTCCCAGGAAAAAGAAGACAAAGCCCACCTCCAGGCAGAAGTTCAGCACTTGCGAGAGGACAACCTGAGGCTACAGGAGGAGTCCCAGAATGCCTCGGACAAGCTGAAGAAGTTCACGGAATGGGTCTTCAACACCATAGACATGAGCTAGGGAAGGCTGAGGTGGGCAGGAGGAGGGCCCGGGGATGCTTTCTCCCGTGAGCGCGTTGGAGCGCCTTATTCAGGCCATGGAGAGCATTCTCAGAGCTCCCTGCTCTGCCCCCTGTCGGGGAGTGCACAACACGACAATTGCAGATCAACAATCATTGTCTGCCTTTTGTAGAAAAGAAAAACAAAAAAAGTAAATAAAAATTTTAAAAAGTAAAATAAAAGTTTAACTGCTAAAATGTGAATGTCTTTATTTTTTTGCACAATATCTTTATCTGTTATGTATTTAAAGAAAAAACAGCCTAGGACCAGGGTGCCCTCGGCCCATCTGCCTCTGTTTCCATCAGCTTTCTTATCTATTTCAGGTAACCCAAGCTTTCCCTTGTTATCCTGATGAATGTCATTGTTCCTAGGAAAATAAAGTTTTTTTTAAAAAACTTGTTTGTTTGGGGAGTGGAGAGGGCTATTTCCTTACCTTCTTTCCTAAAATGCCTGGAGAGGGAGTTGCTTTGAGAAAATGCCTACCTCCCTTGAATGACTTGTGCATGAGCTAGTGCTGTCTGTACCTGTCTTCCAGAGATCGGCAGGATTGGGGTTATTTACCAGCAAGTCAGTAAACCAGGGAGAGATGGTGCCTGGGAGCCACACCCCTTTTCAGTCCTGCATTGTGAGGTCACTTCCTGCCTCTTGCCTTTCCCCAGAGAGATGATCCCCAAGTGTGCTGCTCAGAGCTAGGGCTCTCTTTTGCTTGGCTTAAGTGAGTCCCACTAGATTGTAATCAAGCCCTCTACAGCTTCCTGGCTCCAAACATTAATTGGTTTCAGAATTCTCCCAAACTAAAACCTTATTACTTCATATGCATTTTTTAATGCATTTTGATCAAAAGTACATCTAGTTTAAGATTTTTAAAGATAAAACTGGCAAAACTTTTTTCTTTAGCTTGCTCAAAATAACTATATTAATCAATCAATAAATCCTTCTCTCCAGAGCAAGATTTCACCAGTATTTGTAACTAGGACAAGCTAACGGTAAATGTTTGTGAATTTTAATCCTTGCTTGTTAGGAGCAATGACTGTGAGAATAGAATGGGCTTTTGAAATCTGCATGTCCCAGTGTGAAATTTGAGCACGGCATTTTCTGCATCCTTTTGTGGCCATCCAAAGGATTCTGCTGCAGAAATTATTGATGTGCTGTATTTTTCCTGTCTTAGTGATGCAGGCTGCTTTGGGCCCCGTGGTTCTAAGGCCCTCGCTACTGTAGAGCTCAGAGACAAGGGGCTGACCAGTGTTGACAGACCTAAGGAGATTTCCCCTTGTTTTTTGCCTTCATAATTGTCCAATAACTGACTCCTCTGCCCCTTCAGTGGCAGCTCTGGTCCAAGGGAACATTCAGCAATCTAGCGGCATCTGCTCAGAAGTTCCCTGGCCCGAGTAATCTCCTTCCTTTCCTCTCTCCATCCCTGAAAGCAACAGGAAGGATTCTCCTCTCTTCTCCTTTCCACACCCACTACCAGATTTTTAGGCTAGTTTCATTCATGATTGTGATTTCTCCATGGGATTTTTTTTTCTAGTGACATTTCTATCATGGAAATAAGAAGATTTCGGAGTGCTTTTGTAAAGATTTCAATTGTCTGTCTCTTTCTCTCTTTGACTTGTATGAAGGAGATTGTACATTGCCTGATATCTCTTTGTAAATGAGAAATATTGCTAACATCCAAGCATTCTGAAGTCTTGCTTATCCTTCTGAGTTTAGTTTTCATTTTGTTTTACATTTTGTTTGGGGACTTGGGGCAAGCTATTTATTAGAGTTTTGCAACAGAGTTCTTGTTTGAAGCCTCTAAAGACTACTTGTAAAATTCAAACAATAAAATTCATTTTAAACGCTCTTTTAAAAAGCTTTGGTATTATTGCTTGAGGTTTTCTTATTTAAAAGATGACCCAATGACTCACTGACCCTCCCTTGCATTCTAATTTTTTCATCAAGCTCCTTTAACATTAAAGATTTTTCTTGAAAATTTGTTCTTTTTAGAATTTTAATATTTACTCCTTGTCCACACATCTGTAGAGAATTCCTATTTTGCCTTGTTTACTTATGATTTAGTATTTTGCAGAGCCCTCTATGATTAGTTCTCTCTTCATTATCCATGTGTGGGTTTTTCATAGCATTGTCATTCCCTGAAACTAGCACATTTTTGGACTGTCTACTGCATCTCCCAGCTCTCAATGTCAGATGTTGTGTGCTCAGGGAATATAAATGCCTGTTAATATTAGACTGTGCAAAATATAATTAGAAAAGTTAATCTACTGAAAAAAAAAATCAATGCATTTCCAAAGTCAAACAGAAGCAATTTTTTTTTTTTTTAATCTATCACTTCACTGTCCCTCTCCAGTGGTGCAGCTAATTGGGAGCTGACGGTAGAGTTTCTTCGTTTTATTTGGTTCACCAATTCTAGAATTACAGGACTAGGATGAGGCTGGATGCCATAAGATATACTGATGAGCAAGCTAAAAAGGTCTGTCTAGACCATAATTCTTACATGGTTTGCAGGGTTCATACATTATTTCTGCAGAGCTTGGCACATGGGCTGGTACATGAGTTGCTGGGGAAGGTGCCAGAGGCCTGCATTGGTGGGGGGTCTTCATCTGTGAGCTGACCTGGGAGGCCACTGGTTTGTGTTCTGGATCTGAGGCAAGTGAAACCAGGTTGGATTTCTAACTTCTCAAATGGGGAAAAAAATAATAGTCCATGGGCAAAGGAAACAGGCCCTGCAAACTTAGACAATTTGCTTCTAGTTAAATGTAGAACAATGATCTGAACCCAGATTTTAATTCCATAGTGGACATTCAACTATCAACTGCTGGGCTGAGCAAGGTGGCTCATGTGCCTATAATTCTAGCATTTGGGGAGGCCTAAGTGGGAGGATGGCTTGAGGTCAGGAGTTTGAGGCCAGCCTGAGCAAGAGTGAGGCCCCATCTCTACAAAAAAAAAGAGAAAAATTAGCTGGTCACAGTGGTGCACACTTTGAGTTCCAGCTCCTTTGGCAGCCTGAGGCAGGAGGATCACTTGAGCCCAGGAGTTCGAGGTTGCAGTGAGCTGACACCACTACACTCTAGGCTGGGCGACAGAGTGAGACCCTATCTCAAAAACAAAAACAGAAAAACCCAAAACTGTCAGCTGCTATTTCCTCAGCATGAAAAAGATGGAGATTAAAGTGCAAGATGGCCCATCTATGCCTATTTTGTTAAGCATTCTTATCATAAAAGGGTGCTTAATTTTGTTGAATGCTTTTTCTGCATCTATTGAGAGGATCATATGGTCTTTGTTTTTGCTTCTATTTATGTGGTGAATTACATTTATAGATGTTGAACCACTCCTGCATCTCTGGATGATACAAGCCATATATGACAAACCCACAGCCAACATCATACTGAACGGGGAAAAATTGAAAGCATTCTTACTCAGAACTGGAACCAGACAAGGTTGCTCTCTATCACCTCTTCTATTCAACATAGTGCTGTAAGTCCTAGCCAGAGCAATCAGACAAAAGAAGCAAATCAAGGGCATCCAAATGGGGGCAGAAGAGGTCAAACTATCGCTCTTTGCTGATGGTATGATCTTATACCTAGAAAATCCAAAAGATTCTGCCATGAGACTACTGGAATTGATCAATTCAGCGAAGTCTGAGGTTACAAAATCAACGTACAGAAATCAGTAGCATTCCTATACACCAACAGCAGTCAACTGAGAACAAAATCAAAGACTCAATACCCTTCACAATAGCAACAAAGAAAATAAAGTACTTAGGAATATATTTAACTAAGGAGGAAAAGATCTCTACAGGGAGAACTATGAAACACTCAGAAGGGAAATAGCAGAGGATGTAAACAGGTGGAAAACCATACCATGCTTGTGGGGCGGCAAAATCAACATTGTTAAAATGTCTATACTACCCAAAGTGATCTACAGAGTCAATGCAATCCCTATTAAAATACCAACACGATTTTTTCACAGATCTAGAAAAAATAATTCTATGCTTCGAATGAAACCAGAGAAGACCCCATATAGCAAAAGCAATCTTAAGCAAAAAGAACAAATTGGGAGGCATCCATTTACCAGACTTCAAGCTATACAACAAGGCTATAGTAACCAAAACAGCATTGGAATGGCACAAGAACGGACACATAGACCAGTGGAACAGAACTGAGAACCCAGATATAAAACCATCCTCATATAGCCAACTAATCTTTGACAAAGCAGACAAAAACACACACTGGAGGAAAGAATCCTTATTCGATAAATGGTGCTGGGAACATTGGATAGCCACATGTAGAAACAGGATCCACACCTTTCACCCCTTGCAAAAATCAACTTACAATGGATAACAGACTTAAACTTAAGGTGTGAAACTGTAACAATTCTGGAAGAAAATGTTGGAAAAACTTTTATAGACATTGGCCTAGGCAAAGAATTTATGAAGAAGACCCCAAAGGCAATCACAGCAAAAACAAAAATAAATAAATGGGGTCTGATCAAATTAAAAAGCTTCTGCACAGCCAAGGAAACTATCACGAGAGTAGACAACCTACAGAATGAGAGAAGATATTCACATTACACATCCGATAAAAGGCTGATAACTAGAATCTATACAGAACTCAGGAAAATCAGCAAGAAAAAAAAATCAAACAATCCCATTAAAAAGTGAGCCAAGGACATGAACAGAAACTTTTCAAAAGAACATAGACTAATAGCTAACAAACATGAGAAAAAATGCTCAACATCTCTAATCATCAGGGAAATGCAAATCAAAAGCACAATGAGATATCACTTAACTCCAGTGAGAATGGCCTTTATCAAAAAGTCCCAAAACAATAAATGTTGGCATGGATGTGGAGAGACAGGAACACTCACACACTGCTGGTGGGACTGCAAACTAGTACAACCTCTGTGGAAAGTAATATGGAGATACCTCAAAGAGCTACAAGTAAAACTACCATTTGATGCAGCAATCCCATTACTGGACATCTACCCAAAAGAACAAAAGACATTCTATAAAAAGGACATCTGAACTAGAATGTTTATAGCAGCACAATTCACAATTGCAAAGATATGGAAACAACTCAGTGCCCATCAATACATGAGTGGATTAATAAAATGTGGTTTATGTATACCATGGAGTTCTACTCAGCCACAAAAAACAATGGTGATATGGCACCTCTTGTATTATCCAGGATAGAGCTGGAACCCATTCTACTAAGTGAAGTATCACAAGAATGGGAAAACAAGCACCACATGTGCTCACCATCAATTTGGTATTAACTGATCAACACTTAAGTGCACATATAGTAATAACATTCATCAGGTGTTGGGAAAATGGGAGGGAGAGGAGGGGATGGGTATATACACACCTAATGAGTGTGGTACGAACCATGTGGGGGACGGACACACTTGAAGCTCTGACTCGGGCGGGGCAAAGGCAATATACATAACCTAAACATTCGTACCCCCGTGATATGCTAACATAAAAAAAAAATAAAAAAGTGCAAGATGGCATACCTTGATCACACACACAGTATGATCTGTACGACTTCAAAAGAATAGTGATGCACAGTAATATTGGATTCCTTTTGCATGTATGAATTTGCCACTAATGACCCTTACAAAGGAATCATCATATATGGATGAAAAAGACATTTGACTTAGACTAGGGCTCAAATACCATGCATTACTTAGCATCTATGTCCTTAGGCAAATTATCCTAATCTCTCTGAGCATGGTTTTCTCATCTGGTAAGATTAGTAACAGCCTCATACATTAAGCATTAAATGGGACCATATGTGGAAAGGCAGTGACTGGCAAATTGTAGATACTCAATAAATGTGTCTCCCATTATCCTGCATCTCTGAGATGTACATGCTCTTCCGCTGTTTTTCCAGGACAGAGTCCTGATGTATTAATAGCAGAGTGGGATGGAAGAGTCAGAATGTGCTCTCCACTTTGCTTAATACCAGTCAGGTGCTTTTAACCCTTTGCTATATATTTTAGAACAGTGACTCTCAAGCTTGAGGTTGCATAGGAATCAACTGGAGAATGTTAAAACACAGGTCACTTGGCTGCACCCCCAGGATCTGTGATTGAGCAGGTGTGGGCTAGAGACTCAGTATTTAAATTTTCTATAAGTTCCCAGGCAATGCTTTAGAAGCAGGGCTTTGGAAGAATAAGGTTAACAGGAAGATAGCCATTAGTTTTAAAAGAAATAGAAACTAAGGTGCATGTCCAAATACCTGAGTATTATTTGGAGAGGTTAACTGGCCACAGAGCACCTTGCAGAGGGGAACCGGCTTAAATTGTAGCTAGAGAGTTCAGTTAGATGAAAAACAACTTTTCTTTTTACTAAAAAGATGATTTAGAGCCTGCTTTGCATGAAACTTTCTGCCACTTGACTATTTTAAATTCCTGTGTTCCTACCTAGATGGAGCTGGAACTCTAGCTGACAAGTTAGCAAGGGGTGACCTTGGTGCTCTCAGGGGGCTGCCAATGTGGAGGCCAGTGCTGCTGAAGAAAGCAGAGCCTGGGGTGGCAGTTGAAGAGCCCCTGGGCCGGGCCACGGGGGCCACGGCAGTGTGGGTTGGGGTACAGAGACCGGGAGATTTGGTTCCAGGCTGAGAATATTCAAGTCACTGACTTCCAAATTCAGCCTAGCCTACTCACTCCAATCTTCAAGAACCTATCAGACTTCAAAGTTACTAGACAAGCAAATTCCAAGACGTGCCCTCGTACCTGGTCCACGTTGTTAAGAAATCTTTACTTCAGTGATCATGCTGCACAATTGCCCATTTTCCCTACTCCTGTCCAGAGAGAGGAGAGAAGGAAAGGGTTGCTTAGCCTCTATATCCTTTATATAAGCTGTGGCTCAAAGACTTGAAGGCACTGGATGTCTTTTCTGAGAAGATAATTATAGGCTTGGGGCTTTTTTTCCTAGTGCCTTGGTCCCCTTTGTGGCTCCTCTCCATGGATCCCCCCTCTCCCAGGCTCCCTGGATTCCTTGACAGATTCTGCCCTTCCAGTCCTCCATCCTTTCAAATCTAACATCTTTTGTCATGCTTTTGTGTATCTGAGTCATCACACCTGAGACCCAAGAGAGCCTTTCACCTTCCCTTCTCTCATTACACCTCTCATTATACCCTTTCAGTCCTGTGAACAGGCGTCTCTCAAGTTTCCTTCCATTACTTAAATGAGCACCATCTCATTATGCCTCTTAATCAGCTCCTCTGCCAGGCACAGCCCCGCCTTTAAACACAGGCAGCTCATTTTACCCTTCCATTTGTACCTCTCACGACCCATCTTCAACACAAATGATCTCAAAGACAAAATGCCCTAAGCTCCCGGTACCTTACTCTGTATCTTTAAGTAAATGTATTCCTTCAGAGATCTCATCGTATATTCTGTTGATGCATCTACGATTCCTTTGCCTTACCCAAAGTGCTGTGTTCTTTTAAATGGGCCGATCTCTTTACACATGTTTTAGACCTTGTTAGTGCACCCCTGAATCTCTAATGAGCTCATGCAGTCACGCCTTTCCTACGCATTGCTGTAATTCAGCATTTAAGAAAAGCATCACAAAATGGCTATCTGCCAGTAAAATCTAACTCCTTTTGCAAAAGTATAAATGTCTCAGGAGGGTATGGGTTCTCCCCTGTGGCACCGACACCCCCACTCCCTATTGCCTTAAGTACTCCCAGCTCGCTGCACACAGCTAGGTAACTTGCCTGGTAAGCACATATTTGAGCTGGTATCCTCTGGGTCCCATCATCAAACCCAAGGAATACATTTCCTTCCCCAAACTTCACTCCCATCAGGCACACACCCACTCTCACCTGCCCTGTGTTCCTGGGAGTGAAAGCACTTAGGAAATACATTTAAGAAGGGAGTTTTATTCAAACAGCAAACAAGATACCAATAAAGTTACTTGGATGTGGTCCTTTAGTTTAGTCTTAGTGAAGAGGTAGGATGGATTTGTAACTGACCTAGTAATTTTTCTAAAGAGCTTAAGGGTATTTGAAAATAATTACTTTCATAAGAAGCTTAAATATTGCTCTGCAATCTTAAGGCAATGAATATGCTTAGCAAACTCTTTTTTTAAAAGTTGGTACAAAGATAAATTCAGCCCAATGTAGGTACATTTCAAATTAATGAGGCTATACCTATTAAAACATGCACCATAATTGCAATCAGCTTAATATAAAAGACACCAGCTGGAGCAGGAGCTAAGCCTTCACTGACAGGCACTGGGAACGAGCAATTCTACTCAAGACAAGACCTGGTGTGGGGAGGGGTGGGAAGCAGCAGGTATGGGGTCACTGCTCACCATCTGTAAATATTTGGCAAGCCATGGCATGAAAGAGAAATCTGCCTTGATCTTTGTGGCCCGGGAGGCAAAACTGGGACCAGTGGATGCAAGTTACAGGGAACAGATTTTGTATCCAAGGTAGCTGATCAATGGTGAGGGTGTTCTCTCAAGCTTGAAGTCAAGAACCAGCCTAGGAGCCACTTTGCAAAGATGCCCTCCCCGCACCTTTTTGTTAGTGGATTCTTGCACTCTCTAAATAAACTTGGGCTCATGAATCACATAATCAAGATGGAAAGGAATCTTTACAATTATGCAGTTCTCCCTCCCAGCCCAGGATTCAATCTCTTCACTTTCCCACCACATGTTCAGCCACCTGTGTTTGGGCACATCCAGTGAGGGGGAACTCACTACTTCCAGAGGCTGCACATTTTATCCTTCAACTTCTAAGTACTTCCTATTATTAAGAGGAAATCTATTTCCCTGTATTTTTTACAACGACTTCCAGTCCTATCACTTCACATTATACAAATATAAATTTCTCTTCCCAATAATCATTAATATCTTAGAAAATGTCAAGTGTTCCCAATGTTATTTCTTCCCCTGGACAACATTCTCTATTCTCTCAAGTTTTCCTCATGTGCTATGATTTCCAGTCTCTCCCTCACTACAATATAATCATATATAATAGGTATCAAGGATACAGTTGTGTTATATGCATTATCCCATTGAGTTCTCACAACAGCCCTGTGGGGTGGGTGCTATTAATGCCCCCATTTTACAGACCAAGAAACTGAGGCCTAGAGAGGTCAAATAATTTGTTTGCAGTAAAACAGCTGGTAGATGGTAGAGCTGGGATTCAAACACAGGCCTCCAATTTTGAGCCAATATTTAATCTGTGTTTTCTCAATCTTATTGGTCCCAACCTACTGGTTGGTCCCCTGTATGGAGCCTTGCCCAAGGGACCCATAGCATCATTGGCACTGAGTCATAAATGGGGTACTGGAACAGGAAATGGGTTAAGGAAAGTATACCTTAAGGCCAGAGGACTAGGTTAAGCAAAGTGTACCTTAAGGCTATATCTGAAGATTAAAGAGGCTTTGAGAAGCCCAAGCCAGTAGCTCTCAGACTTAAGAATGCATTAGCATCACCTGGAAAGGTTGTTTGAATTCCTATTTCTGGACTCCAGGCTCAGAGGTTTGGTATTAATAGGTCCAGGCTGGAGCCATAGAGTCTAGTGTTTATGACACAAGTGGTTATGAACCACTCTTTGAGAAACTACCCTAAGCTTTCCAAAGCCCTTGGCCAGCTCTTCTGAGCCAGGGAGCAGCATGTTAAGGCAAGGTGTAATAGGCGAAGGTGTTGTTGGGCTTGGGATACCTGGATGCTTTGTCAATCCTCAGTGGGTGAGGAATGCCCGGCCACAATGGCATTCTCATGAGAATCAGGCAGAAGGACCTTCTGAGCAGCCATTTACTCAGTGGCTGCTAATTCTCAGCCTCACCCCACACTACACCTGAGTTTTCCTTTTTTAACCAAAAAGCATTTGCTTAGTGGAAGCCAATTAAAATCTTTGTTTCAAAACCAACTTCTAAATATTGTACATAACACTCTTCTCTCCTTAGTACAAACTGTAACAATGTTAATTTTACACTCTGGTCTAATCAGATCTCATTATTGATGTTGCTGAAATATCCTGCTGCTAGTTCTGTATCATCTGTGAGCAGGTCATAGTGAGTCATGGATTTCAAAGTTGGTTCCTGTTTTTATCAGTTTAAAGACAAAAACGAGATTTCCAGTTTATACCTCTAAGCCCATCTGTTGAAAAACTGCACCCAAGGTCCTTGCAGTCTGCTTGCTAAGCAACAGAGGAACAAAATAAGCCTAGCTCCCAAGTGTAAACCCTAGCAAAAGCTCAAATGCCTGATTGCCTGCTGAGGCTCCATAGAAGGGCACCTGGGAGTCGATGCTCCTGGTCAAGCCCTCTTCTTCTAGCCTGTGTTCTAGTTATCTAAGACCACTTAACTACTTCATAATCAGTTGCTTAAAACCACCACCATGTTATAATATACCATTTCACAGGTCAGGAATTCAGGCAGGGCTCAGCTGGGTGATTCTTCTGCTCCATGTGGCACTCAGGGGGTCACTCAATGGTATTCAGCTGGTAGCTGGGCTGGTTTGGGGAGTCCAAGATGGCTTCACTTACATTCTTGGCACCTTGGTGGGGACGGTGGGAGGCTGAGCTCAGTTGGGCCCCTTTCCCTCTCCATACAGTCTCAAAGCCTCTCCATTCACTCCTAGCTGGGTAGCTGAACTTTCGACCTGGTGCTCAGGGTTCCAAAAGACCAAAGTGCAAGTTGCTAGTCTTCTTAAAAACTAGGTCTAGGCCTGGCATGGTGCTTCATGCCTGTAATCCCAGCACTTTGGGAAGCCAAAGTGAGAGGATCACTTGAGGCCAGGAGTTTGAGACAAGCCTGAGCAACACAGTGAGATCCTCATCTCTATGAAAAATTAGCCAGGCATGGTGGCATGTGCCTGTAGTCTCAGCTATTTGGGAGGCTGAGGCTAACCCTGCTTGAGCCCAGGAGTTTGAGGATGCAGTGAGCTATGATCGCAACTCTGCACTCCAGTCTAGGTGACAGAGCGAGACCCTGTCTCAAAAAAAAAAAAAAAAAAAAAAAAAAAAAAAAAAGAAAAGAAAAGAAAAAGAAAAAGGAAAAGGAAAAAAAGGCTAGGAAAAGAAAAAAGAAAACAAAAGCTAGGTCCAGAAGTGTCCAGAAATGTCAGAATCACTTCCTTATACTTCATCAAGCCAGAGTCAATGAAAGGAAACGGACCCCATCCCCCAGGAAGGGGCTTGTCAAAGAATGTGCGCCACCTCTAATCTGCTACAGCCAGCCTTTCTCCTCCGGTCCCCACTGCAATCAGCCCCATTCTCACAGACTCCTAAATCCTCCATCAGGATCAGAACACCAGAAGTTTCATGTGGAGCCATAAGAAACACCGTCAAATACTAATTTCACTTGAGGGCAGCACGCCATCCCTCAGGCGGCCTTAGGGACAAGGACAGGCCTTTCGAACGTCTGTGCCAGTGAGGCCCTGCGGCTCGTCACTCCTCTCACTTCCAGCCTGTGTGTCTGAGAACCAGCAGGTGATAGTTCTATTTTTCTCATCAGCTTGGCCTGTGGTTTGCCATCAGAAGGGAGTGATGATTGTTGCCAATCTCAAGAGGGTCTGATGCATTGCGACCTCCAGGCTCACCTGGCCCAGTCAAGGCCAAAGACCAAGAAAGAGTCATCATCTCGTTCATAAGAATATAAGGTTTGCTATATATTTTGGGCAGCCCTTGTGGCCTCCAGAAGAGGTCATCTCAGTGGTAGCAGAAAGAAAAGAGGTGCTTGTGGGCCAGCGGTCTGGGGAAGCCTCGGCAGCGCAGTGTAAAGCTGGAAATCAGCCGCCGAAGCAGCAAAGGAATGTTCCTAAGCTTCCTCCTCTGCAGCACCAATGACGGCTGCGCTTCTGTTGCCAGGGAAGCGATGCACCAGAATTCAAGTTTGCAGGGCCATGACACCCTCTGCCTGTCACCTAGAGGTACTGGGAGGCAGCCTGGCCCTCTGTGCCTGGAGACTGGGTGTGAGCTCAGTATGGGACACCTGTCAGCTTAATCCCCTCAACATCTCCCTCCTGTGAGCCTTGTGCTCAGCCACACGCTCTGCCAGCTGGGTCCAAATCCTTAACTCGCCAGGGAACTGGTTGTAAGGAGCAGCAGGAAGTGGAATGGGGAAAAGACACAATCATGATACAATCTGCGGGCTGCAGTGAGCATCTCCCGGTGTCACTGTGACCCTCTAAAACAGATGCTTGCTCTCAGGCAGAAGGGACATCCTCACATGTGAATGCCTCTCAATTTTCCAGCCATGTCCAGCCCGTCTCTGCTTCCCCAGCTCCTGTGCTGTACAAAGGCTGAGCCTCACTTCATGGGGGTGACGTTACCCACTGCCCCGGGTTAGGGACAGCCTCCCCCAGGGACTTCTCTACCCCTCCCCTTTGGTTGGCTGTTCTGCAGGGTCGTGGTGGGAAGGGGTCTGCATGAGGAAACCAGATAGGGGCCAAGCACAGTTTTCCTTTCTCAAAAGGCAGGTAGACCCTGATCATTACCCTCTCCCTGGAGGCGAAGGGAAATACTTGCAATCGATATAGTAAGGGATGCAAAATACACAAAAACATAACATTTTAAATATTCTGATCACATGAGTATTCATAACCTGCGAAAATTACTCAGTTGTGAGGCAGCTTCAAGTGTTGGAAAGTTCTTTTACACCAAATCAAAATCTGCCTACCTTTAACTTCTAATAGTAACAAGAGGTAAACTTTATTAAGCACTTACCACGTTTCTGGCACTTTGCGCAGAACCTCACGGCTGTCATCCTATCCTGGGGTGGCTCTGGGAGCTCAGTTGTACCAGCACCCCTGTTTACAGCTGAGGACGCCGAGGTTCAGAAGAGCTAAGGAGACTGCCAGCTCGCGCAGCTGGGACTGAACGCAGGGCTGCTGCATCCAGTGCCCTGGGCCAACGTGAGCCTGTCGGCCCGTTCCATTCCCTCTCCCCTGAGGCAGCCCTTTGCTACTGGTAGGTGGCTGGCTGTATTTTCCTCTCTATATACCAGTCTTTCCTCTGGACCAAGCATCCTTGGGCTTTTCACTGCTGCCACCTGCCCGGGCCTCCGTCTCCTCGCCATCCCGGTCACGTTTGTCCGGGTTCCTTTCAAAGGCAGACAGACAGAAATGAGCAGTGTCCCAGCACTGGTTCCCACTGCTCCAATTCCGGATCCAACACCCTCACGATGCAGCCTGAGGTTGCCCTGTGATTTTTGGCGTCCTTTCCACGTGAGCTCAGAGGTGATCCCCACACCTGAGATGTTGTCACATGCCGTGTTTAGGGTACTCCTCCATTCAAAACAGGATGGGAAGAAGATGTGGCACTTAACTCAGTTAAATTTCATCTTACAGCTTACTAACCAATTCAGTCTGTGGAGTAGTTTAACAGCGTCATTCTGTGACTTAGCACAAAGCATGTTAGACGTAAATGCGAGTTCCACGCTGCGGGGAGGACACTGGTAACAATGCTGACTGACCGTGTGGCCACCACTGTCCAGACAGGGGCCCGTGGTTTTAGACAGGCCTTCTTGGGAACTGTCACTCAGCCACGTAGGGATCCCGCACCTACTTGCAGCCCCTCTTCACCCTCCTCCTTCCAGCCCACTCCTGGCTCGTTTGATAAGCGCTGGCAGTGTGGGATCCCTCCGAGGCGAGGCTCGTGGCATCCAGGAGGAAGGTGTGGGCGAAACCTCCGTGGTGCATGGAGTGGGTAAGTGCAGGGAGCGAACAGGGCCGTGAAAAATAACCAGATGGCCCCAGTGAAGAACGCGGGAGAGAGAGTGGAAGAACTACTGGTGCCCATCTCAAGAAACTCATGGCACCTGCCCTGCACGAGCAGGAAGTGCAAAGCCTCCTGCCTCCTCAGTAGAGGGGCAGGAATAAGAAGGCCTGGCCTGGCTGCCCCAGGGCTTCCAGGGCAGCGGGCAGTGAAAGGAGGCCGCTCTGCTACCCCCACTTTTTCCCTGTTTTGCTCAGGAGGCATTTCATCTCCGGTTTGGTTGTTGCTCTGACTGGAGCCAGCCCGTCTTTGGAAATGATATTACTCTGGCACACAGCACAGGGGCGCCTCACTTTGAGAGTATGCTTTTAAAAAGCAAGTATAATCAGATAGTTGGCTAAGGAGTTGATTAGCTGCATTGCCAAAAGGTGCTTCTAACAAGCAATGAATACACTCAGGGCTCTCAGAAAGTCCCTCTGACACCTTCCTGCCCGTCCACAGATTAACCTTTCAGAGGATCCAAGGGAAGAGGCAATGATTCGAGTTCCACCAGAGAGGAAGAACTGTCTAGAGCAAAAGAATCCAAAAGGAAAGTCAAGCCCCTCTGATATCACACTGTGAGTCTCTGAAAAGAGTAAAGGACAAAAGCTGTATTTCCATCTGATTACTAGGTTGGCATGTCAGGGTGACATGGGTCATGAATTCGTAAGAAAACCGCAGTGAGCCCCGTTTCCGATCCCTTGGGAGGCATTCACATAAGTCAGTCTGTATTTTCTGTGCACCCCAACTTGCATGGGAGGTGCCAGAAGCCCTCACGCAGCTCCTGTGCTCCAACGGCAGGCTGCTGGCTCCCTCTGCTGTCCGCGTCTCGACTTGCTTCCACGCGAGGAGGGCCCTTTCTGTGCGGGAGAAATTCAGAAGGCAAAAAGGCTTGGATGGGGATAGCCCCTAGTTTGATCTGGACAGGACCCTAAGCCCTGCCAATGTCTGAGCTCTCAGGTGGGGCTGGGAGTAACCATTCGTTCACCGGGTGATTCCTCCTACCCCAGGGCTCAATTTCTTTCAAAGACTTTTCTGGATACCTGGGGTGGGGGTTGAAGAGGGAGTCTCTGCAGGCAAAAGGATCCATAGAGAACTGAGCCAAATGACAATGGCTTTGCGTAAACCGGAAAGGCCATTTAGAGGAAAGAGAACTTCTGTTGATGGTTTGTATTGTTTTCTGCCCAGAATCTTCATTTTCCTCTCCTGAGGCTGAGGGAAAACTTCCCACCAACTCCTTCCACTGTACTCTACCCAGGGCGGCAGAGGGAGACTCTGTCTGAACAAAAACAAAGAAGGCAACTGAACACCCCTCCTCACAATCTCTACCCCTTAAAAAATTTTTTTAAAAAGAAAAATAAATAAAAATTAAGAAATTATAAAAAATAATAAATAGAAAATACAGCATTGGAGCTCTGAAAAGAAAGAAGTTGAAAAGAGAGAAGAGGTAGAAAATCTTCAGAGAAACGGACTTTTTAAGTCCATTAAGGCTCCAGTCAGCCTCTCTTTTCAATAACTGAAAACACCAAAAGTGAGCAGACTTGAATGTCAAAAGTCCCTCATGCCATGATTAAAACTGTCAAAGGAAGGCTGGATAAACAGCCAAAATCAGGGTATTTAACAAAGGCAAGGAAATAGGTGTGAAGGCTTGAAATAATCATATTACGTGTCCAATATTTAGCCAAGTATAATGATGCCTTTGGTAATAACAGCACAATATTTACAGAAAACAAATAGTTTTAAAGTTTACTAGAAATGATTTTGAAAGTTGATGCTAGAATGGCTGAAACATGTAATCTGGATAAAAATTAAAGAAATAATGCCTCTCCAGGATGGAGAATTCAAAATGAGATTGTTAGTTTATGAGTAATAAAGTGAGGAAAGAAACCCTACATATAATATATCCAAATCAATTAGATTTTACTAGGGATAAAAGTCATACTGAATGTCTAACATATATAATATATATCATTGAACTATCAGCAGAAAACAAGGAAGTTAAAATTCATCTTTTTAATTGGTTTTATAAATATTGTATTAATAAAAAATATTTTAAAGTGAAGAACTAAAAAAAAAAAATTTTCAGCCTTGACTTAAAGCAGGGGTTTTTATGTAAAGGGCTAGATTGTCAATATTTTAGTCTTTACAGACTGGACTGTGCCCTTCCAGTCCTTCTAGCTATTTGAGGCATAAATGAGAGCTCCCGGGATTATACTGAGGTCAGCCTGTCCCAGACAGAAAACTTCAGGAAATGCTGAAAAGATCACAGGAGCCCCAGCCCAGGATGTTGGCAGGGTTCCTGTTTACAAATGTGCCATGCCAAGGGCTTCTGTCGACTTAGAGACCCCAATCTCAATTTCTCAACATCCTGTTTACTGCCTGTCCCTAGAAGAACAAATTAGACATGCCTGTGGCACATGAGATTTCACAATCTCTTATTGATGTTTCACATTTTCTTTGTGAATATTTTAGGACTTTCCTCATTTAATTGGATTCCCATATCTTCTAAGAGATCTAGCCTATATGACTAACCAAGTCAAACCTTTACATTGCAAATTCAGTATAGAAGAAATTCCTTGGTTCTTTTAGGTTTCTGTCTGTGATCCAATCCATCGCCTTCATATTTCTGCAGGAAGGAACATGAAAAGAAAAGGAAAAAAGCCCTCACAACCTCATAGGGGTTTCTATGCCAGCACATCCTGCTGACATCCTAAAGAAACCAGACAGCCAAGTTACAGGTAAAAGTTTAAAAGTTGTGACTCTGTTTTATCGTATGTTCAAAACCAGTTTTGTTATTTCTCTAATAACACATGCAACGTCTCCTCCGAAGTTATGGAATAGGGTATATGTGCTCTCCATTTTTCTTTTTCTGGGCTGGGATAGGCTAGAGAACTTCAGAGAGCAAAGGCAGAAACCACCGTCTCTTGAAGTTTGCTGCTGGTCTCCTAGCAACCGGTTTCTTGTTGGAGGCACAACTGAGCTGTGTGGGGACTCGGAACACTGGAAAGGGGCACGGATTCACTTTCCCACTGGATAATTAAGTTGTTTTTAATTTCTGTAATAGCAACACTCTGTTTAAGCAGCAGTGAAGGAAAGCAGGAAGTTTCCAGACTGAGCTTTTCTGAGTTACTGGATCTGCTGTTGCGACAAGAGAAGCAGGTGTGAGAGGTGACGGTTGGTTTTTGGCATGTAGGAGCCTTGTCAGGGCCCACAGGGCCAGGCGGGCTGCAGCTGAGGGAGGTGGACAGGTGAGGCCCTGGGGAGCAGAGCTGGGACTAGAGGAAGGCACCTGGGTGAATATGTAAGGAGGCATCCATAATCTAGATGTCTCAGCCACCAGGCCCAGGCTCTTGGAGAACAGCTACCAGATCTGATTTACCGTTATTTCCTCACATCGCCTGACAGTACAAACCACCCTTTACAAATCAATAAGGGGGTGCACGGCAGGAACGGTGGTAAGACTCTAAAACTCTGCAAAGGCACAGCTAAAAATAAATGATAATATTCAGCCACTGTCCCCTTGTTTGTTTCTCTGTAATTGCTACTCTGGAGTCACATAGCTGGTGGTCATAAAGATTCTTAACTTTCTCCGCAGATAACATCACCTTTTCAAAACCTAAAGGTACTTTTTGAGATATCTTCCCGGTCCGCATTCCGGTGGATTGGCTGACCCACCCAGACAAGCAGCCCACACCAAGAAACGGACTCAATTCGAATTGTGACCCCAACCCAGGAACTGACTTGACACAAGAAGATGACTTCTACACCCCTGTAATTTAGCCCTGAACCTAACCAATTAGCAAACCCAATTGTCTAAATCTTTGCCTACCAAACTATCTTTAAAAACTATATCTCTCAAATTCTCAAGGAGGTGGATTTACCCTTTCTCCATTGCAACCCAGCTGTCTCAGTGTACTGGCTCTTCTCCGTGCAGTGGGCAATGCAACCCACCTGGGCAATGACAGCACCTGGCACATCATAGGTAGTTAATATTTGTTTAAGGAAGGGATTCTGGAATTTTGCTGAATATCATTATGTGAGAATCACTGATGTTTGCAAATAAGCCTGTGCTCTGCAGCTGTTTTCAATATCAGGTTCACCTTTATTAATTTAAAGTAACCAAGAGTCGACTGTTTAAAAAGTTTCATTCTTATGAAACAAATTTTTTTCCTCTGTGTCAATATTTTAAAAATTATTTTAACCCACGGTGCAGCAAAAAAACCAAAAAAATTTTTTTACCTTTCTGAATGAAAATTTTCATACATATATAAGTATATAATTTTATTATGTGTATATCTCTGCTCTTTGAAATAGAATATCTTGAGCAGTGAGATCTTTCAAAGGAGCATGACTCAGGATAGGAATTCTGTTTCTGTAGAACAGAAAACCTTCAAATGCCTATTGAGATGTAAGTTTCTTTGCACCTGTGTTAAGTTACTGCTGTGATTTTTCAAGTTCAGGGTGTTCTATCTTCTTTCCTTTTATTTGATACTCATCACATCTGACAGGGGTTTACCTCCAACATCCAGTTAGCTGCTTCTAGTTTTGTGTTGGCTAGGAAGCCAGGTAGTTGGGACTGTCATGACTGTGTGTTAAAAAGAAGAGTGAAAAGATTCCAAGTGAGAAGCTGAGAATGGCTGAGCTTTTGAGTATAGATATCACAACAGCCACACTCATTGCCTACTCTGCTGGGTGATTTCTGTGTCCGTCACCCCTCAACCCCCCAGATCCCTCACAGGTGCTGGGGGAGGTGCGCGAGAGAAAGGAAAACCCTGGCTCTGGAGGAGGTCTGAGTTTATAAAGAGGTAAAAAGCATGGTAGGGGGAAGGGGGAAAAGACAGCTGTTGAAGTCACTTATAGGAGAAAATTCTGATTTATTGTGCTTATTTACTGATGAGCTCACACCATGCAACAACTCTGAATTAATTTCCTTTATTTT